>CM046039.1:8805502-9383384 GCA_025215565.1 Flaveria ramosissima
TGGTGTCCTGGTGGATGGTGCCCCTGTGTGGGCCTGGCTAAACTGGGCTTGGAGACATCCAGAATTTGGGCCTAAACTTGAGGAATTTTTTTAAATTCCTTTTTAAACATATAGGAGAATATAAAAAATAACTACATGTGGAATGTTACACACACGACAAGCATTTTAATAATTTGGTTGGTGATTATATCTTCTTTCTCGCTTTAAATTTGATGTGTGGATTAAACATACTACATGTAGACATCACATGCACATGTAAACGAAAGTTATAATATATAATCGAATAGTCGACTAGGAACAAATCTCAATAAATCACATGCAACAAGGATCAATGAAAATCATAATTCATCTTATAGAAAATAGTCGGGTCGGAGATATTTTCGTTATATCAAAAAAAATTGAACGGCAAAAGGATTTTATTAAAAATTAGGGCTAGTAAGAGACTAATAACCTCATAAAAGATACAAAAACAAACCGAAAACAATGATCCCCAACTACAAAAGGAAAAAATACACCAGAGAAACAAAACGACTATGAAACAATAAGCCAATTCCATAAGGACCCCATAAATACGAGGCTGTCGTGGTCTTCTTCATCCTGCTGTTATTCCACAAAGAACCTAGAATCTTAGTTCTTTCAATGATGCTTGTTGAGGAAATTTTCTTCTTGTTAAAAACACATTCGTTTCTCGCTTTCCATACACTCCAACATGTAACATAAATAATTGCTTGAATCACTTGAAACATAAATAATTGCTTGAACCACTTGATGTTTACACTCATCACCTAGAGTAGTCTTATATAATCCCAAAAGATCCCTATAATTAAATGCAAAGATGGGCGGGATCCTACACCATAAACTAATACTTGCCCAAACAACATTGACAACGGGGCATGCGATGAATAGGTTCTCAACCGACTCCTCCTCCTCCTTGCCCAAAACACATAGCCGAGTGGCCACATGTATGTTTCTACGCAAGAGGGCATCAAACGAAGAGATCTTACCCATTTCAGCACGCCAATTATGAATGTTTACCTTCTTTGGAACCAAACTATTCCACGAGAAGGGATAAAAAGTCTACCTCATTTTCCTTTTATCATTATTTCCGCCTCATAAAAAAGTTCTTCTTAGTTTATCTATCGGAGTCTAGAACTCCCCTACGCGCCTTGTATAAGGAAAAATATATCAAATAAAGCTCAGTTTGTGTTATAATTATATCGACATGTACATGAAAATAGATTTCAAAACAATGTATTAAAATTTATATAAAACTAGTAATAAGCTCCTCGCGTTGCAGCGGGCGGCATAAAACCATGTCAAACAACATCAATGACATACCACCGTCAGTGACCACCAATACTGCAAAGCTCGTATTAAAAAAATAATAAAAACGAAAAACAATTTAAACCGAACAAAAAGTAGATGTAAAAACGTTGAACCACACAGGCGAAACATAAAAGATTTAGAACAATAGGTAAGTTGATCTAGGACCAACACGTGCGACATGACAGTTAAATGGGGAAAATGATCGTAAAAATGTTAAACCACACATCCACGTTTCAACGTGTTAACTCGCAAAATTTTGACCGAAAGACGAATATGTTTAAAATATGAAATGTAGGGGACTAAAGTTAAAAGTAGAAAAAGTATTGGGGCTAAATTATACAAGATATAAAAGTATTTGGTTAAAATAAAAATAGTTAAAGATTAAAAAAAGAGGTTAGTACAACCCATTATGCACATGGTACAATCCATAATGCATAAACAAGTTGAAAATTAGTATTATATAAATTATACATCAAATATGATAAAAATATAAAATTATATATCTATATAATAGGAAAACCTTAGGTACAAAAAAGTTTAAGGTTCTTTCATTTTAACCACAAGAGTTCTCTTTTCTACATTATAGTCCCTGTCTTGAACACGTAGTTTCACCGGTGATACGTGTCACTTTGAGAATAAGAGTTACAATTCCAGTCTATTTCTTAGGAATTCAGATAAGATATCTGTCAGTCCATTAAATCGTTAATCTTATTCTTTATCATCGAAGCCATTCACCAAGAATGATTTTGGGCTTTTTGATCTATGTTCTAAATAAAGTTTCATCATCATGTTTATTTGATTGTCTGTCATTGTTGAAATCGCCCAATCTGTTGTTCATATGACGATCGAAATCAAAGGCGATTGTTGTTTATCGGCAACTACAGTTTAGAACTGTTCATCTCCACCATTGATGTTCATCGCTAAATCGATTGTTATTTTCCGGTTGAGGCGTAAACTAGATTATATTTCCTAGATTGACTTGCGTCCTCATTTCCCTCTAGTTTATAATCTAAGAAAAGTGGAGCGATTCTTCGTACATCTTCTATGAACTATGATTTGTTCATTAGGGATTGTTCATCTTCATCTTGGTTTATGGATTTTGTACATTTTTATTTTGTTAGTATGCGATTTTATTGTCTTCAACAATTCTGTGGAATAATTGTGTATTGAGAATTATGTTTTGTTCATCTACGATTTGTTTGTCTTCAACAATTTTGTGGAAAGATTTGTTGGATTGAGAATTTGATTTTGTTCCTCTCTATTTATTTTGTGGGATGGTTTGGTAGAACTATGAACACATAATATTTAATGAAATGGAGATATTTGTTTTTACGTCCAATTTAAATTGTCGAACTAAAACCGATTATATTTATGAGTGCGCATCGTTGTTGCCAGTATTGGTATAATCGGAATCGATATCGCTATTCGCTTTTGTGGTTTCCGATGATCCGAACCGACAACGAACAAAGTCATGTGCGTAAAACAGGGGAATGCGACCAAACTTCCGCGCGCGTAGCACGGGAAATAACACTAGTTATTATTAATCATGGAAGTAAAATTTTGACTTTAAAAGGGGTGTGTGTTGGTCATGTCGTTTTTAGAATAAAACGAGCAAAGTTACCTGAATACCTGTGCATTGCAGCATGATTGTACGATTAACAGAAACATATGAAGTTGTGACGGATCGATTATGAAAATTGAAACGTAGATGAAAAACACTACTATGTTGAGGTGTTCAAAAATATCCGAATCCGAAATATTTGAAATTTTGGATTTGGATTCAGATAGCGTTTTTGATGATTTCTGGATATTCAGATATCTACAAACTTTCACTTTCAACTTTGATCTCCTATACTTTTAATCTTTTGCGATTTTAATTTTACGAGTTAACACGTCGCAATGTGTTTCGTTCAACGTTTTTACGCACAATTTTTTCCTGTTTAACAGCCACACCACAACGTGTGGGCCATAGATCAACTTAGTTATTATTTTTAATGTTTTATGTTTCACGTGTGTGGTTTAACGTATTTTGCGTCTACTTCCGGTTAGATTTTATTTTTCCTTTTATATTTCTTTTTTTAATACGAGTTTTTACGGTGTTGATGGTCGCTGATAGTGTTGTGATATTGGTACTACCTGACAATGTTTTATGCCCCTCATCGCAACGAGGGGCTTTATACTAGTTAATATATTATTTACAACACTTCGTTTAAAATTCCATTTTATTAAAAAATTTATACTCTCTTCTGATTGTGAAAGTGACGAATGCAGCCCAACAGTGAAGCATTCCACCAGCATCATCAGCCTGCTCCCTCTGGGCCCACTAAGGCTTCGGCCCGCATAAAAAACACCCAGGCCCAATTGAAATAAATTACTTTTTTTGGGTGTTCTGTTTATTGTTATATGCTTATATTTGCAAACCTTTAAACTCTGTATTTTTTGTCATAACCAAATTCTAAAATACATAAACACTATCTCCAAGTATTACTCAGTTAATGCAACCCAAATGCACCCATAACCCATTATGATCCTTTATGAAAGTGTAACTTTAACATTAACATTAAGAAAGAAAAAGTCTATGATTAACACACGATAAGTACATTTAATAACTTCCTATTACTTTAGATTTGTGACGAGTGGTCCTCTCCCTCTGTCACAACTTGCTTCACTTTTCCTTTGTCTTTTTTAATTTTGCAATTGTTTATTTTCTTACTTAGCGAAGAGATATTGGTTCGTATAGTTTTATGTACTTGTGGGTTGCTATAGAAATCCAGGTCAGAACGGCTTGACCTAGGGATTTCGACAACCCACTCTTTAAAACATCTTGTATTTTAATCAGACACGTATTTTTATTATTGTGTTTTTAATCTCTTTTACTTGTTAACATTGTTATTCGTATTAGTTAGTTATTAGTAGTTAAAAGAAAATTTGATTATATAGGTAAATGTAAGTGACTGTGTTTAATTTTAACATGTCTTGCTAATAACGGTTAGAATAGATATAACTCTTTATATCAGCATTTCTCTTAATACTTGTTTTTTTTTTTAAAAAAAAATTAGTTCATGGCACACCTATTTTGAAGGCCTCTTGGCAGTTGACACCCTTCTATCGTACACTTTTGCATCGTCGATATATGGCTCGATCTTGATGTTCTTGAAGCTTTTACTCAGTATTTCTAAAATTTGCTTCAATTTGTTGTTGTTACAGACATCATGATTGATTTTGGAATTTGTAATATAAACAATTATTAATTTACTATTTAGATCATATGCTGTTATTATATATTGATATTAAAATAAGAATTGCATTTAACATGTGTGACCATGTACAGCTAACACCTATAATTGTAAGATATTAATGATTAATAAATAATTAATAAAATAAACTAATAATTTTACAAGTGACATAAGTTGGGGAGCTAACGTACAAAAACGCCCACTCTGCTTTCAATGATCAACCCCTTAAATGCATTGCATATTTAATGAGATAAATTAATAACAAAAAAAGATTGATATTGAATGAAAAAATTACATTATAACATAATTTTATAAAATAATAATCAAGTTTTAAAAATATTTTAATTAGGTAACTTAATTTTAAAAATGTTCCAATTAGATTCTCAGCTTTCATGTTTTATTTCAAGAGTCAAGTTTAGTATTATTGCCACATTTTGACAAAATGAATCATTTTCATTCAAAACATTAAAATATCAATTTAGCTTCATAAGTTGTATCAATATCAGCTTAAAATTATATTAGTTGTTTCAATTTAATCCAAAATAATAAAAATTTAAAATTAAAATTGAAACAACATATAAAATTTTTGAGTTAAATTGATGTTTAAAATATTTTGATGAAAAACTATTACTTTTGTCAAACCTTAAAAAAAAAAATTGTAATTAATCTTATTTAAATTATAAGTTTTAATATGTTTTAGCATGTTTTTTGTTTTAATTAGACAATATTTTTTAATATTGATGTGGACGGTGTCGTGAATCTTATTTTTTTTATTTTGTAATATAAATAACATGTTTTTTTAATTTTTAATATAATTTTATATATTAAAAGTTACGACTTCACGTCTTCTTCTCTGTTATTTCTGAAACCTGATTACAAACTAATGTATGAGCAAAAGAGTAATAGCATTATCAATTTATTACAAAAACATTTTATTTAGAAAAAAAGCAAAAAATATCTCATCTCACGTAAACAAATTTGAGCTGAATCAAAAAGAAGAAAACGAAATTGGTCTAGCTTTTTGTTTCCCTGGCTGTTTAATAGAAACGATATCAATATTTACGAATATACCATCAACCATTCGGTTGAGTGGTAGCCTCATTACTTTCTCTAAGGACAGTGGCGGAGCTTGAACATATCCGTAAGGGGGGCGGGGGGGGCAAAATTAATTTATTTTAGGGGGGGCGAACTCGAGTTTTATATAAAAATTTACATTACCCGACCAAAAATTACACTACCGGAATAAAATTTAACACTACCGACGAAAAAAAGAGGGGGGACGCCCCCCCCCCCCCCGGCCCCTTAGATCCTCCGCCACTGTCTAAGGAGGTTGTGAGTTCGAGTACTAAGGGCAGTAAAATGTTGTTAGTGTGCCAGGTTTTACCATGGTGTGCCTTCGGGTGGCGGGTTTTCCTCGGAATTGGTGGTTGGTGGGCTTGCGCTACCCAGCGTTGTATGTGCTCACAGACGTATGGGGTATTTAATTAGCTGACCGTTCAAAAAAATATTTACGGATATATGATGATGTAACGAATACAATTCTATATTAAAAAAGAATAATACTGGGACAAAACACACGATATTCATGAGTAATTAATTAAATGTAGCATGTTAATCATGTTCCAGGTATATATCAAGCGATGTTACTTTTTGATTATTTTTTCAAGAAAGATTTATATTGATATTTTTTTATAATTATAATAAGATTGAATTGTTGTTTTTTCCCCGTTTTTCATTTTCATATAAAAAAGATTTTTTTTCATCGAGCTCCCCAAGGTTTTAAAAGTTGTTATATTCATCCAAAAACATTAACTCCGTATAATTTAAAATGTTAAACCATCTATCATTGAAAATGATAGTTATGTAATTTTGCATATAAAGACAAAATCTTAATTTACGTTAACATATTGTTATTATAATTCAATTCACGTGTTATTGTTTAATTCATGAAACCTACATCGGACATTTCATCTTTTCATATTCAAATCCTTCATTATGACTGAATCACGAGATTGTCGACTTCATCGGTGGAAGAGAAGGATGGACCAGGTTTTTAGTGGTGGCCAGGAACCCGTTGTGAAGGAGTTGCATAATATAGATAATCTACTCTAGTCGTCATTTCTTTTATATCGGGATCAGTTCTACTCGATTATGCTTATGTAATTGAAGGATTTTGTTTTGAATTTTGAAGGGTAGTTTCATCAATTGCATATGGAGATTTTAAAAAAAAGGAGGGTAACGTGGGGAAGGAAAAAGACAAGGGGGGAAAACCGGGGAAGGCAGAGGCAAAAAAACAAGAAGGGGGGGGAAAGGAGAAGGACAAAGGGGAGCAAAAGAAAAAGAGGAAACAGCAACGCACGCGGGGAAGAAGAAGAGAAGAAGAAGAAGAAGAAGAAGAAGAAGAAGAAGAGAAGAAGAAGAAGAAGAAGAAGAAAGAAGAAGAAGAAGAAGAAGAAGAAGAAGAAGAAGAAGAAGAAGAAGAAAAGAAGAAGAAGAAGAAGAAGAAGAAGAAGAAGAAGAAGAAGAAGAAGAAGAAGAAGAGAAGAAGAAGAAGAAGAAGAAGAGAAGGAAGAAGAAGAAGAAGAAGAAGAAGAAGAAGAAGAAGAAGAAGAAGAAGAAGAAGAAGAAGAAGAAGAAGAAGAAGAAGAAGAAGAAGAAGAAGAAGAGAGAAGAAGAAGAAGAAGAAGAAGAAGAAGAAGAAGAAGAAGAAGAAGAAGAAGAAGAAGAAGAAGAAGAAGAAGAAGAAGAAGAAGAGAAGAAGAAAGAAGAAGAAGAAGAAGAAGAAGAAGAAGAAGAAGAAGAAGAAGAAGAAGAAGAAGAAGAAGAAGAAGAAGAAGAAGAAGAAGAAGAAGAAGAAGAAGAAGAAGAAGAAGAAGAAGAAGAAGAAGAAGAAGAGAAGAAGAAGAAGAAGAAGAAGAAGAAGAAGAGAAGAAGAAGAAGAAGAGAAGAAGAAGAAGAAGAAGAAGAAGAAGAAGAAGAAGAAGAAGAAGAAGAAGAGAAGAAGAAGAAGAAGAAGAAGAAGAAGAAGAGAAGGAAGAAGAAGAAGAAGACGAGAAGAAGAAGAAGAAGAAGAAGAAGAAGAAGAAGAAGAAGAAGAAGAAGAAGAAGAAGAAGAAGAAGAAGAAGAAGAAGAAGAGAAGAAGAAGAAGAAGAAGAAGAAGAAGAAGAAGAAGAAGAAGAAGAGAAGAAGAAGAAGAAGAAGAAGGAAGAAGAAGAAGAAGAAGAAGAAGAAGAGAAGAAGAAGAAGAAGAAGAAGAAGAAGAAGAAGAAGAAGAAGAAGAAGAAGAAGAAGAAGAAAGAAGAAGAAGAAGAAGAAGAAGAAGAAGAAGACGAGAAGAAGAAGAAGAAGAAGAGAAGAAGAAGAAGAAGAAGAAGAAGAAGAAGAAGAAGAAGAAGAAGAAGAAGAAGAAGAAGAAGAAGAAGAAGAAGAAGAGAAGAAGAAGAAGAAGAAGAAGAAGAAGAAGAAGAAGAAGAAGAAGAAGAAGAAGAAGAAGAAGAAGAAGAAGAAGAAGAAGAAGAAGAAGAAGAAGAAGAAGAAGAAGAAGAAGAAGAAGAAGAAGAAGAAGAGAAGAAGAAGAAGAAGAAGAAGAAGAAGAAGAAGAAGAAGAAGAAGAAGAAGAAGAAGAAGAAGAAGAAGAAGAAGAAGAAGAAGAAGAAGAAGAAGAAGAAGAAGAAGAAGAAGAAGAAGAAGAAGAAGAAGAGAAGAAGAAGAAGAAGAAGAAGAAGAAGAAGAAGAAGAAGAAGAAGAAGAAGAAGAAGAAGAAGAAGAAGAAGAAGAAGAAGAAGAAAGAAGAAGAAGAAGAAGAAGAAGAAGAAGAAGAAGAAGAAGAAGAAGAAGAAGAAGAAGAAGAAGAAGAAGAAGAAGAAGAAGAAGAAGAAGAAGGAAGAAGAAGAAGAAGAAGAAGAAGAAGAAGAAGAAGAAGAAGAAGAAGAAGAAGAAGAAGAAGAAGAAGAAGAAGAAGAAGAAGAAGAAGAAGAAGAAGAAGAAGAAGAAGAAGAAGAAGAAGAAGAAGAAGAAGAAGAGAAGAAGAAGAAGAAGAAGAAGAAGAAGAAGAAGAAGAAGAAGAAGAGAAGAAGAAGAAGAAGAAGAAGAAGAAGAAGAAGAAGAAGAAGAAGAAGAAGAAGAAGAAGAAGAAGAAGAAGAAGAGAGAAGAAGAAGAAGAAGAAGAAGAAGAAGAAGAAGAAGAAGAAGAAAAGAAGAAGAAGAAGAAGAAGAAGAAGAAGAAGAAGAAGAAGAAGAAGAAGAAGAAGAAGAAGAAGAAGAAGAAGAAGAAGAAGGAAGAAGAAGAAGAAGAAGAAGAAGAAGAAGAAGAGAAGAAGAAGAAGAAGAAGAAGAAGAAGAAGAAGAAGAAGAAGAAGAAGAAGAAGAAGAAGAAGAAGAAGAAGAAGAAGAAGAAGAAGAAGAAGAAGAAGAAGAAGAAGAAGAAGAAGAAGAAGAAGAAGAAGAAGAAGAAGAAGAAGAAGAAGAAGAAGAAGAAGAAGAAGAAGAAGAAGAAGAAGAAGAAGAAGAAGAAGAAAGAAGAAGAAGAAGAAGAAGAAGAAGAAGAAGAAGAAGAAGAAGAAGAAGAAGAAGAAGAAGAAGAAGAAGAAGAAGAAAGAAGAAGAAGAAGAAGAAGAAGAAGAAGAAGAATAAGAAGAAGAAGAAGAAGAAGAAGAAGAAGAAGAAGAGAAGAAGAAGAATAAGAAGAAGAAGAAGAAGAAGAAGAAGAAGAAGAAGAAGAAGAAGAAGAAGAAGAGAAGAAGAAGAAGAAGAAGAAGAAGAAGAAGAAGAAGAAGAAGAAGAAGAAGAAGAAGAAGAAGAAGAAGAAGAAGAAGAAGAAGAAGAAGAAGAAGAAGAGAAGAAGAAGAAGAAGAAGAAGAAGAAGAAGAAGAAGAAGAAGAAGAAGAAGAAGAAGAAGAAGAAGAGAAGAAGAAGAAGAAGAAGAAGAAGAAGAAGAAGAAGGAGAAGAAGAAGAAGAAGAAGAAGAAGAAGAAGAAGAAGAAGAAGAAGAAGAAGAAGAAGAAGAAGAAGAAGAAGAAGAAGAAGAAGAAGAAGAAGAAGAAGAAGAAGAAGAAGAAGAAGAAGAAGAGAAGAAGAAGAAGAAGAAGAAGAAGAAGAAGAAGAAGAAGAAGAGAAGAAGAGGAAGAAGAAGAAGAGGAAGAAGAAGAGAAGAAGTAATAAGAAGAAGAAGAAGAAGAAGAAGAAGAAGAAGAAGAAGAAGAAGAAGAAGAAGAAGAAGAAAGATAGAAGAAAGAAGAAGAGAAGAATAAGAAGAATAAGAAGAAGAAGAATAAGAAGAAGAAAAGAATAAGATAAAGAAGAGATAATAAATAAGAAGAAGAAGAAGAATAAGAAGAAGATGATGAGAAGAATAAGAAGAAGAAGAAGAAGAATGGATAGAACAAGAAAACAAGAACAACAAGAACAAGAAGAAGAAGAAGAATAAGAAGAATAAGAATAATAATAAGAATAATAATAAGAATAATAAAACAATAATAATAATAATAATAAGAATAATAATAATAATAATAATAATAACAATAATAATAATAATAATAATAATAATAATAATAATAATAATAATAATAATAATAATAATAATAATAATAGTTCAATTCATATTTTTTGAACCGAATAAAATAAAATCTTTGTGTTAAGGTTTTTTTTAACGACAAATGTGTGACCATGCTTCAGATTATGTGTGTTATCTTAATCGTGTCCACCAATCCGTTGCCAACCTCCTCAGGAGGAAATCAATTTATGAAAAAACTCTCTGGCTCAACTCTAAGAATATTGCGACTAAATAAGACTTGAATGCATGACATTTCTCATATTTATATGTCATAGGTATCTTACCTTAACAAGTTAGATAAAAAATCATTGGTCTTTGTGTTTAAATAACGAGCCTTCTGGAAAGTAAATGTTTTTATGTATAATTTATTCACACAACATAAACATGGATTATCATAACTCACTAACACCAATTTATCTTATGCCATAAACTAGAAACATGTTTTACTCATTCATTTAATACTAGTGGATATGTGACCCGTGCTATACAGTGGGGTCCTAAAAGTTAGAAGATATAATACTGATTATTTATACGTTAGTACTAGCCACCCAAAAATGATTACGTGCGAAACGTTGATAAAAGGTAGTGTAATAGGAAAAAATACTGTAAAAAAATAATACCTCAGAACAGAAAAAAAATGCGTAAATGGCGACTTTACTATAATTAGCGAGCTCTATTGTAAATTGATTAAGCAAATTTCACACAACTCGAAGGCTTAAGTATAACAACATAAAAAAATTCAGGTGATTAAATGTACATTTTATATAAATAGAAGGCTTAAATATAAAATTTTAAAAAACATAAAATGAGTTGGTATCAATTTTAAAAAATAATAATATAGAGAGAAAAAGTGTTGTGGGTAGTTTCAAAAAATCCTTAGAGGTTTAAATGTAAAATTAAAAAAAAACAAAGTAGGATTTTTATTAGTTTTAAGAAAAAGGAAATTATTGTGGTAATATTGAGAAAACATACACCTTCATTATTGAGCCTTTTTTTCGACTTGTCTTAAAGGTTATTATATTTGGGTATTACTATTATTATAGCTATGTATATTTAGTGATTATATCCTTAAGTGTTTAAATAAAATAATATTTAAATCAAATATTATTAAGTTATAAAAATATAAATAATAAATGGATATATTTAATATATATTTGAAATATTATAAAGAATATAATACTTAAAATATATATATTTGAAATATTATTAAATATGAGCAAATTAAGAACCATTGTATACTTGTACTGTCTGTTTAAAAAGTTATATTAGATTTATTAAATTTTAAATAAAATTACAAATGTGTTCTTATCAAATGTTTTGTATAATAGTATAGATAATATAGATATAGATTATTACCATCATTATTATAAAACTATTTAGTAATTATACAGTTAAGTATTCAAATAAAATAATACTTAATTTATAAATTTAATTATTTTTGTTATTATTAAAGTATTTAGTAATTATATCGTTAAGTATATTCAAATAAGATAATACTTATTAATAAATTTAAATGTTAATTTAAATTATTTTAAATAATATAATATATAATGTAGTGAGTTAAATAATCTTACATAATTAAATAATGTATTAATAATATGTATTATTTAAAAGAATTTTATTAGATGAGGGGCAAAATAGAAATAATTGAATAGAACACTTGTATCTAATGTTTAAAAAGTTATATGAAGTGTCTTAATTTTTTTTTTATAAAATTACACGTATATCCCAAGATTTTACTTTATACAATATTTGCGTCGCTATAAGTTTCGTCGCAATAGTTGGAGCTTTAGCGACAAATTGTCGTTAAATATATCATCCTAAATAAAAAAATAATCTTTAAATAAGAAAAATATTAACTATTGCGACTAAGTATTACCTATTGCGACTAAATATGGTTGCTATAAAAATAAATATATCTATAAAATCCGGAAATACAAAAGCCATAATTTGTCAAACAAACTCCATTCAATTTTAATATAATTAAACGCAGAAACTTAAATATCATCATATCATTTAAATACAATTATCCGAATAAAAACAAACAAACTAATCATATTGATCATCTTCTTCATTAGGTTGACGGGACGAGGCTGGAAACTGCGTTTTGGTTAACAATAATATTTGATTTATTTGTTTATGCAAAAGCGCATTTTGTTGTCTCAACTTCGCTATAGCTTGAATAACTTGATCTTGTCTTTCAAATATTCTCTCGCATGTTGACTCCATTCATCCCTAATTACATTAGGAAACACGTCTGGAGTTACGCTTCTCACTGTATGACCAACGCCTTTTACGTGTGAACTCCGACAACCTAAAGCTTTTTTGAGACATAAGAACTCATCCACCGATGTCTTACCTTCACCCAAGCTTGACACTGATTTATTATATTGTTCACAATTTTTTTCCTGCATTAAACAATAAAATATACATACATTAAATGTTTTACTTAAATCGACGATATAACTATTGTAATATGGACAACCAACTTGATATAAATAATAAACGATAACATTCAACAAAAGGTTTAAACAGGTCAAAACAATCCAAACTCACTTTAATATACTTAATACATCCAACTTCTAGTTTAAACGGATCAAAACAACCCAAACCCACTTTAATATACTTAAAACATTCAATAAAAAGTTTAAATGGGTCAAAATGATCCAAACCCACTTTAATAAACTTAATACATCTAACTTCTAGTTTAAATGGGTCAAAACAACCCAAACCTACTAAAAGTTTAATACAATTATTTACTTACCCAAGTAATTAACTTACATGACTGGTATTTTTTTTAAAGGTGTTTAAGATTAAGACATACATTTAACTAGAACAAGTAATTAACTTACATGACTGCCAACGTGTAGGGATCCTATGAGGATGAACATGAGGTGGCTCATTCCCACCGTCTCCACCGTGTGAACTAGCAACATCTGCCATGTCTTCAACCAAAACAAATAACAAACATAATAAAAAACAATTGAAGGAGAAAAATCAAAAGATATATAAACCGAATTCAAACAATGGACTATGCATCACCTATAACTCTATAAACTTCTATGATGATGGAGGAGAAGAAACATACCTGGAAGATTAGGTGTAGAAAAAGCTTCAAGTCACCAAAGATAGCTTCAAAACACGGATATATATGAACCTATTTCTCACATAATTGTTTTCACCAAAATTAAAACTTATTAACACACAAACAACTTAACACCAAAATCAAATTAACCCTTATTTCTGATGTGTCATATGCACAATTCTTTTCATTTACTTCAAATCTTAAAAGATATCATAAAACAAGTTGCATGCTAGCAAATGATCTTCAAGCAACACATTCTTACGCATGTGAGTAATTAAGAGTCTTCACTCCTAAATTTCTACATCAGTGGTCAAAATATATGAAAACAAAAGCAATGGACTTTTGGTATTAGGGGAAAATTGGACGAACGAGATTTGATTTCATAAAAATTAACACATTAAAATCATATGACTGTGGACCGAGCTTGCTATGGATTTGATACAGGTTTCTGTTCATAGTATTTTTTTAACAATTAATGACTCATGTTTCTAAGAAAATCCACATCTTCCCATTTTTGCCATTGGTCGCACGGTGGTCGCTCAGGGTGTAAATCTTTGTCAAGAAGACCTGAAAACGCAAATTCTTTTACTCCATTTTTGGAACTGAAATCGCACAAGGATGAAGGAACTAAAGGAATATACATTAAAAACATTGTTGTTGATGTATAGCGGCTAAAAGTGGTCGCTATAGCTTGTTTTTAAAAGAAATAGTTTTTTTTTCAAAATTAATTTGATTATTCTCTTTATTAAAATACAAAAAAAATACTTTTAAGCTATCGAGACTACATGTAGTCGTTATAGAGTTTTCCCAAAGCGCCATTTTTCCCTCCAATATGAAAAAATATGTTGCGACCATATTTAGTCGATATACCCTTTGAAAGTAAAAAAATTCTAAAAATATTTTAGCGACCAAGTTTCGTCGCAATACCTTAACCTAATAGAGACGAAGTCATTTTGTCACAAAAAGTCTCGTCGCTAAAAGTCTATTTTCTTGTAGTGTTATAGATAAAATGAAGTGATAAGTTATCTTAAATTATTTGCTTAATTAATAACTTGATTGATGTAAATATTATATAGATTATAAAACATTGGTTGCGTGATGATTACGAAAGAAAGCAGTGTCATTTTTGCATGCGGTGCAGCGCGAATTCGCTTTATGTATAAAACATAAAATATTGTTTACTATCGGACCTAAATATATAAAAGTTACTAGGTTAATCCCCGTATATTACACGTATTAAATAAATAAAATATTAAATAATTAATAATAAAAATTTATGCATTATAAAATCATAAGTATGATTATAATTACGTATAAATAGCTAGTTTAAATAAATAAATAATAATGTATTTTTTTAACTTTGTTTTATAAAAAATTGTAAATTTTAAATATTATTTTAAGAAAAATGATTTTTTAGAAAAAGTTAGTTGTATTCTGTATTTTATAAATTTTTTGTTTTTAAAAAGTGTGTTTTTAATGGAAAAAAATAGGTTTTTAATTTCTAAATTATACATTTTTTATTTGAAATGGTATGAGTAATACTATTAGTATTCAATATTCTTATTAATAATATAGTAAAATGAGAAAATTAGTATGATGAGAATTACAATTGTTTTATATTTATTTTAGTTTTTTTTATAGATACATAGATAGGTTAAAAACTCATTCATTAAACGGATTATAGTTAGTAATGAATACGAAGAGTTATAGTACAATATTTTAATATAAGATATAATTAAAATTATATATACGTATTAGTTTAGATATGAAACAATTTTACTATTTTTTAACTCTCTTATCTAAATAGTTTTACTTTTAAACATTCGTTTTAAGATTTTTTATAAAAAATTATTATTCTTTTAAAACTTTGTTTTTTAAAAAATCTATTTTGTAATTATTTTGATTGTTTTAATAAGACTGTTTTTAAAAAAGTTCATCTTTTTATATTTTTTAAAACAATTTGATTTAAAATATTTTGTTTGAAAAGGTTTAGTGTTTTAGAAAATTTCAAATTATATATTTTTTTTATTATATAGATTTTAATTAAAAGATGTTTATTCAAATTATATAATTATTAAAATTCATTTTTAATAAGAGAGAAAAATTTGTATGAGTATTTAAATTACTATAATACATTTTTGGAGGGAAAATTAATGTGTAGATTTTTAGCTAGAAGAAGGACAAATGACAAAAAGATGGGTCAAGAGAAAGACAAGTGGTAAAAAAATTTTGTTTTATTAGATACTATAGATAACGTTTTAATATAATTTCTTTTTAAAATGAAATGCATTCAAAATCGAATATTTTTCGACTCGTAGGCTATAACGAACGCATGTAATGTTGCAGTGTGTCGAACCAAACCAATTATATATCGATGTTGGTATTGGTATTATCAAAACTGGTTTTCCGATGAGCTTAACCAATAACAATCAAAGTCACGCCATGTTGCGTGGGAAAAAAACAAAAAAGCTCCTGCCACGCAACGCGGGAAACTTTTAGTTTAATATATGGCATAAAAATTATATAATCAAATTTTAGATATTATAATAACTGTTATGTATATATATATAGTGTGATGAATAAAAGTTATATATGTAGTAGGCTCACGAGACTACTCGAGCTCGATAAATAAAGCTTGGGTTTTAGCTCGTTTACTATGAAGCTCTAATATAGGCTTGAACTCGTTTGAGTTCAATTTGATTCGAGCTTGTAACGGGACGATCTTGAGTAGCTCACGAGTGGCTCGATTTGTTTAACCCGTAGTGGTAGTAAGTTATAAATAAATACTTTGTTTTTTTAACAAATTGTTAATTGTTAAATATGCCAAAATCCTATCCTATCTTCAACTTGGATACACTTTATTTATTCTTTTTAAATCGAGCTAACATATAATGCTTAATTGTTAAATCTTGGTTTGACTCGCAAACACAGATTATTTGATTTTGAATATCTCAAATACTAGAACACTTACCATCATAGATATTTTTACAAGTTAATTAAGAATTTTTTGAAAATAACAGCCAACGGTTCTTCAAAATGGTTTGTATAAACATTTTGTTTCTAAAACTCCTTATAACAATGATATCTTAGCTATATGAATTCCACGTTAATTTGTCCGCGCTAACATTCTTAATTTTCATATTTGTTATTAATGGTAATCCAATAACATAATTATCATAAATTGATAGTTTATTTGTATTTATTTGCCCAATCTTTTTTGTGTGTATGTTTTTATTTCGTTAATAAATATTACTGTGAGCGAAATTGAGTATAAATCAACTGTTAATATTAGGTACTGTTACCTGTAACAAAACTAAAAATTAAGAGTGCACATGTCCAACTATTTGTGTGAATTGTTATCACCCTATTAGTAATAATTTGAATTATTAAAATTTAATTACCTTTTTTAGCTAAAAAAACAATTTTAAATGCACAGGGTGCTCTAGCTAAACCATACCATTGCTTGTTATTAAGTCTTGGTCAGGAGTTCAAAACCTAGCACCCCTTCCCCCCTCCTTCTCTCTTTTTTTATCTTAGGTTTTATAATTTTGATTTATGTCTTACTTTAAACATCATTAAAGAAGTTTTACAAGAAACTAAAACTTCAAACATATTATTGCGAAATGTTTATTTATTATCTATAACTCCACGGTTCTTTTTTCAAAACCAACCTTTCACAGGGCGTAGGTAATACCAACTAGTACTTATATAAGCATATTAGGAGGATAATATAATCATTTTAACCATATTTTAAGATACTTTAATTAGCATTTTAATTTCTTTGTAAATTTTTTTATAATATCAAAATATCATCTAAGCATGTTGTACAAATAGTTTAAGCATATTAAACCTTCATATTGATGAGTTTAATCAATTTAATTAATATTGTAGACTTTAATCAATTCTATTAGTATTTATTTATATAAATTATTATTTGAACTTATATAAATTAGTATTTATAAAATTTATAACTATATCATGTTTTAAATGTAAAAATATTAAAAATAAAAGTGTTTCAAGACCTATAAAATATATTAGTGCATCCTAAACACCAATATATTTTTTTACTACCTCTCTCTTTATCTTTTTATCAAATTATCTTTTCTCAAATCTATAATAAAATAAGATTGAAGATAATGTATACGAATTTATAAAATCCACAAGAGATGAATACTAATATACAAATCTATAAAACCAACCCTATAAATTTCAACACATCCGTTACAATACACGGAATATCAATAATATATATTAAAATTTAATATAACCATGTATGGATTACACACACCACGAGTATTTAAATCATTTGGCTGGTTATCATCTCTTCCTTATAAATATCTTCTCTCAAGTTCTAGAGTGTATGGGTCACACACCACTACATGTACAATTGCACATGTAGACAAAAGATATATAACAAATAATAAATAACATATCCGACAGAATCACATCCAATCAAGACCCACCAAATATTTAGGGCAGGGTCAACTAACCCGCTATTTGGATGGGATAAGATTGATGGAGTTAACTGGATCAACCAACACAACAAATCATTTTCATTAATAAATATATTAAGCTCTCCGCGTTACGGCAGGAGCGTAAAACCGTAGAAAATAACATTAATATCACACCATCGCTAATGACCATCAATACTGAAATTGTGGTGTGTTAATACGTTAGACCAAAACGTAAAACATATAAAAATATAATTAGGTCGATCTAAGTCTCACGCGTTGCGACAAACCTGTTAAAGGGGGAAAATAGACGTAAAAAACGATGAACCGCACACGCACATTGTGTGTGTTAACTTACAAAATTTAGAACGAAACGTAAAAATGGTGAACCACACACGCATGTTTATGTCGTGTTAACTTGCAAAACTTAGAACGAATATAAACGAATATTGCAAAAGATGAAAAAGATAGGGAATCAAAGTTGAAAGTATACAATTTATCAGATTAAATTGCAAAAGAAGAAAAGTTTGTGTTAAAAGTAAAAATAATCAAATTTTGGGAGGTTACTTGCAAAATATGAAAAACTTTGTGTTAAAAATAAAAAAATAACTTTTTTTTGAAAACTACCCTAAACATAAGGTACAATACCATTATGTATACAAAAGAGAAGACGGACCAAAGTTTATTTTGTTAAGATCATTACTTTCAAAGGAAAGACTTGGCCATAACTCTTTCCCATTTTAGTTGATCTCTTTCTAATTTGCATAACATCTCTTTCTTTACTAAGTTCAGTTTATATATATTTTAAAGAAGATTCATTTCACGATATTTGACCAAAAATATTGTTAATGTTTATAAAATCTTTGACTTGTTTTATAACAATATATGAAGTCTTGATTTCATATTATGAACATTTTGATTTTACAAAAATATTCAAAGTGTTACAATTGAAACCTAAACAAATTATATCTACCAATTAGGATAAAAGATTGGAACTTTTTTCAACGGCCAACGGATACTTTATGCCTAATCACCTGGGTAAACCTATTGGCGAAAGGCCACCCACGCCCGTAAAAACAAAGGTGATTCGCCCGTTCATCACTCGAAGGGAGCCCCACAATCCAAAGGCTCGCTACGGTAAAATCTATGATCCACTTGAAACATATTGCAGCAAGTGAGACTTAAACCCATAAACACCACTTAGAAAAGTTATGGATGTCTCCTCCCAAACCAATTAATCTAGGGTTCATTGACGGTAAAAGATCTATACTAATAAAACAAAACAATGTATGACACATGTCATTTTCTCACATTATTATTTTTTGACACATGTCATCTTCTCAGACACATATCGATAGTATAACAAGTCAATCATTTAATAATGATATTAAATACTAATGATATCATTTTCAAATTATAAAAAACATATTTTTTGATAAAATAATAACATGTTTCTTTTTATTTAAATACATAACTTATTATAAACAAAATTTTATGAAATATTAGGTTTCTAATACAAAGACCTTTTAAAAAATTACTTGTTTAAAAAAACATTTTTAATAAATATAATGTTTAAAAATATTTAAAACCTAAAATATTAAAAAAATATTGTTATCGTTTTATTACTTAAGATGATTAATTATACGTAATTTCAAACACATCTTGTCTCAAAAAAAATATTTTTAATTTTAAACATTATTACTAGCCATATTCTGTGTTAGTACACAGATTTCTAAACTAGTTATTACAGATTTCTAAACTAGTTATTACAGACTTACAGTAAACCATAACTTATAATATCATCTCTGTTATTTAATTATACATATGAGAAGCTAACCGAGGCTCTGGTACAATAACTAACGATGACTTCCTTTGTGTAGTCAATCCATACACCTCTTCCATATTAATATCTTCCATCTTCACATTTTCAGGTAACTTCCAATTAAACCCATGCAATAAGTTCCCCAGTACGGTCCGCATCATCCTGAGCCCAAGGTTATAACCCGGGCACATCCTCCGACCCGACCCAAACGGTATCAACTCAAAATGTTGCCCTTTTACATCCACATCCCGGCCCGAAAACCTCTCGGGCCGGAACACATGCGGGTCGTCCCATGTATCTGGGTCGCGCCCTATGCTCCACACGTTGACGAAAACTGTGGTGCCTTTTGCGATATCGTAACCCGCCACTTTGCAATCTTCAAGGGCTAAATGTGGTGCTAGTAACACAGCCACTGGGTGCAACCTCATGGTTTCTTTTAGGATTGAGTCTATGAATTCAAGGCTCGGGAAATCGGACTCTTGCACCCATCTTTCTTTACCGATAACGCGATCCAGCTCGTCGGTTGCCTTTTTCACTAGATGCGGTTGCTTGATTAGCTCGGACATTGCCCATTCTACTGTTGTTGTGGCCGTCTCGGTTCCACCCGCTATCAGATCCTATAACACCGTTAAAAAAATAAAAATAAAATAATTAAATCTTTGAACATATGTTTCATTATATTTTCTTAGAACAGCTAACTCACACACCCTTTAATACTACTGTTAAATCTATACATTTTGTTACGTACGCACCTGTGTTAACGCTTTGATGCAATTAGAATCAAGCTTGACCTCAATGTTAGGATCATCAGCCATCTTCAACAACAGATCCACCATATCTTTCGCTACAAAACCGTCCCCTTCGGCCTTCATTCGCGCGCGATGCTCCTCCAACACATGGTCGTAAAACCGATCGAATTGCTTCGACACAGCCTTCATCCTCTTCACATACCCTTGCAGATCCAAAAACCCTAGCCACGGTATCCAATCACCAATATTCAACACCCCATTAAGCACAAACAGTTCATCCAACATCTTTTGAAACTCTTCAGGTCCCATAATCTCTTCATCTGCAGCACACTCAGTAACATACTTACGACCCAAAACAGATCTACTAATCACACTCAAATTCACAAGCAAAACATGTTCTTTTAGCATGATCGAATCACCACACGCCGCGTGTATCCGGTTAAGAAAGCTTTGCATTTCTTCGACCCGAATGTATTCAGACGAGCCGAGCCTACCCGAGCTAAAAATCTCGTTCAGGAATATTTTCCTACCTTGGCTCCAGTACGGTCCGTATGGAGCCCAGGTTATATCCTGATAGTCATAGGTAATATGCTTCCCGGCCGCAGTCTGCGGCCGGGAAGCAAAAACACGGTCATGCGTCCTCAGGAACTGCTTAGCCATTTCTGGGGACGACGCGACTACAACTGGGGTTGAACCGAACCTGAGGCGCATGAGTTTGCCGTAGGTTTGGGACAGTTTGTGGAGAGATTGGTGTGGGAGAGGGCCCATGAGGTTCAGGTTTCCGATTATCGGCAATGGTCGAGGGCCCGGGGGAAGGGTTCTTTTGGCTTGAGACTTGTTGAGTAACCTGAAGATGAGTATAGAGATTGCAGTGGCTAAAAGGACCCAAAGAAGAGACTCCATTGTTGAGTGAATTGAAGTTGAAGGTTTTTTTTGTTTGTAGGTTTGGGTGAAAATGGGTAAGGCTTGAGGGTATTTATAAGGGACAATTCCAAAAGCTAACATATCTATCATTTTTTAATAATCATTTGGTTTTTAAAATTTTAGATTTTGATAATAATTGGTATATTATTTTACTTACTCATATGGTACATAATTGTTCAGTATTAATACTTATACTCACTGACAGTCACTGTTCTGGAATTCTTTTTCTTTTTCATATTTCAGAAATACGAAATTTATAATCAGGAATTTAGGAGTGCTTAAAAGTTGAGAAAATCATGGAAGTATTACAATAATTACGTATGAATATATGTGATACTGAATCAGGATAACAACTTTTCTTTTGTCGCGTATAATATTTAAATTTTATCGGTATATACGTAAATGCATCATCCATACAAATAGTAGTGGCATTACCATTTTAGTCATGTATCATCATAATTCATAAACGGTCACTTTGATGATAGTTAACTTAAAAATATTCATTATGTACGTGACAATGACTCGTGTATAGGTCATTTTGATCACACATGAGTGTTAATGACACAAAACATTCATATGTTATAAGTGTGAATAAAGTAGACAATGTTGCCATCTAAAGCAATGCATAAATTAAGAACCCATTATTAAACAGATGATTCTAACTGTTTTTATGTATAAATTTTTAGGATTTAATTTATACTAATTGTTTCATATATAGATTTTAAAGATTTTAACAGAACCACAAGTGAAAATGATGTATTTTAATTAAATTTGAGAGGAAAGAGTGACGATAGTGACGATAGCCAATGTACATTATTAACTAGGTTAGAAACTCATGTATTACATGAGTAGAAAAAATTTAACATATTAAAATCATTAGTCTTATTAATATTTTGTATGTTATATGTTATTATCCACTAATGAAATAATTAATAATAATAAATATATAAAATTATAAATAACAACTAATAAAAATCAAGAATTATAAAATTATAGTTTAAGAGAAGATATAATTGAAATCTTATAATCTAATATGTTTTAATAATTTATTAAATAAGAAGATTTAAATTTAGATATATAATTATTTAGTTTACTTGTTTTAAACTAAACAAAAATTTAGACTTCACCAGAAGTTGCCACGTGTCCCTAAAAAGTTTCTTTTATTAGATAGTATATATATAGATTATTAGTTTTTTAAATATGAGGTTAATAGCATATACTATTATCTAATTTGAATCGGAATGACACCATTAAGGTTTTATGGAGAGAAAAAAAAATGATGTTTATAATTTATGGTTTTTGGATGATGGCTATGCACTGGTTATTTCATGCAAGCTCAAAATCTACAAAACTTGAGCCTTGAGGCATGAATTAATTGGGCTTAATTTAAACGAATGCGATTTTGTGTATGGATCAAAAAACAAAACGAATAGGAAAGAATAGATGGCTTAAAATAAAATTTAGTGGGCTAACTTGATGAATACATGGGCTTGGGGAAAGGTGGTTGGGCCTGAAAGTTGTGTTGTAACTTGTAAATTGCAATCAAAATCACATTCTAAAATATGCAGAGAGATGGAATGAGAAAGAAATTGTTGTATGTGTTTTCGAAAGGTGCGGTTTAAGTGAGTACTTAAAGATGTGTTAAGATCTATGCAATCGTTGCTTTGTTGATTCAACATCCAATTCTCTCGTAAGAGGTTCGACGAGTCGGAGACCTGGTTTGGTTCTTGTTGAGGTTCGCGTAAATTTATTGAGAAGACAAAGCTATCATATTTAGACACATCTATAAATGTACTTGAGGAGATTTAAAGAAATAGATAGTCTGACCAAAAAGTTTACAAAAATGACTATTTTTGCAATTTTCTCAACTTTTTATATAACTTGTCATGTCATGTTTATAGAATTTAAGGCGAAGGCTATAACTATGTCATTAATTCCTCCTAAAATACAAATTTACAAGTTACAATCTAAATACAACTAATTTTGTGAACTTTTCTTTAAAACTTTTCTCTATGAATTGTATTCTTCACCCTTATTGCATGAACCCTGAAAACTTGTCGTGAAGAAGAAAATACACTTGATCATAAAGCTCAGTGAATAAATTGATCAAATGAAGATACACAAGTCTAACTAGTGAAAGTCAGATTCAATAGGAAAGGTGCTTAAACTTCAAGACATACATCATAGTTTTCTACTTTTCTGATAAACCTTTATATATTAATGAAAAGAAAGTTTGGTGACTGTTCGGCAGCATAAGTTTGGTGACTTGAAGTTTGGTAGGAATGTTTGTAGTTTTATCCCAAAATGTTATTGGTTTTAACCAAGCTACTCTTGATTGTTGAAGAATGTTATGTTTTTGTCACACTATTCGTTTAGAGGATTCGTAATTTAATGATCAAGAACTTGGACGTTCTGAGAGTTGTGGAGTACTTTCAGATTGAAACAAATTGGGGGTCTTCAATCTAAACCTTCAATCGGATAAAACTCAGAGAGAATCAATAACAAGTATGGATTTTCCGAGTGGGATTTTGTGAACCAAAGAGAAAATGATCAATTCGAATCTAAACATCAGTTGCAGGGCAGGGTTTAAAAAAACTACATTCGGGCAATTACCATATCTAATTCAAAATTGTATTGAAATTTGAGCCAGAATTATTATGAAGTTTCACAGTTTGACTCCAGCCAGGGTTTCTGTCCCTTGGACCCCGCTAGAAGGGACGTTGCCCTCAAACCTCCGCCAAAGGGGCGATACCCTCTTGGAACCCCCATTGCTCTCTAAGGAGGTTCTAATATTAAATATCATAATAAACTCAGATTAGTGTGCACTTCGCGTTATCCTGAATTGTTTGATAGATGTTATGTGATGTGTGAAAAATATATATTATTTTATTTTAAAAAAATGTTTTTCACAAATTAGTTTCAAAATTTAGAAATCCCTAACTAAACTTCACACAAACGGCAAGTGTACCGGTCGTGATATAGTAAAGTTTAGGTAAGTCTGGATATCGAACCCTAGAGACACGTTTGGCGGCTTTCGTTACTAAACCTCTATCGACTTCTAACCCAATTGATTTAATTATTTTCAGTAATTAATATTAATAAACAAAACAAACAAATCGAAACACGACGGCAGAAATAAACAAATAAGAATTAAAACTTTGAAACTTGAATACGATCAAATATGTTAAATAACTACCTAGGCAGGGATCCAACTAACATGTAATGACATAAAGGTAATGACTTGTATGGCTATCTCTAAATATACGGATCTAGGGTTAACTAGGTATGTTGCTACTCCCTAAGAAAACCAAAGACACGTGTAAGGCACTAGATAAATTTATTAAAATGTCTAATGGAAGATCACCCCTAGGTTTTCTACCATAATGTCTATAAGATTATATTTTCTAACCCTAAGACAAAGGACAACTTGATTAAATCCAATTAAATACCCTAAAACACTAACACCACGAATGAAAGGCAAAACACGCTCTCGCGAAATCTAAACCTAACAAGCAATGGGTAGGAGGTTTTAAGCAATATCTATCACCCCTAGGTTCTAGATAAGGTAACACATTGAAAAATACCATCAAATTACAACCAATGCTCCCAAGATTATCTCTAATCAAAGTTTAAAATTAAAAACACAAAGTAATTAATTTTAACGTGCAAACCTAATCTAGATGTCACGCAATCAATCAAGATCAAACATACACGAGCATGACAATAACTTTTAAGTATAAAACAATACACGGGTTCATATTTAATTGAGACAATAATCAAGTTCTAAGATTAATAAACACATATACAAGATCACAACCAAATATTTAGTCAAAACATGAATAATTTTCAACCCAATCTAGGTAGTACTAAAAAGCTAACTACTCATATTATTCAAAAACATCAAAACAATAATAAAGTTTTAAGCTTTAGAAACATGAACGAATGAATTGATGAAACAAAGAAAAATAATCGAATGCGTGATAAAACCGAATGATTATTAATGTTTGAATGCTTCAATCCTTGCTCTCCGATCTTGCTCTTTACTTAACGATTGCTCTCCGATCGTGCTCCAAATTCCAAATTTAAATCCCAACTTTTTTTCCTTTCCCGTGCGCCTCTGTTGCATCTCTTTTCTTCCCCTTCTGCCGTCGCTCCTCCCTTGCGATTTAATAAGAATGACGGCTCCAAAATGCAGTTCTTTTTGGGTTTTTCTTTGGGCCTGCTTTATTTTTTTTTTTTTGTGATGCATAAAAAAAAACGAATAAAGAAAACATGGATTGAACAATAAATCAAATTACATGGATGCTTCACTTGCACATGAGCTACTATATATGTAGCTAAGTAATTTATTTACTTACCTTTACTTTTGTTTTTATTTAGCTTTGGTTTACCATTTAAATTATAATTTTTGTTCATTTTTTTTCGTAACATTTAATATTTAACTTCTTTTGTTTATTTTGTTTATTATTCTAAATCCCAAATTTACATTTGATTTTATTGAATAACCTTTGTCCACTTGTCGATCTTAAGCTTACTCAAAATTCATCATTTCAGCATATAATCTCTCAAAACCTTTAAAATCTAAATTTGAATTAATTAGATGAATATATAATAATAAGTGACTGAAAACTATTCAAAAAATTACAAAAGACAATTGTAAAATTTATAGATTATTTTGATCATATTATTATGATCACTTTAATCAGCTAGTCAATTCAATTACATTAAAGTATCTTATAGTTAGCTACTTTGGTTAAATGATGGGTATTGTTATTTTGACATTTCATGGAACTTAAAATAGGTTCCTTTAAATAATTTGGTTTTAGGCAATATATTGATATTATAAAATACTAATTTGTATAAAATACTAACATACATTACATTGTTAGGCAATATATTATAAATACTAACATACATTATCATTTTGTATTAATTTTTCTAAGATGAGGCTTTATTATATTTAAGTCTCTAATTTGTATAAACTACACATGCATGTAATTAAGAAGATAATATAACGACTTGCTATCCATTTAAAGGGTTGAAATTTGATGATGCTTGTTTTTATCATGTAATACAGTATGAATTTACATATAATATGATGATAATTAACGATGTGTTGTTCTACATCAACAAAATGATTTACAGGACTACATGATACGTACTTCACTTAAAAAAATCATTTACACTAGCTGACTTTTACTGTTATGGATTAGAGTAAAACAAATGAATGTTGCTAAATGTACACCTTTTTAAAAACTAATTCACCCCTATTTAAAAATCAATTTTCTCTAGACTTGCAAGAAAAATTTAACAGAATGGATTTGAGGGATGAGAATAATTACAAAATGTTAACCTCAGAATATGATATTGTCAAAAGATTTTTCTTGTAGTGAAATGGTTAAACTATTCAAAGCTAATGGATAAATAGTGTGAGGAATATTGCCTTACCGTGAGAATTAGGGTTGACAAATGGATGTGTATGTGTGATTATGAGTTAAAAATAAGTTATGTTTTAGGCTTTTAGTATAAGTTGAAACGTGATTTAGTGTTAAAGTTGATTTACAAGCAACTTCTTGTTTATATATAATACGATAATAAATGAGCGAGGTGTTTTTTTACTATCAACAAATTGTCTACATGATACGCAATTCAAAAAGAAAAAGAAAAAGAAAAAAACTAAATTTGATAAAGCATATGTTTTTATGATATGAATCCAACTTTAATACATATTTATACATAAAGCGATCATAATTTATCGAGGTATTATACTACATCAACAAAATAAAAACCATCAACAGTAGTTGTAGCTTGTAGTTGGCATTAAAAAAAGTTTATAAACTTTAATATTTTAAAACTAGGTTGCATTACTTTTATTCTTCTAATAGTGAAATAATAAGGATAAAATAGGGAAGCGAAGAGTGTTACGAGTTTACAAATGTGTCTTTATATGTTCTCAAGCAAAATCAACAATCATGATTTGTTTATTTATCAACATGATAAGAAAACAGATAGTGAAAACATACCTTCAATGAAAAGAGTCTAATTCTTTATGGTAACGTGGAGTCTATGGACTAAATACTACTCAAAGATTAAGATAGGATTTCACTTCACAAATAAAATAATTATTTAGTGTATGAAATGAACTTTGCTTTTTGTAAATGGCCTTTGTTTTCTTTTAACTTTCTACAAACATTTAAACTCATACTACTTTTATAAAATGCAATCACTAATGTTTACAGTCATATTATTTTTATAAAAAGCAATCATCAATGTCACTAGACTACAAGACCATAGGTAACCCTCTTAGAGTGTTAAAACATATGTAATGACCCACGCAACACAAGCATCTTCCATTCGTCCCCTTCTCTCCGATTAGTTTCTCTTTATGTTTCCATTCGAGGATCCACATCAATCAACAAACCAAACCGTTCTATCTATTCTACTAAAGAAACACCGCATGAAATCCAAACAATGATCGGTTTGGATGGCTTGACGCTTGAACCAAATGATAGACCGACAATCACATATCCGCGTTTAGCTAGTTTAATAACAGAGGAAAAACATCAGCTATCGGTTATTAAGTAAAACCATCCAATTAACTATACAAATCAAAGGAACTACAAGTGGACTCCCATTAGTAATTTCACTACTATGTGAGCAGTATTATTTATACAAACCTATACACTAACACTAGAATACATATATACCACACTACCACAGTCTCATCAAGCAGCATTGTCAAGTGATCCAGATCCTATAGACATCCCTAATCTTGTTGCGAGAAACACCACATAAATCGCCATAAGCCCCATCCCAAACGACTTGCTCGGCTGCATACCATTTCTCGGCAACATTACTAGTGCCCAAAGCAAGCCTAATATCAGAAATCCTATGTTACAGAAAAGCCCGATATCACCAGACATTGTATAAGTTTCGGGCCTCTTTGACCACGACCCGATGAGCATACAAATCCCTAAACCAACGAGCGTGTTGAACATAGGGCCCGCATAGCATCCAGACATTGCTATCTGCACACCTTCACCTCCATGGATGGCTAATGCAACATTTGACATTAAGTCACCCATTGAGTTGCCCCATGCTAATACAGTTAATCCAAGAATCGATGGGTTGATCTCAAATATTAGCCCAAACGACACTAATAAGGCGACTAACTCGTCTGCTATCATGTAAAACCAGACGATACTCATGAAAAATCCACCAAGAACCCATGGAAGCAGCCACTTTTGAGGTGGCTGGTCCCTTCTGGTGCATATGAATGCAACAACACCAAGCACACACCCAAGGCCCGCAGCGGCTAAGTAGATAATCACTATGGCTAGTTGACTTTGACTCTCGTTGTGTTCGGTGTTCCAAAGAAATGCTAGAAGTAAAGGTGCAAATGTAACGCTGGCGACTGCATATCCTTTTGACCATCTTTCTTCCTCAATTATGGGAATTGTTAACCTTCTTGGTAGTGTTAGTGGTAATTCTAACCATGAAAACAACTTAGAACACGAAAAGGATGAATCTTTATGTTCATGAACCGACTCGTCGTCTTTCCATCCCCATAGAGGGCTTGTGCAATCTTCTGAACCATGTGCAAGAACCTCAGAATAGATCGCGACATTAGAACCCCACATCCAATGTGGAACCTTGGACTCAATCAAATGTGGAACATCATCAGACTCTGCAGACGACATGTTTTCCGATTCAAGATCCCCATTTTCAAGATTCTCAGGACCATCAGTTTGAGTAACAGATAACAAGGGGACACAGGTGTCTCCCTTCAAAACACCAAATTTTCGTCTAAAGAACTCGTTAGCAGCAACTAAGGTAGCGTAAACAGCATAGATCGCCACAAATGCAATCGCGCCACCAATACTAACATCCCCAATCAGCAAGATCACAGCAAGAGACACAACAGCAAACAGAAGCACACAAACATCCCTAATGAAACACTTCTTATCAATACTCACAGTCTGATCAGCCACACAGATCGAAATAGTCCCCACAACAACACAAGTCACGAAAATCGCACCACCCAGAATACTACTGAGCCCAACATCACCATTATCAGAACCCGCAAAAGCCGCGATGCTAGCAAACACATCAGGAGCACCATTCCCTAATGGAAGCAAGGTCACCCCTGCTAAAGTAGGTGGTAATCTCAACAAATTCGACAACTTTTCAAGAGAACAACAGAAATAATCAGCAGCAGTATTCCCCAACAGATAAAACAGTGCAGCTAACCAAATAATAAGCACAATGTAACCCACAGAAGCATGATTTTCACAAGAACAATAGAAAAAACTCAAGTAATTAAAAAACCCATCAGAATGACATTGGGGGTTAGCCTTCAAGAACTCACATTCACTTCCAAAACCTTCATGCTGATTCAACCCGGTACAATCGGGTGGAGTCTTGATACTCGAGGTACCCGGGTTACTGAGAAACCCGACCCGATTCCCCCCAATGGAGCTCCAATTACCCGTCAATCGATGAAGGCAAAACACGACGAACACAAGGGTAAAAAGACACCCACGAAAATTAACCGCTGTTCGATCCATCAGCAACAGCAAGAACCCTAAATTTACGATCTTTTCACCCAATTCGTACGTAGATTACGATAATCAAACACAATCAAGAACACATAGTGAAACAAAACTCACAATCTACCCAAATCAATTGGAAGATTGTGACAACTTTTGAAGGTGCAAAAGGGTAAAGATCGACGATCAAGAGGATCAAGAAACAGGGTATGATTGAAACAAGTGGGAGAAATCAAAAATTGAGATGAAATTAGGGTTCTTGGTGGTGTAAAGAACTAAAGATGGTGATGTTAGGAGGGGTGGCTTGTGTATTGGAGTTTGTCGACAGTGTGAATGGAATGAAGTAGTTGACATATTACGGGAAGGTATCATATGGGTTGGGTGGTTAGTGGGTCGTCGCTAAATGTGACAAGATTATAACCGGCGATTGATTTCTTAATCATATGTCATTAAAGAAAGTAATTAAAGATAGTAATATAGTAATATGATTGTGTCGTATCAGATACGATCTATTTTGAGGAAAAAAACGTTTAATGATTGGTGATTTGCTTGTATTTAATTTGTAAGTATTATATAAAAGTTTGAAATGTTACTTTTAGTTATAACTAGGTTTATTGCCCATCGCGCGTTGCCGCGGCATTGTACGTGATGTGATAAAATATAAATTACAATTGACCCGACTCGTTTCCGAACTAATTTTACGTTAATACGTAGAGTAACTCGATTTATACCGTTGAACAAAAACGTTTAATATTTGACCTGACTCGTTTTCAAACAAAAGTAATGCATGCCGAAACATAAACTTACAATTGCTCCGACATTTTTTGAATTACGTCCATACGTATAGTAAATGGAAAAGTATTATATTGACTCGACGCGTTTCCAATCAAACCAATGTGGAAACGTAGGTCAACTCAAATCATGACATAAAAATAAGCACTAAAACGTTTATATTTGACCTAACTCATTTATGAACAAATATTACGTCAAAACATAGACGTATGTCAAAACGTAGACAGTCTTAAAATGTATAGAGATACGCATGGAAACATTTTATATTTGACCCGAGTGGTTCCTAATTACGTCTAAATGTAAATGGAACTGAATTTATATTGTATAGGGGTAAACCCAGAATTTTAAAAACTTAAGGGGGTTAAAGTAACATTTTACAAAGTTTTTAAAAAGTAGCAGAGGCTGAAAGTGTAAAGATTGAAAGTAGGAGGGGAAGAAAGGCCGGTGAGAAACCCCACAAACCTTTCTTTTTAAGTATATATACAATGTTATATTGACCCTCTAGAAGATTGTTGTTTTGTGTATTACATGTATATACTTTTGGAAAAATGAAGAACAATATTAATTATGTTATTAATCTTTTAGTTTATTTGAATGGATGATGTGAGACTTTTGAAAGCAAATATTCTTATAAATAAAGATCTATTTTAAAAGTTTTTTATGGTTCAAAATTATTTTGAGAAAGTGAAATGTAGTGATATAAGGACTTTAACTTTAACGTTTAACAAATAGGGGGTTTGTTTCATTTGCTAGCTACTTGGTAATTTTTAATGATATTTGTCCTTAGCAGAAAAAAAATATGAAGGGGGTATATTATAAAACTTAATATGAAATACAAACTAATACTTATCATCCAATCTAAGATAAAAATTAGAAAATAACATGCCAGTGACATCCCTCTAACTATGTTAGTGTTTTAACAATATAGATACATGTGTAGAACTTTCGTTTAGGTCTTTAAGAATATGTTAATTTTTTAACATAATACAAAAGATCCATGTTATGGAAGTATCAATAATAAGCTTTATATCCGTTAATACATAACGCAAAACTTTTTATGAAAATTAATTACGTTTAATTTACGATTGATACGTAAAATAAAAGTATTTTAAACAACAAAAATTCTAGATTTAATGGTACATTTTAACTAAACATGTGTGATTAGATAATTTGTAGTTAGTTTTACATATGTATCCGTCTTTAACAAATAGGGGGTTTGTTTCGTTTGCAATCCTAGATATACCTTAAACTAATTATATATTATATATCTATATAATTTGAAACTCTTAGCTACAAGAAAGTTTTATCTTTTGTGTTTTAGCCACAAAAACTTTTTGGTTTTCATATTTGGTCTTTTTTTATTTGGCTTGCCTTATGACAAGTATTTAGGTTTATATAAAAAGTGATTTATTATTTTTTGATCCACCAAGTTATTCGATGTATTCGGGTTATAAATCGTAGTGATAGCCGTTAAGATATTTTTTTTGTATTTTAGCTTTCATATTTAAGTCTGTGGTGTAATTACTCGCGCAATGCGCGTGGAGATTTTCTAGTTTATATAATTTGAAAGTGTAGCTACATGTAATTTCTTAACTTTTATATTTTGGCCATATAAGTTTTGTGATTTTCATATTTGGTCTTTTTTTATTTGCATTGCCTTATGATATGTATTTATGTTTATATAAAAAGTGAGTTTAGTTACTAAAAGTTTTAAATACCTATTTATTTAATTTTCATCATAAAAGACAAGTGGAGGAAACAAACATAAATTATCATTTATTAATATTAGTGTGAGTTAATGATTTATGTTGATGTCTTCAGGTTCTAAGTCGTAGTGATAGCCATTATAATATTTTTTGTATTCAAGTCTGTGGTGCAATTATCAGCGCAACACGCGTAAAGATATTTCTAGTTAAGATAATATATGTAGAAACTCATTTTCAAAATACAAATGTAAAATAAAAATGCGTGCGGAAAGTAAGCCTTTATTAATTTCTATTTTCCAGGAGTGAAACAAAAAAAATGGAATACGAATTTTAGAAAAGACATGTGGAGTACTAATTCATTGACACATACTGATACTTTGAATTTTTTATTTTTTTTGTTTAATATATTTTTCAATTCAGTATATTATTGTTCAAAGAAAAGGAGAAACATGTATATATTTGAACGGAAATGGTGACTGTCAGACTTTGATATCGTCAAGAAAATAAAATAAAATCAAGATTAGATATTATAATATTTAAATATAACATATAAAAATAGAATAAAATCAAGACTACAATCATTTGATTTCCTCTAAACCATCGACAAAAATAGGCTTCAACGTTAGATCAGTCGATTGACACGTTGACAATGATAGTCATAAACGCGTCAATACTTTACATTTTAGAGTTACAAGACGCGTTATTACATTTTATTAATTTTATATATAACTTGCTCATTAAGTTAACTCGCACAAGTGTTGGAAAGTGAGTTATAGATACTTCACCATCACCGGTTTGTTGATTAATTTTATAAGTTTTGAAGATGCTATCTTTTATAATGTAAAAATTAAGTCCCGTGCGATACGATGAATTTGCGCATTTCGTTACATGCGTTATGGCATCAACATTTACATGCTTAATTACAGAAAAGAAAACGTATAAAATTGCATTGACTCAGTTTTGGAGATCGAAACATATATAGAAAATAATTATACAATGGTATTGGTGTTCTTCAGTCGAAAAAATTTCATTCTTCACGGTATTGGCATGTAATCGTTAATCGATATAACATGCGATACCCAAAAAATACTCTATATTAAATAGAACTGCGTTTCTAACAAAATTTATAACGGAACGCCAAAAAAAATAAAAAACAACATTAGATTAGGCTTTTCAAAAAGAAAATGTTAACGAATAATAGTTTAGAAGAAAAATCAAATTAGTAAAAAAATGAATGGGTTAAAAGCATATATTACATATAGTACAAGAGGTAAAGTTGAAGTTTTTTCCCAAAATGGTGTAATTGAAAAAATTATTTATCAAAATGATGTAGTTGGTAAAATATTTAACAAAATAGTGTAGGTATAAAGTTTTATTGTTTCTCACTCCTATTTTCATTGGCTACTTAAAAGAGAATTTTATTTATAATGTTATATAATACCTTTAGGGATAATATCTTTAAATTTTTAGAAATGTTTTTTTACGAAACTTTTTTTTTATAGTTTTCTAGAAATAATTTCTAATTTCTTTCTAACAGTATAAGAATAGTGTTTTTGAATGCTTGATTATTATATTAAAATATAATGTTTTTGGTTTCGTTTAACTTATTTAAAATGAAATGTAATTGTTTTCATTTCTTTTGTTCTTTTACAGTTTACATAGTAACGTTTTTCCAGATTTTTTTTACTCTGATGACATTTTGTCTTAATTTAATATATTTAATTTTATAGCTATGTAAATATTATACATATAATTAAAAAATATCTCTCGCATTTTCTTTTTCAAGGTTTTGAATTTAATTATTTTATAACATATAGAATAAGCTCAAATTAAAAACATTGCTAAAAATCTAAGATTATATTCGACTGTGGTGACTAATCGGGTTAAGAAAGAAAATGGAAAAAAAATCATGGTGTGTATAAAATATAAATATAACTAAACGTGCGTCATATTGTAACTTTTTAGGTAAATTAATATAAAAGACATGAATTGAAGCTTGTATCATGTAGAGCAAAATTTGTAAATCGTATTGTTACCAAAAAAAGTACAATTAATTAACAAAGAAAATAAAACAGACATGGTAAAGAGCAACAGTAAAAGATATATGTCTATGCATGTTAATTTCATTTTATTAATTTAACCTTTACACAATAAAATTAAGAAAAGGTTAAATAGACACCCCAATATTTTAAATTAACACCTCAAATTTTCTATACGAGTCGTATTGTCACATACGCGTCGTATAGCCCTATACGGGGCGTATAACCTCTCTGACAGCCCCATGAACTTTTTCTCGTAGTCAGTGTCATATAGGTGGGCCGTATAGGGCTATATGGGGCGTATAGCTATCTGAGAACCCCCTGAATTTTTCTTGTTTTCATTGTATTCAACCCTATATGAATGGGTGTCTCTTTATTAGGATCGTAAAATTAACCCTTTGTTTAACTTTTAGTATTTATTTACGAGGAAAAGTGGAAAACACGTGGAGTGGCAGCACGTGCAAAGATGAACTATGTGAATTTAAAAATAAAAAATAGCTATGCAATGAAGAGTTGTACACTATGCATATTTGATGAGCTATATGCCTTTTAAAGTTATAGTAATTAGAAACTTTTTCATAAAAAAGTTTTTATAAAAACATTTCTAAGAATTTTTAAAGATATTATCCCTAAAGGTATTATATAACATTGTAAAAAAGTTTCTTTTTAAGTAGCCAATGAATTTGAGAGTGAGAAACAATAAATTTCAAAACTACACTATTTTAGTAAATATTTTACCAACTACACCATTTTAATAAATAATTATTCTAACTACACCATTTTGGGGAAAAACTCGGTAAAGTTGTAACTTTTTGAACTTAAAGGTTGGAATATGGAATTTTGTTTTGCCACCGCTTTTGATAAATGAGATATAAGTAAATATTAAAAATATATCAATCTGATAAGAGTTGTATAGTTATATACATATATATACTTGTAAGTTGTAAACAAGATTCGCACTTCGCGACGAATTGAAGTACATAAACAAAGGTATACGAAGGAATGATTGTATTTAATAACTGATATACAAAGCCCATAAGATTAAGCAAGTTTTATGTGTATTAATTAATTTTGTTTTTATAGAGTGTATTACTTTTCTTTGAAAGATATACACACTTAGAACTTATGGTCACGATGCGTTAAGACGAAATACTATAATAGTAACGTTATTAAGTTTATTTGCAGTCCTAGCGTTGCGTAATAAAAATTAAGCGTATTCAAATTTTATAAAACATCAAATTTGAAAAGAAACAAAATATTTTAAATCAATTAAAACACAAAAAAATGAATATAGACACGGGTTTCAATAATACCGATACTCAACACAAAATATATTATTCTTAACACAACTTGTTACCTAACAGAACCCGTATGATGTAACCTAAAAAATAAAGTCATGTCTTACATCAATCGAAAATCATAAACAAATAATGGTACCGGTACTAATAATAGCAATAACATAACCAATGTTCTTCAGGGTGTTGCTTCCATTCATCACGGTACAGTACATCAATGGAAGTTGATAAAACTTACAACACCAAAAGTTAACCTTGTGTTTAACTAATCCTCGTGTTTAACAAGCTTTATATCAGAACATCAGAAAAAAAATTAAACTCAACCGTGCATTCATTTTTTTAAGCTAACAAACGAAAATTATTAAACACAAAACAAATTAGTAAAATAATAATTAGATAAAAAGCAAATGTTATATATAGCATGAGTGAAATTTAAAATATAGTGAATTGCCGTTTTCTACTTGTGATTTGGTCATATTTATTATTTTCTTACATTTGTCTCCACAAAGTATGAAATAGTTGTTATTTTCATCCAAAAACATGAATTCTATGGTAAAAAATTTTATTAGCAACACCTAAACATAAATTAGGATTTCGTTTTTATATAAAAATTTACGTAAGTACCCTTTTAACAATGAATATTTAACATTTTAAAACAATAGATCTAATATTTTTGGATGAAAATGACAATGTTTCCGAAACCTTTAGGAGCCAAATACAAAAAAAAATATTTTTGGATGAAAATGGAAAATATGACCAAATCACAGGAAGGAAAACGGCAATTTACTTTTCAAAATATTAAGCAGATAGGTAGCTTGCTTGCTACTATTCATGCATTGATATTTGTATTAATTATGTAAGAGAGTGTTGTGTGACGTTTATGTTTTCAAGTCGGTTTAATTTTTTGGGTGTCTAAAACGAACTTTAAACTATAAGCTCTTTTTTCGAACTTTATTTATACGTTTATCGACCTGTATCAAAAGTTCAATCTTAATGCCTAGTAACAAAAACTTAAGCATAGAATAAAGAAACAAAATGATAGGAAAATATTCTAAATTGTGTCTGTATGTTTATTTATTTCAAAGTCCTTAAAAAAATTAACATAGAATTTTTTTATTAGAATTCTAGCAAGAGGCTACAAATAGCATAGGAAAAACATTACAATTGGAATCTGCACCATACATTCCAATTAACATGTTCTAGCTTTCCCATCGTTTTCACTTCACCAACTAAAGTTTCTACCTCCAAGTTATTGCCATCAAAGGGTTTCCTGTTCCTACATTTTCAGATCAAGTATATAGTTACATATATTGTGTCTGTTATTGTTTTTTTTTTCGTCAGTAGTGTTCATTTTTGTTTCGATAGTGTAAATTTTTAGTCCGCTAGTGTAATTTTTTATATATAACGAGTTCGCGCCCCCTAAAAAATTAATTTCGTCCTCTGCCCCTTATAAAAGTGTCCAAACTCCACCACTGGTTGGACTGAAACACCGAAAGACGATCTCGGGTCTTTGATATCCATCCACACATTAGGCATGTAGGTTGGATTGCTACTCCGTGTTTGTTGAGGTTTTGATTCACCGGATTCTGTCGATTGTGCCTTTCCAACACATTAGATTAACCTTCAATGGTAAGAGTTTTCTCATCGATCTTGTTGAAAATTCACTGGTCTCATTTGACTCCCATAACCATTTGTCCTCACCATCTTCCTTTTCTAAATTCCCCAGTAACTCCTCCATTTTTTGTAGTTGCAGCACCTCCTGTGATGTTCTTGGACTATTTTTCCAGTCCCATTTAAGAAGAGTTGATCCATTTGATTGTTCCATTCTATCATTCACCACACAGTCCTTTTTCTTTTCCAATCTAAAAAGATCCGGGAACACATCCTTTAAGCATCCAACATCAGTCCATTCATCAAACTAATACTGGATTTTTAAACCATTTCCGAGTTTACATAATCTTTTTTGCAATATTTCCACCACCAATGACCATTGAAATAACCGGGGCATGTTCGAGCCAATAGGGAGTCCTAGATATTCAAATGGCAAATAACCTGCTTGACAGCGGAGTGATTGAGCTAAAGCATTTACCAACTCCGATTGAACACCAATGCCAAACAATCTGCTCTTTCGAAGGTTTATCTTCAGCCCCGAAGTAAAATGTATAATCAGTTCAGATTTGCTATATTTATGGTTCAAGACATTGATTCAACCGATTTCCAAGTGTTCGTCGACTTCTATACAAAATGTTAGAGGTGTGCTTTGAGTTTGGGTTTGTCAACTCTGGTTCCTAATCCATCAGCTCTAGACTAGTTTTCACATGGGATGCCAATGAACATACATTAACATCTAAATATTTTTTCTAACGAACTGTTTGACAACTTTTGAATGATTAAGTGTTGAATCTATAAGAGGTCTGAACCATTAAGAGCTAGTATATTGTTTAACTATTTAAAAGCAAATGTCTGACCAATTCAGATAATATGTCTTATCATTCAGCGTTAGACCTCTTAACCATTCAGTATTAGTATAATATTTAACCATTCAGAGGTAAATGTCTTAACCATTCAGACATGTGCTCACGAAACAAACAGTCTAAACCATTAAATGTTAAACCATTCAGACATCTGAACCATTAAGAAGCTGTCAAAGAGCTCCTAAGTCCAAAACTCAACTTATATATGCATAAGTACAGGGCCGGCCCAATTACAGCCCAAGGTGAAGCTAGGGCTTGGGCCCCAAAAAATTAGGGCCCATATTTTTTAAAATTATATATACAATTGGGTTTCTCCGGCCTAAATTAATACAAAAGCGGGAATGTCAAATATCTTGAGAATGAAAAGACGATCAGAAACTTGAAGAGACAAACAGTCATCTACTCATCATGATTCTTGTATTCTTGATTTTTTGTGATCTAATCTACAAATTTTCTGACTCTAGATTTTAGTTTCTTGCCTCCGTTGAATCTCCGTACTTGTATTATGTTTTACTCTTTAATTGTGATTGGATTTGAGATTTGAAATTCTGAATTTCTGAGGACGGAGGCTGTCGGTGCGGCGGTCAAGCATCTCAGGCGGTGTCGATCAACTTCTCTTTCAAGGTTAGTTTGTGCTTTTGATTTTTGTAATTATTAACTTTTATTACCTTATTGATATCTTGGTTTTTGTGATTTACTGCTTTGACTTGGCATTATTATTATTGATTTTGGCTGCTGTATATTATTCATATTTGATTGACAATTTGTTGATTCATTGTTTTGGCAATATTAATTTAGGTTGTCATTCTTGTAATCTTGATTTTTTGTTTGATAATTAGTATATTGTGGGTTAATGTTTAGGCATAGTAATTTAAGAATCTAGTTTTTTTATGATTTGCTAATTGGTATTTTAGTGTATATGCATAAATGCGTAAGGTGTTTAAGCTGCTTTTTATTTGTTGTTTTATTAAATTAGGCATGTAAGTTCTAAATCTTGAATAAAGAATAATGGTTTCTATCAAATATCTTGAAAGGGCCTCATTTTATATAGTTCGTTTGGGACCTCTAAAAATATTGAGTCGACTATGCATAAATATTATATTTTATAGAATATAAGGACTCTAGGAATGTGGTAACCCAAAGCCCTTGCTTTATTTCACTCCCCTTAACACCCATTGCATACTTTCTAAATTAACAAATTAAAGATAAATCCTTTTACAAATTACTTTCTTTCAAACTTTTTAGTACATTTCATTATCTGATGATAAGTTATTTGGTCCACCCAACTTTAAAATTCTGGCTACCCGATAGCCCAAACTTGACCCGCAATATTGACAAAACTATGTGTTGCTATCTCTCTGACACGCATGCATGTTATCTTGGAAGTTTTCAAGAATTGTCCTGCTACATAGTGGTGTACACTACACTCGCACTCTCGTATCTGTCACATCAGTTGTTTCAACTTTTAAATGGACGTTTAGTTTTTGGCTTTCTAATTAAACAGGCGTATGTATTTGTAAACGGAGTTAGAGTTTTCCGCTTTCCAAGCTAAACAAACGTTTAACTCTTGAGTTTCTCTTTTAAACATCAGTAAAACGTTAAATTTGTCACTAGTGTTTGTATAGAATTTCTCTTTTAAGAATATGGCCCAGTCATGAAAGCTCCTCCAGATGATTTTTCAATTTCTTTGAAATGGATTAAATCACCAACAAGTATTCTCTTATCACCAAAGTACAGTTATGGAGTATGGTGTTATTACAGCAAGCTTTCTTCTTGTTTCTGCACTTGCAGTTGCACTTCAAGTGTTCTTTTTCTCCCCAATATCTCCAGAACCACTTGAGTTACCACCTGAACTATCTTCACATCCTTTCACCCCTAACAACCACTTACAGGTTAACTTCCTAATCAATACTTACTGTGTGTTTTCTTCATGTTAATTACTGTGTGTTCTTTGATCATTGCAGGAAGTAATTAAGCTAGGAGAAGGGATGCTAAACAAACCAGAAGGTCTATGTGTGGACCAAAAGGGGATGTTGTATACTGCTACCAGAGATGGGTGGATCAAAAGATTGCATACAAATGGGACATGTGAAAACTGGAAGAAGATACATAACAGAGATACTTTACTTGGTTTGACAGTCACGCGATCAGGCGACGTGATCGTGTGTGACACCGACGAGGTGAATCTTTGATACTTTTAAGTGTTTTGAATTTTGATCCAATAAACTTGATTAAAATGGAACTTTATGTGATGGTTTCAGGGTTTGATTAAGGTTAGTGAAGATGGTGGAGTGACAGCTATAGCAACTCATATGAATGGTGAAAACATAAGGTTTGCAGATGATGTTGTTGAAGCAGGTGATGGGAGTTTATACTTTAGTGTAGCCAGCACTAAATTTGGGCTGCATAATTGGTACCTTGATGTGTTAGAGGCTAAACCTCATGGGCAGCTTCTAAAATATGACCCGGTTACAACGGAAACGTCGTTGGTGCTCGACGGGCTCGGGTTTGCTAATGGGGTAACCATCTCTGCAGACCAAGAGTTTTTGGTGGTATGTGAATCATGGAAGTAAGTGACATTTGCAAATAAAACTAAACAATGTGCAGTGTGTGTAATATACTAATATCTGTAACTAAAAGTTAAAAAATCTTGGACTTGTTTGTGTATCAGATTTAGGTGTCTAAAGTACTGGTTAAAGGAGGAAATGAGAGGAAAAGTAGACGTTTTTATCGACAATCTTCCTGGTGCGCCAGACAATATTAATCTTGCTCCTGATGGGTCATTTTGGATAGCTATACTACAGGTAATTAGATAACTTCTATGTGTTAATGCAACAACAAGAATTATGATTTGAAGGTAATTAAAAGAGCTTACATGATGCAGATGACCTCAAGCAGGATGAAATTTGTGCATTCTTCCAAAGCAGTTAAACACCTTCTGGCAACATTTCCAAAGCTGAGTGATCAAGTTAAAGCGGTTGAAAGAAGTGCAATGGCGATAAATGTGGGGAGTGATGGAAAGATTATCAAGAGGTTAGATGATCTTACAGGAGAAGTGATGGGATTTGTCACTTCAGTTCTGGAGGTTGATGGAAATCTTTACTTTGGAAGTTTGAAAAATGAATTCATAGGCAAGTTGCCAATAAAAACTTTAGCATGAAGCTGGAACTTTTTTATCGCAATCATCTATGTTTGCGATAACTGTATTCTGTTGGTTGTGGTTTTGAAATGTGTAAAAAGGAGAAGCTTAACAAGTAGTAATATAATATGAACCATGATGCTCGGCAAGATGAATATTACGTGAGTAAAAACAAATTATTCTTGTTTCTCTTTTTTCAGAACGGCTTACTCATAGATCCTCTAATCCTACTTCTAAATCTATACAGTACAAGATTTCAAATCCTAAATCAATTGAGAAAGACACATTTCCGATACACCTTGGTACCATTAGGCCCCAAGTCCTTTGATAATTGTTCTTGTTAATTAACCAGCATAATTTGACAAAATTAAAAAAAAACAAAAAAACAAAAAAAACATAGTAAGGATCTTAGCATTACAATGATGAGGACAGTTAAGACTCCTGATGTATGCTTCTTTCATCATGTTTCTCATTAAGCAAATATATCCAACAATCTTTTACTTGCATAAGATTTAATGTATGCTGACACACACGCGAGACAAGATCTAGCGTCTAATATCATTAATCCAGTGGCAAGATTAAAATTGATTAACAGACATCATTTGTCTTCATCAATTTATTTTCTATATGACCCTGCATTATTTATATCAGTTTGAACACCGTCAGGGTTAATTATACCACTAAGAGGCTTACATATTTCACTCTCCCATCCAAATGAGAGAAATGAACCTTATCTTGACTGTATATGTCTCTGGTGTAAACAGCATGCCTTAATAATGACCTTTGTTACTGGCATATCACTCGATGGAAACCGAACCATACACTGCTCGGTCACCAGAGTGAATTATCAAACTTTGTTTTACAACAAGGATAGTGCAGTGCATGACTCAAACTTTCTAAACTAACAAGTTAAAATTCTCACGTTATTATCTTTCAAAGTTTTTCTTACATGTTATTTTCTATATAATAAGTCATCAGGTAACCACACACACACAAAATCAAAAAGTCCACCTCCCAACCTTGACCCAAAATAAAGATATTAATTTGTTGCTGTTGGATTATTGGACTGACATGCATGCAGGATATTTTGGAAGTTTTTAAGACTGACATGCATGCTGTTGGGGTGTACTGCTACCAGAGATGGGTGGATCAAAACATTGCATACAAATGGGACATGTGGAAAATGGAAGAAGATACAGAACAGAGATATTTTACTCGGTATGACAGTCACGAGAGCTGGTGATCTGATTGTGTGCGACTCCCAAGGAGGTAATACTTTTTAATCTGTAAATTCTTTGGGTCAAAGAAAAAGTCGAGTAAAATTAAATTATATATGATTATGCAGGCTTTGATTAAGGTTAGTAAAGATGGTGCAGTGACAGCTTTAGCAACTCATATGAATGGTGAAAATATAAGGTTTGCAGATGCCGTTGTTGAAGCAGGTAATGGGAGTTTATACGTAAGTGTTGAAAACACTAAAATATGACCCGTTTACAATGGAAACGTCATTGGTGCTTGATGGGCTTGGGCTTGCTAGTGGGATGGCCATCTCTTCGGAGCAAGAGTCATTGGTGGTGCTTGTTGGGCTTGGACTTGCTTCTGTATCAGATTCAGATGCTTAAAGTACTGGCTCAAGAAAGAAATAGAGGAAAAGTCCACACCTTTATTGACAATCTATCTGGTTCACCGGACAATATTAATCTTGCTCCTGATGGGTCGTTATGGATAACTATATTTCAGCTAACTAGAATATTTTGTGTCTTTAATGTAACAACAGTAATTATGATTTGAAGGTGATTACAAGAGTTTACATAATGCAGCTGACCTCAAACAGGATGAAATTTGTGCATTCTTCCAAAGCAATAAAACACATTTTGGCAACATTTCCAAAGTTGTATGATCAAGTTAATACCCTTGACAAAAGTGCAATGGCAATAAATGTGGGGAGTGATGGAAAGATTATCAAGAGGTTTTGGTGTTCCTAGTGGAGAAGTGATGGCATTTGTCAGTTGTCACTTCAGTCCTGGAGTTCAATGGGAAGCTTTACTTAGGAGGTTTAAAAACCTATTTCATTGGCATGTTGCTGATATGAACTATAATGACTAGCAAGATGAATATTATTTGTGAAACAAAAAAGTGAAAAAAAACTCACCGAGCATATATCCTTCTTGAAAATTGATTTTTACATCCAATGCTATGCATTGGCATAACAAAATTAGAAACAGTTTCTACTACTGAAGTCTGCTTCTTTTATCTGGCTTCTTATTAATTCCATATGCTGATGGTTTGCTATCTTTGCTGCTCTTTTTGTTGACAAACTCAGAGAAAGATGGGATGGGTGGCAACTTTATGTCATTGTAAGTGCTTTCTGAAGAACTTAATGAAACATTGTCATGATCTTTTTCACTCTTCTTCATTGCCTGGTCTGATACAGACGGTAATACTGATATTAAAGGTTCCACTTCTGTTGCATTTTTTGAAGTAGAATTCGGATTAGTGGCAAGCCTAGATGTTAAGTCTGCAGCACTAACTGTTGAAAGCCACCTCACAGTACTTGCAACTTGTGATAAATAAAATGATTTTCCAGTTTTCCCGTATTTTTTGAAGCACTCATTTTCAAGAAACCTGGAAGACGTTTCAGGGTCTATCCTGTACATCAAGCATAAAAAAGTGGTTTTGAAACACTCAAAAGATCATAAATTTGGCAGAACTCAGTAAAAGGAGTGGATGGTATGCATACTGCAAGTGGTTGAGCCGCTGCTGTGTTTGCTTTAGTGAATTGAGTAGTCTTTGGTTGCAGGACTCCCGTGTGGTTTCACTTATAGCATTTTTGTCAAGTTTATTGTTCTGTGAGAAGGTCAAAAGTCAAACTAGAACCTACTATGGAATATATGTATAGTCAATGATCACCCACTAACAACTAGAAATTACCGGTTTTTCAGGATCTTTTGTCTTATAATATTTTTCTTCTGCGCGTTGCAAAATATCCATCTTCTCGATATATTTCGATTTTGAAGGTAAGGCTGACTGCGTAAGGCCTTCCACAGCATCAATATCATCTGGAAATTAAACTAGTCAACTTAAGAAACACAAGGTTAAAACATATGTTAACAACAAAAATGATCATTTATATGCTTGTAAGCATAAAACTGCGATCTATCAGAAACGCTGAATCCATAAAATCAAGACACAAAATGTTACCGTCGTCATCAGAAATATCATCCTCTGACACATTTGCTTCGTCATCACGAGACCAATACTCTGAGAAATCAACTTCATCAACAGGTTTTGAGGAGCTGAGATAAAAGAACTATTCATCATTACATAACATTTATTCATAAAAGATATATAAAATAGATTTAAACAAAACTATTACCTGCTTATAAATATTTTCGAGGATCCAACTCTATTACCAAGAGAACACATGGCTTTAAGCTCCTCCAAGTATTTCTCCACTAGGTTTGGATTTTTGCATGCATCACATGTTTTCTTACATAGTGATGTTGGCACCTACTTTGTGCAAGTGATGTTTAAAAATCTGGTAATATTAGATCTAATATAAATAAGCAGGATTATGGTACAAACTTGGATTTAGCTACCTGTTCCCCAAAACCATCGAGAATCTTTTTCCTACGACAACCAGATGTTTCACAATACTCCACCATCTGCATTTATAAACCAATTTAAGTAAATTAATGAGGTAATTTTGAAGATAAGTTTTGCAAGCTTACCAAATTAAAGTCAACAATTGACTTCTTTGGGGAATTGTCATGCAAATTTGAGGACTGCGACTTCTTGTTATCTGCATTATTTAATATAAATTGCTGCAAGTATTTTATGTATTAGTAACTAATGATCAGAGGAATGATTAAAAAAATTAAAAAGAAAGAATCAAACCATTTTCTTGCGGTCGTCTATTCCATAGTATAAAACACTTCTAGAAGGTTGTTGATCACGACCGGCTCTGCCTGATTCTTGATAAAAAGATACCATTGATTTGGGAATGTTGAAATGGCAAACAATCCTAACATCTTTCCGATCTATACCCTAATATTATTGTGAGTGACTTGTTAGTTGATATATACACTTAAAAAAGTTTCCCAACAAAATATAAAAGGGTTAGAATTAAAAGAGTAGCATACCATTCTAAAGTCACAACAATGTCTCATTAGATTATAATTCACCAAAAATGCTCCAGGAGAGTAACCAGCATGAAGAAAGAAAATAAATATCATATGAATATAAACTCCTCTTCATTAGGGTCATTTAATTATAATAGAAAAACTAATTTAACCATACCCAAAAGCCACTGTAGCCACTACAACTTGTGTTTTGGCAGAAATCCAATCATCTAAAACAGAGGTCCGTAGTTTATTGTTTAACCCTGCATGATATGCTGAAAGCAAATCAAGAAAATAAGCATGTTTGTAATGAACACCTCAAGAATAAGTCAAAGGAAGATGAAAAAAAAACTAAGTACCAGCACAAGAAATGCCACTTTTTGATAAATGAGAAGCCAGATCATCACACATTGTACGTTCAAGGCAGTACACAATTCCACATACATCTCCACAAGATTTAATTAGATCAGTCAGATCAGCATATGGGTCAGTTAGAAGATCTTTAAATCGAACTGTACAAATTGAAAAATGAATCACGTAAATTATTAAATTTTAACCCAAACGAAAAGCAAATTATTTATTACAGAGTAACAAATAGTGAAACTGGCAAGAGAGAAGAGCAATGACCAATACATAAAAAAATATTAAGATCATGGTTCTAATTTGTTAACAAGATGGCATAAAATATACATTTCCCCTTCCCTTATCTGCCTTAACCATAAAACTAACATGCATGCATTAGGTTAGGGAACAAATCACACATATTGACTCAACCTTCATAATATATATTTGGGCGATTAAATGATGATTTCAGGACCACAGGGTTCTTCATATCCAAGGACTCTATCACATCGACCTGAACCCTGCACATAGTTTACGGTTTCTTTAAAAAAACGCACACTGAACAGAAACAAATAAGATAACTCATCGGAAATGTTGGGTATAAAAGTGATTGTACATAGTAAAAGAAATAAGACTCACTTGGGAACAGCAGTAGCTGTCAACGCTAATATTGGAATGTCTGGCAGACGTTTCCTCAAGGAAGCTAATTTTCTGTAGCTAGGCCTGCATTAGTTATACATTTGAATCAAGGACAACAAAAACTAAGACTAGTGTACATTGAGCTTGTACAAGGAATTGGGAAACTATTTATAAACTTGAGAAATCACCTAAAATCATGCCCCCATGTTGAGATGCAATGTGCCTAAAAGGTTAAGAAAAAGAGAACATATATAACTAGAACTCAATGATCAACCAATCAGATGTATAGTCCACGATTGACCAATAAAGGTTCGAACCTCATCTATTGCAATCAAATTCAACAACCCTCTTGAATGAATCTTTGTCAACTTTGACATAAATCCAGTTGTTGCAATCAATTCTGGTGTCACGTAGAGCAACCTCAATCCTGGATTTCCAGATTCTAGTTCTTCATGTATCTAAAAAGGTCATCAAAAAACATTTTATAAAGTTTGACAGAAGTTAATAGTTGTTGGAGTTTGAAATATAACGAGGTTTTCAACTTAAGATGCTAAAGTTAAACATTACCTTATTCCTAACTTGTGAAGTCTGAGTGGAGGAAAGATATTCAGCAGCAACCCCTTTCTCCTTCAATGCCATAACTTGGTTTTCCTGATGCAAAGTAAAACATGATAAATTAGAGCAATTTGACCTTCAATAACGGCATAACGCTTAACAAAAATAAGATCATTAAACAAACAAACAAACTCACCATTAAAGCTGTGATCATGGAGAAATAATGCACGAAATCAAGTCAAACCCTGACATTGACAAATGAAAACCATTGTGTAATACAAGCTTCCATAAACATCCAAATCAAGATCAATCATCATTCACCTATCAAAGGAGAAACAACAAGCACAATCCCTGGTTTTGCCAGTGCAGGAATTTGATAACAAATCGATTTCCCGCCACCAGTTGGCATCAGACAGAAACAATCTCTTCCTGCATCAAAAATAGGGCACAATTATGCATTAAAAAACTTCAAAAATTCGTTACCTTAACAAATTTCAACAATCCTTTTAACCTTTTTTCTCTAATAAAAACGAATATGACTAAAAAACCTGATAACACAGATTCTATGGCTTCCAATTGCTTTCCTCGGTACTCCGAATGCCCAAAATGCCATCTCAAAAGCTTCGTTAAACCTTCTTTCCCTGAAATTTGCCTCTCCTTGCTGATAGTTTTTACAGGCAGTAGTGCCTTCTTCATTACAACTGTCGCAACAAACATTGCATCAGTGAGCTCATTCTTAGAAGTGAAAGTTTCAACGTTGAATTAGGGACAAAAATGTTATCGTCTTAAGAGATTCCAACTAGAATAATCAACCGTTGAAGCAAAAATTAATCAACTTTAGCGCATTTTAGAGGCATTGATCACCGGAAATTGTTATGTAATTAGTGATAACGTGTTTACCTGAGACTACGTCGCCGGAGATATGGAGAAACTCCGGGAAGGTTTCCGGCGGTCCGGTACGGAAGACGGAAATTTGGAGATCAGAGGAAATTTGGGGAATTTTGCTTGTTTTTTTATTTTAAGTGATTAGGGCTTCAAAGTTTTTAAGTTGGATTAATTATTAAAGAAAATAATAATAAACTCAGGTTTTAATAATATGGTTAGAGTGTTTTAATCATTTCAGGATAAAAATAATTATATAATCAAGTTGTTTGTGCATGAAGGTATTGTACATCATGCTTATCAAGTCATTTAGGCATAAAAGTGTTGTGTTTGGTGTATCATGGTTGTACCATGTGCTTTTTTTTTAATCTATAACTTTTTTATTTTAATTCAATAATTTAACATTTTTTTTACAATTTAGCTTCAATATTTTTAATTTTTAACTTTGATCCCCTATATTTTTTATATTTTAAAAAAATTCGTTTTATGTTTCAGTCTAAATTTAACGACTTAGCACGCCGTAGCGTGCGTGTGTGGTTCAACGTTTTTACGCTAATTTTTTCCCCATTTAACAGCCCCGTCGCAAGTCGTTAGTCCTGATCGACTTACTTATTGTTTAGATGTTTTACGTTTTGCTTGCGTGGTTCAACGTTTTATACGTCTACTTTTTGTTTTTTTTTTATTAATGTGAACTTTTTTATGTTGATGGTCACTGATGGTTGTGTGTTATAGTTGTTACTTAGTATGGTTTTACGTTCCCCGCTGCAACACGGGGGGGCTTAATACTAGTTTTGATTTATTTTTTAAATGGTTTAATTTTTAACATTAATTCTGTTAGTTTTGTTTATTAAATTTATGAATATTTTGGTACTTTTAGATCTAAGTATAGAAAAAAATATAAAGTTATTTAGCATTGAAACGTGTCACTTACTATTCAACCCACTCTCTCCTCCACCGTCTCTTGCGACCACCATCTCTTCCATAACCTTGTGTTTTAGCAACACCACCACCATCATCGGTTTCATCACCATAGTCGTTGATTTCCTGAATTGTCGCACCACCATCACCATTGCAAAATTTTCAAGCTTATCTGACGTAACCAATCAACCCTAATCAACACTATTCTGCCACTGCTCACCTCCCTCTCCGACGAAACCACCGCCTCCTCGAATTGACATACCTTGTTTTTATCTGTTAGCCCCTAGACAATTAGCCACCTGTAAAAACAACTATCATCGTCTCTCAATATCACAGTAATCCATATAAAAACAAGTTAACATGAACTTTAGTGTTAAAAGCTTCAATAAGTTTAGAAATAAGCCTATTTAGGCCAAATACATCTCCCCTACCATAATTCAAGCCTTGTAGAATTGTTACAAAACATTTGAAACTTCCAGTAGCATTGTAGGTCCCACCACCCACAATCAAGAGTAAAGTGCATATTGATTGTGTAACCCCTCAAGTCTAAAACTACGTTTGACGTATGAGAAAGAGAGATGGTGGCTTGGGATGGTGAAGGAGAGATGATGATATTGGAAAATGTCCAAGTATCATTGAACATGACCCATGGCAAACTGTTATAAAAACTGGAAGCTAAACGAAATGAAAAACTATCCAAAATTAAGGACGGTTAAGGTGAGATCGACCATACCTTTGGTGAGTTGTTGTGGCGTTGGTGGTGGGGGTGGTTGTGGTGGCAATGTCGGAGATAGGTGGTGGTGGAGTCAAGATTAAGGATGTTGTTATTGATGAATTGAATTACGTAAGACCTTTTGATCATGTGCAATCAATAAGTTAAGGTGATATATGGGTGCAATAAATCATAATGCTCGGATCGAATTGGGTTTTTGATTTTACAGTACGCAAAGTGATAATTTTTGAAATTCTAACATAAGTTCTTGATGTCGGTTCAAGTCGAATAGGGTATGAAATTGAAGCTTGACATCATTAATGGTTAACAAGAACATGGTGGTGCCGGAGATAGATGATGATGGTGATGGGAAGAAGACGGGGTGATTTTGTATTAGGACCCATAAATTAATTATTTTAATTTTTTATTCATTTTTTGTTTTTAATTTTTATTAATAAGGGTATTTTAGTCTTTTGATCTCCATTTAACGGAGAAAATTAACAGTCATTCAAGTTAATGACCACCAATGTTACGTTTATTAAACTCTTTGAACTAATGATGTAATTTTTCAAAAGTTGTGACCGCTCCTGCAATATGAATATACCACAGAGGCCCCTTATGTAATTAACTCTAAAAAAATTAATGAGATTGGTTATTTAAAATGTCTATTAAGGGACGATTTGAACATATGTCTCTTGAGAGACCTTTCAGACATTTCACTATTAGTTTATCACTTTGGCTTCTTGTGTTTTAAAAACATAGCTACGAGTTATCACTTCGGATTAGAAGTTTTAAACAAAAATAACCAAGTCAGATTGAGCATGAGCATTCCTAATACCTTCTATTAGTTACCACCAAACATAACTTCTTTCAGGAAAACATACATCCAAAGCAACATAATGATATTACAATAGATGATATATGTACTTAAATTTAAAGTTAATTGGTTTACCATTTTACATCGGATATTAACCTCAAGTGTAACATTTTTTTGATACAAAGTTAGGTGCTTCTAACTGATTAAGTGTTGCCTTTTGATTATTGTAAGCATGTAGGTGTCGTATTCTAATCACTCGGTGTTATTATTTAAACAGTAAATTACAAAAAAACGTCCTTATGTATATACAAACTTGCAGGTTTGGTCCTTAATCTTCATTAACTGCGATAGACATTCTTAGTCTAATACATTTGTAACACATTTGGTCGTTTTCACTAACTAACGCTAGATTTTTTAGTTAAATACATATTAAACGTGTCAAATTCATCAAATTCATCTTGCTATTTGAAAGTGATGTATTGTAGCACTGTGAAGTATGGACAACATGAAAGAACCTGAAAATAAATACCAATTTCACATCTAGTACAATCAAATTAAAGAAATTCTTATCCCTAAGTCTTATTTAATATTCTTGAAAAGCAGCCATTATACGGCTTAAAACATTATATATTATATTGTCATCGGATATTGTAACCACCGATAGAAATGACATCAGCCGTTAGATCTTGGTGAAATTAAATCCTGACCATGTTAAGCCAATGGTTACACTTTTCCAAAAGCAGTTACTGACGGTTGCTAGTGCTGATTGTCCGATCTCCCCATTAACCACATTCCCTTTGGCGGTTCATTTCCATCAATCTCCCCCCACTCGCCCTCGATTCTCTCTTTGGCGGTTTCTTCCCCTCTGTTCATATAGCTAACAATCTATGACATGTAAACTATATCACAATCAAGCATGTAAACTAGTCAATCAACACTTCACCATTCACAATCATCTGTTGTTTTGTCTTCAATCCCATTTGACTCATTCTTCTTCCCCCTTTTCTCCATCAATGGCATCCCACTTTCCGATCCATCTTATTTGAAGTGCACCCGATCTCCCTACATTAGCCTTTTTTAATCAGCGTCGCCGAGAGTCAACTGTTTGAACAACACGCAAACAACATACTTCTTGAAAAGGTGGCCCTATAACCCAAAGTTCTTCGCATGATATTGGTCATTCTGATATGAATTTAGCAAGTTTACAGTTTAATGTCTAAGAAAACAAGAAATGGTAGCAGAAGGTACTTAAAAGTGAAGAAGATTGTATCCATGTTACTTGATCTTTATTATGCTAATCAATCAGGTCATTGCAAAGAAACAGGTTGAATCATACACGACACAGGCATGGTTTTCACAAGATAAAGAGCTCGAGGAGAAGGTTAGTAACATACAAGTAGCAAAGACAATTATGACAAAAGCATTATATGCTACTGATTAAATATTTTGCGCGCAGGTAGCAAAGATAAGCCTAAAGACAGCACCGTTGACGAAGACAGAACCACAAGATAAACCTTCAAAATCTTAAAAATAATTTTTTTTTAAAAAAGAAGTAGAACATATTGCAAACAGTTCTTCAGTTTCATAATATTTTAATATCAAAATCACATCATATTTCAGATATTGTACACTACAAAGATAACACAAGAGCATGATTATAATCTATTTAAAAACATAAACATGATCAAATACATGGAAACCAAGCAGTTTAAGGGAGTCATGTCAAAAAGACAATTAGCCACTGCAGCTTAATCAAACGAGATCAAAGAAATGAGTGATTCATGAGCAGGAAAACGCTTAACGAGTTCAGACCGTTTAGCCAACACAAAGTCCTCAAACTGGAAGGCAGGTGCAACCGTGCATCCCACCAAGGAAAAATGTTCTTCAGCATCCCTTGGTGCCTTCTTCACGACCACGTTATCCGTTGATATTTCATAGTCTTTGGTCGGAAATGCTCCAAACCATACATTTGGTGGCACTGTATACTGCAAAAGTTGGTTTTGTTCAATATCTTGTCCAATGCATGTTAACTTCGCACTTCCATCTTTATCGTCTATTTCCAGTATCTGTTGGCCAATATCAACACATATATGACAAAAGAACGAAATAACAATAATGAAAATTAATTATACAGATTACAGATCAATTACCGTAAGAGGTTCACCCAAATAGAAGTGCCATGTTTCTGCACTTGGAATGCGATGAAGATGTGATACACTCCCCGATGGAAGTAAGAAGTATATAGCTGTACTTATTGGACGATCAACCTTATCTGTTCATAACCTAATATCAGAAAGCTGATGGAAAAAAAGAAGCCCAATAGAAAATATATTTGTAACAGAAAACATGGTTTATAATGCAACAATGATATTAATCAAAATGTTGAGTAAGATAAAGCAAAACATATGTGATGGCTAGAACGTCTCAACGGGCTAGATCATGTGGCAAATGCCATAGGAGGTTTGCCCCAACTGTTGAACCCGAATCCCATTATCTGAAGCACCGATTTTAGCTTTCACATTTTCCCCTATTCTTTCTTCCTTAAGTTGGTTACTTAGCTATCAACTTTTAATTTCAAGATTTGACAATACCTGACAAGTTTAGAACTTTTTAACAAAATGGAGCTTGATGTATTAGATTCAATATTCAATAAAACTATATATCAATTTCAAAATGAATTGAGGTCATTATCTATGATCTTAAACTCAAATCCCCTATCAGAGTCTTCTAATCTTGAATATCCCAATCACAGTGAACTTAAAAGAACCATAAAGAGCAAACAATCGATTCAACCATAGCAAGTATCAACACTGATTCACATTAACACAGCTAAAAAGGGTCAAAACGCAACAATGATTCACATCAAGATCTAATAAATGTTCACAATTGCTTCTTGCAAAGGCTTGTGAAAGCAGTGAATCTTGATCTTGTAAAGAAAATTGTGGAGATAGTGATGCAATTGGTGATAAAGATAGCATCTTTGAAGATCAGATGGTGATGAAGAGATACTAGATACTACTTACATTGAGGGGGGAGTTGAGAAGTGGAGAGAGTGATTGAAGTGTCTCTAAAGGTCTCAGAGAAGAAACCACCTTCTGGGTGTGGTTTCAGATTCAGTTTCAAAGCAACCTGAGATGCTGTTGGTGCCATCTTCTTCTTTAATCTGACTCTGCTTTCAAGCAAGCTGTTTATCTCTCCTGCACAAACAACAGTCTCTTTGATTGTGGGTAGAGTTTTCAATCACTAGTAGGTATTGAAAAAGAATGCGGATATGGGCCAATTTTCTTGATAGTCTCTTTGACATACGATAGATTTACCGTTTAAAAGGAGGTATAGGAAAAGAATAAAGAATCTGTTGTCGGTGTTAACACGGGTATGACAGTTTCTCTTTAAGGTTCTAGTCCCATGACAGAATATACATAATGGGTAAATTTGAAAATAGGATTTATAGAGTTTGTGAATCAACCAATACTAAATTAAAGGTTTAGATTTTGGTTATTTTGTGTTGTGTTAGAGAACTCGTTTATGCTATGAATCAGATATGAATGGAGTTTTTTTTTTAAATAATAAATACATACATCCATTCAATCATATTTAAAACCTACATCAATGTATATCACAAGACTTAAACACCCCTTTAACCTCCTGACGAGGACATCGCTATGTACACTTCAATCCATATTTTCAAATTCTTTCACGTAAATATTTAAATAAATTAAATTTAACTCAAAATTGTCTCATATTGAAATACTCAATTGATATTGAATAGGTCGTCTCACAATATATATGTATACATACATCGAAAGAAAACCTCAGATACCTAATTTGACACGTGGACTTCATACTGATAAATCCTAAATTGTGTTTAAACTCTCCACCCTAGTTAGAGCGGAATGAAATATGAAGTTCTGACTAAAAAACATAAAACGCCCATCCGAACATGTCATGTGTGAAGATTTGCCATCTACACAAAAAACAAACTAGTTCGATGTTTTGTAAAGGAGATGTTATTTAAGACATAAAATTTGTGTGAAGAGAAACGTGTTAAACACAGGCCTTGGCCACATACGCGTTTGCAATCATTTTTTAATGCGTAAGAACCACGTGTAATTTTCACGATTTGGTTCAAATTATAGTTCAGTTTGGGTGAAAAGACGTAAAATCGTTCACAGACATCTCCGGGTTCAGACTAAAACAAAAAGTACTTTAATTATGTTATCAAATAGTATACAACATCCATGGCCCAAACCCAAAGATTGTAATATAAAATGTTGCTACAGTGTGATACATTAGATGAACATATGTGTTCATAATCGGTACAAGTTCATGAAAACCATGATTTTAAACAAAGACTTGTAAGTTGTAACCAAAGCATCTATCCATCATTGAATTTGGGTGCTGAAGGCCTGCAAACGATATCAAAAGTTAATTAGAAAGTAGAAACATCGATCTCACACACGCGTATGGCCAAAGTAAGCCAAAGAACCGAAGGTTGTTACCGAGAAAATGTTGACATGGCCAGGGTCCGCAAGGTGAGCCGATAGGTTCTCAAGGGGTCCTTGTCCGGTGTAAATGGCTTGGAACACAAAACCCGCAAAAGCCAACATGGCTAGCCGCCCATTCTTTATCTCTTTGGTCCTCAGAACCATCACTGGCTCTGGGGACCCTCTTCCCCACATAAACGGGTCAAACCACAATCCCCCTGGGTACCCAACATCGGGCTTTGGTTTCTTCTTATTAGGAAAATTAGGCTCGATGTCAACGCACCCAGGGTTGATTATGTCAGCCCATCTTCGACCCTCCACCCAACCCATCAACGCCATTTGCACCACGAATAAAGTCGTCGGATCCGCAAAGTACTCTCTAGAGCCCGCTTCGAACCACGAGAAATCGTCGATAAAGCCCATACTTTCTAGCCATTCTGGGATCAAAATACCAGCAACTGCAAGCATTGCCCATCTGCTGTGCATCAACTCAGCTTGTGCAAACCACTTGAGTAATTCAGGATCAGACCCTAATCAAACAAAAAGGTGCAATCTTTCCTTAATTACTTTAAAGATTAACCAAAAAAGACTCAATCCCATTAAAGTTTATGTACCTAATCCAAGTGGGTCAAAGCCAAAATCTCCAGGGAGGCTAATAATAATCAAGAAAATGATGATCAATTAGTCAGTTAATAATATTCTTAATGTATTATGAAGATGAACATAAATCATGAAGAATTGACCTTCCATCTAGCCACTCAGGAGGTGAGGTTCCTGGGAACCATACTGGTCTATCTGCAGGAAGTGGTTCACACACACTTGATACACCTTCTTTAGCTGCTTTGAGCTTCTGTACACCATGGGTGCTTCTGAACATGTACCTTGGAGTACAACTCCTTTCTGCACAAGGTAGTTTTGTGATGAATTCTCCCCTGTCATAAAGAAAGATTGACTGAATAAGTGTTTGACATACATACATATGCATATATAAATACATATATACATATGTATATGTATAGATAAAGAGAGAGAGTGGGACCTTGTTGGAAGGGATGAATGGGAGGTGGAGGCAATGGTGAAAGCCATGGATGATCAACAATGGTGGGCAGTGGAAATGAATGAATAGAGTTTGAATTGCAGAGATTGAAGAGATTGAAGAAGAAGATGAAGATGAAGATGACCAATGGTGACACGTGTATGGATATGTGGGACCCTTCGTTGGTGCTTACTTTTGGGTCAGTTTTGGAGTTGGGCTTTACCAACTGAAAGCCCATAATAATATATCCATTATCCATAGACTTAATTAGGGCTGTTCAAACCGTTCGGCGCTCGACGCTCGCTCGACGTTCGTTCGTAATTTGCTCGAAAAATGTTCGTTCGAATTTTTGCTCGATTGTAAACGATCAGATCGGCTCGGATCGGTTTGTAAACGAGCCAAACACGAGCAAAGGTCTGCTCGGTTCGGATCGGCTCGAATTAATATGCATATACAGTTTATACGTAGCACTCTAGTAGATTTGACCCATTATATACAAATATACAATTATATTTATGCATACTTGATCAATCAACCTAAAAGTGAAATTCTAATCTGTTAAGAAATATTTTTTCGATCATTTTCCGCTTTCACCGTCATCGTTCTCTGCAATATGCTCTCCGCCTTATCGGCTACAGACTTAGTCTCATCGTCAGTCACAACGTATTGTCATCCATGAAAATATTATGTAATGAAACCTTATTCGCTGCTGTATAAATCATATGACACACAAGATAATTGAGTTGTATAAATTGTTCACCGCTCGTTTGCGCTCGCTCGACGCTCGCTTGAAAATTTAACGCTCGAAAAATGCTCGTTCGATTTTCCGCTCGATTGTAAACGAGCCGATCGGCTCGGTTCGGTTTGGAAACGAGCCAAGCACGAGCAAAGGTCCGCTCGGTTCGGCTCGGCTCGTGAACACCCCTAGACTTAATACACATATGTGTTAAGACAATTTAGAAATTGGAGACATTAAGTTGAAGATTAAAATAACGTAGTGATTGGTTAGTGGATGGGGTAGTCGCTTAATGAATGTATTAAAGCCTAAAAAACATTATAGTTGAAGATTAAAGAATGTGAGGACGTGACACTTGAATTGCTCTCGTTCCCATCTACTTTTCAAGTGTGACAACATACCATCCAATAGGGCGACTTTCATCTTCTAAAAATGGTATGAACTATGAATTTGTTTGATTTTACAAATGTATAGACGACCCGGGTTTGGTTTGTTAAAAACTTAAATTGATCTAGGCTTAAATGAGTAAAACTCAAGCTAAAAACAATATATAATTAATTATTTATAAATGCATTCAAAGATTTAGTTTTTTCAATAATAATTTTTACTCAAGGATAACATCAAATTAGTCTGCACTTGTGAAGATTGTAACGTAGATTATATTTGTAGAGAGTAATCAATAATGTCAAAGTTTTATCTTAAGAAATTCTTTAACTGTCTCACCAAGATAGTTTCGAGTTCATTGATGAGAGGTGAAATAAGCTACGTGTATTCTTTTATTTTCACTTTAAACGTCCAACCAAAATTATATATTTTACTATAGAGTAAATTACGCTTTTAGTCCATGTGGTTTGACGAAAATTACTCTTTCAGTCCAATTGTTTATTTATTACATGTATAGTCCAATAGTTTAAGCATTTGTTTCAATTCCACCCACACCTTTAACACCGTTAAAATTATCTGTTAAGTTAGTATAAAATGACAAGTTTGCCCTTTGATTAAAAATATAAAATATTAAAAAGGCCAAATAAACCCCTACCCTTTCCCTCCCTCTCCCTCCCTTCCCCCCTTTCTCTCTCTCGATTTCAACATCCCCACCACTTCTGACCTACCCCTCCCACCTGAAAAACCACCGACGGCCACCGAGAACCGCCACATCTTCACTGTCGGTAAACATTTAACACCACCGCACCACCATATCTTCACCGCCATAATAGAACCATCCCCGTCCCCTCTTTTCGCCAAAATTAATATTCCATTTTCCCCCTTTTCGCCAGAAAACAGATCCCCTACTCCCGTGTTCGCAGGAAAAAACAAATCAACAACCACACCTTCACGGTCAGAAAGCAGATCCATTCCCATGCTTTCAAGAATCCTCGTAGATAACCGCCACCATCTCAAACCCCTTCACCTCATTCAAGATCCCTAAACCTAAATAGATTCAAATTCAAATCCAACAAATAGATATGCAACTGTAAACACCACCATCATCGTCCCAAATCCAAGTTCAAGACCCACAAACCCTAAAAGCGAAGCAAAAAATCCTGACTCACCCGTTTTGTTTGGTTCTAGTTTTGTATTTCTAGAGAGAGAGAGGGGGAGAGAGAGAGTAAGAGAGAGAGAGAGAAAGAGAGAGAGAGAAATAGTAGATGGATCTGAGGTTCAAGCAAGCGATCTAATAGGATCTGGGCACCACCGTGGATGAAGAAGATGATCAATACATATCCACCATTTCATGGTGGTTGTGGTTGCATCTTCTGAGATTACACAATCTTGTGTTATCTACAATGCATCGGTGATGATGAACGATGGTGGATGTGTGGCTACCGTGAAGGTGGTGGGTAGATCTGGTGGTGGCGTCGCACAGAAAGAGAGGGAGAGAGAGGGGGGGGGGGGTGGGGGAGGGAGGGAGGAGGGTTACGGATGAGGGAGGGTTTCATTATTTTTTTGTATCTAATTTTATAATATGTATTAAAAAGATTGTGAAAATGACCAAATTGCCCCTAGGTTAAATAACAGAAGTCTAACGGTGTTAAAGGCGTGGGTGGAATTGAAACAAATGCTTAAACTATTGGACTATACATGTAATAAATAAACAATTGGACTGAAAGAGTAATTTTTGTCAAACCACAGGGACTAAAAGCGTAATTTACTCTATATATAGCAAAGAAATAAACTCAATGATTCGGCTATGTATATATAACTCTTTACTAACAGAAGTCTAACAGAAGTCTAGTTCTTTTATCTTTTTGTTTCTTATACTAATTTTCCTATTTTACATCTGATTAATCATTGTCGTCATAATATAACTCAATGATTCGGCTATGTATATATACAAAGATAAAAATGAAACTTATTCACCATAGATCATGTTAAGCATATATTTTAACCCAACACCTAAATGGTTGAATACATGTCATCATTAAACGTCTTGGTTTATAAAGTTGGAGATAAAAAATAGAAGAAAAATGTGTATTATTACGACAACGTACTTCTAAAAATAATAAGATAGAGCTTGTATTACTTGTATGCACTAGATACTATAAAAAGTACTAAATTGATTGAACATGTAACATGTTTCACTTTAAATATAAATCTAGTTGTGTTTGTCTAACTTGTGTCTCAATATCATACAAGCATGACTATTGAAAAGCAAAAAAAAATGCATTTAACACTCATTAGTTTTGTATGATTTTTACATAAATAAAAAAAATGTTTATTACTAAGGCTTTGGTTTTAATAAAATGATCTCATCATATCCATTCAACCTTAGCATGTTACTTCATATAAACTATACTCCATTTTCCATACACCTTTCGATCTTTCATCATTATATATACAAGTATACAACCTTAAGTTCTTTAAACAATAAAAGATGAAACAAATATAAAGTGTAAAGTGTATATGTACCCGCTGCATCAACATTAGTCATTAAAATCACATGATCTTAACAATATCCTTGTTTCTCACGACTTTAACTCATGAATCAATCGCATCTAATCGTAATGATATTAAAGAGAGCTTACATCGTTTTGCGTTAACTTTTAAAAAATAATAATAATATCATGATACCTTAGATAGATTAACCTAAGTGGAGCCATGGTCACTGATTCATCTCTGATGCAGATCTTCATCTTCCCTTCCACCACACTCCATTCTCCCCCAATCCCAAATCAACCTCAACAACAACAACAACTACTGCACTTGACCTAAATTGACATCACACCCACCTTCTTCTTCTTCACCACCAAACCCTAATCAACCTCAATGCCCCATTCATGTACACCCACAATCCATCACCATTCACACACCACCTACTCCCTCTGATCCACTTCTACAGACTCACCCACACTACCATGGTCGAAACCCTAACCCCACCCCCCTCAATCTTTCGATTCAACCTCCGCCGCCCCATCTCCGCCCTAATCTCCTCCTACAAAACCCTCTTCGCCCTCCTCTGGATCGTCGTTTTCACCTCCTTTTTCGTCTGGCAGCGTGATTTCGCAGATGGGTTTTTGATTTTCCGGCGAACCGTTCCGGTTCGGCCGGTGCCGCGGCTCCGGCCGGTGGCGTTTAATCTTACGGATTTTGGGGCTGTTGGCGATGGTGTTACGGTGAATACGTTGGCGTTTGAGAGGGCCGTTTTTGCGATCTCGAAATTGGGGAAGAAGGGTGGTGGTCAGCTTAATGTTCCTGCGGGTAAATGGTTGACGGCGCCGTTTAATTTGACGAGTCATATGACGTTGTATCTTGCTGAAGATGCTGTTATACTCGGTGTAGATGTGAGTGTTAAATTGTTAATTGCTTCTGGTTGTTATTGAAGGAGCATTTATGGTTGAAAAGTATGCGTATGGTTATTTATACCTTAATTGGTTAAACATTGAGCTTATCGGATCTTACACAGATGTAGATGAATTTTATATAGGTTGTTTGTACAGGCTTGCTTAGATTGCACTCCCCTGGGCTAACTTGTAGTTAAGGTGATCGTGTTTAGTGAGTTTGCCTGCGGTTGATGCTTCGTGTTTATAGTTTTGGTTTTTCGGATGATTATGAATTGATCTGATGATTGTTTATGAGATTATTGAGATCTCAGTCGTTATGGTTTGATATACTTTGTGGGTGTTGGTGGTTGGTATGTACTAAAGAATCTTGATGCTTCAAATCATGGTTAGAGTGATATTATTTGTGTAGAACTGCTTGTAATTATGTTTGTTAACTGTTTCTTAAGTTTCTTTTAAACAAGACAAGTTTCTTGATTTGTGATTATTGTTACAAGGGATTAATGTAACATGTGACATTGTGATTACTGATTAGTTCCACTAGTTGCTCTTAAGCTAGTTTAGTATTTTTCATTTTAAGTTTATGCTAGTTGATTGTGCAAAATGATAAATGTATGAACATTGCAGATACCATTGGGTTCAAATCTTTATGGTTTCTATTTTATTTTGCAGCTTAAGTAAACTATTTTGGGTGAAAAGGCGTCAATTTGTAGTTATGTTGTCTATCCTTTGAAGCCTTGAGCGCATCTTCTGTTAAGTTGCCAAAAATTGTTTATTATGTTTGTTGCTCACATATCTTTATTTTGTTTAACAGGATGAAAAGTATTGGCCTTTAATGCCTCCTTTGCCTTCTTATGGTTATGGTAGAGAGCATCCTGGACCCCGATTTGGGAGTTTAATTCATGGTCAAAATCTCAGAGACGTTGTGATCACAGGTCAACACTTATTATGTACTCTTTTTCATGTGTCTTTTATTGATATATCAGTTTAGGTGTTAGCATATAATCATTATTAGTAATCAGAACCCTCATGTGTAATGTTACATACCTGAACTGATTATATCCTTGTTAATAATGACAACAGGAAATAATGGTACCATTGATGGGCAGGGTCAAAGATGGTGGAAACGGTATCGTCAAAAGCTTCTTAACAATACAAGGGGCCCACTTGTGCAAATCATGTATTCAAGTGACATTTTGATATCTAACATTACTTTGAGAAATCCACCTTTTTGGACACTTCATCCTTACGATTGTAAGAATGTAACAATAAGAAACATGACAATCTTGGCTCCCCTTTTTGAGGCTCCAAATACAGATGGTATAGATCCTGGTGAGTGTGTATTTCGTTTTACTCTATTAGCATCAACATATATAAAATATATGTTTGCCTTTTCATGAGTTTTGCACTTATTATATTGTGATAGTGTTCACAGCATTCTCATCACATTAGCATTAAAGTTCATCTTATAATTTGTTTGCCTTTTCATGAGTTTTGCACTTATTATATTGTGTCTATTATGGTTTAAATAGATTCATGTGAAGATATGGTAATAGAGGACAGCTACATAAGTGTGGGTGATGATGCGATTGCAATAAAAAGTGGCTGGGATCAATATGGTATTGCATATGGTCGACCTTCAAAAAATATTATTATCCGAAATCTTGTGGTTCGTTCTATGGTGAGGTGAGTTTTCCATGCAATTTTTAATTTTTTATGGTCTAAACCTGTCATCATTCTTAGTCATCATGATGCTTGTTTAAATCATGCACACAAGAATGTTCTCCAAATGATGTTTTTAGGAAAGTGATTATGTTATATGAATTCAGAACCAGATAACTAACTGTGATAAAAAGGGGATGTAGGAAATTGTATTTAGATGTGCTTCTGCAAATTTCATGCGTTTTAATGTTAATGTTTAACGTGTTTTGAGGAGAGTTTGATAAATAACCAAAAATTACTCTTTGGAAGAAGGTAAAGATGGTATGTGAAATGGGGACTAATTGTCTCTCAAGTAGTCACCATTTTGAATATCTAATGTTCCCATGTTTGAATATCATTTAAAACCTAAATAATCAAATGTTCACATGTTTGAATATGTTAAACCTGTTAATTTAAGATAATAATTATTAAGATTACCAAGCACCCCCTTGGTTTCTTTTAAAAATATCACTATGATTAACCCACATCCTGATTTCTAACATAAATCCCTGTTTGGCGAACTTCAACAGTGCTGGAATATCAATCGGCAGTGAAATGTCAGGTGGGGTATCAAACGTGACAGTTGAAAACGTTCTAGTATGGAATTCAAGGCGCGCAGTCAGAATCAAGACAGCTGCAGGTAGAGGGGCCTACATCCGAGACATCAAATATAAAAACATCACATTTGAAAACGTGAGGGTAGGAATAATCATCAAAACCGATTACAACGAGCACCCTGATGCTGGTTTTGACCCGAAAGCATTTCCAGAGATCAGGGACATAAGCTACATCAACATTCATGGTGAAGGTGTGCGTGTGCCGGTCAGAATACATGGTAGTTCAGACATTCCTGTGAAGAATGTGACATTTAGGGACATGTCAGTTGGTATCACATACAAGAAAAAACATATATTCCAATGTGCATATGTTTCAGGAAGGGTGATAGGGAGCATTTTCCCAAAACCATGCGAGAATCTTGATCTTTATGATGAACAAGGAACCCTTGTGAAGAAATCTGTTTCTGAAAATGCTTCAGATATAGATTATGATATCTGATGACGGGTTCGTGTTTTTTGATATCTTTCTTATCGCGAGTGCTTCTCGGAGGTGTAATGCGATATCTGGGGCCTTTCTGTTTTGAATCTTACTCTAGGGATGTTGATATAGATGGTTTGGTGATTCAATGTTGTTCTTGCCTTTGGTTTTTATTTGTAATACATGTTTATATAAACGAATGTTATTCGAAAAACCGAAATAGGCCCTTTTTATACACGCTAAACATGTTGTTTAACTAAGGAAAACTTTCATGTAGAATATAGCATTTAAATTTCTTCTTTGAGATGAATACTTCTTTCTTTCTTTTTACTTTTTTATTTTATTTATTACCATTTTGCATAAAACATATAAAATTTTAAGATGTTACATAGTTGATACTTAATGGTAGTATATATTTTAACTAGTTTTAGTAAACCCGTGTATTACACGGTTTAAATAAATAAAATATTAATATAATAAATTTATTAATTAAACAATGATATTCTAGGATATGATATGATTGAAATAAAAAAACGGTAATATCAACTTTTTAAAATTTTGTTTGTAAATTTCTTATATTGAAAATAAATATTTTGTTTTAAAACAAACCGTATAAAAATGTCATTTTTAAAAGTTTTCTTATTACAACTCTCAAATTTGATAATTTAAAAATAGTAATTTATTTAGATATAACCTTAATAAAAAGATTTCTTTCTTAATTTATTAATTATTTAAAAGTATTAAATTAATATTATTAGTAATTAAGGTAATTATTTAATAGGAGAGAGAGGCGGGAAAATTTTGATGAGGAAGATTGTGGTGCTGACACGTGTCATCCCAATGATTGTGGTGCTGACACGTGGCACCCCATTTACCCTTTTATTAGAGTAGGAAGATTACCTTACATAGACTTACTAATATATTTATTTTTAAGAAACATTCTAATAACAGGTGTAAAAGATTATAGGCCATTAAAATATAAAATATGGCTGATGGTTTTTTCTTTTAGTAAATTACACTTTACATTTTATATTCTAAAAAAAATTCATGTTTCGTGGGCGTGGATGACCTTTTATTTTTAGGTTACCCGGGGTGATCGGATTTAAAAGTATTCGTTGGCTGTTTAAAAAAAATAAAAGTTTTTATTAATTATATGCTTTAATTACTATAAATGGTGTTACTATTTACACATGGTCTATAACAACCTACCATATAACAATTAATTATTATTCAACATCATTAATTATGAGTGAGATGTTCATCAAATGCAACCACGTTTATTTTTTGGTTAGTTTTGTGAATATTACATTTGCATTCAATGTAATTACTTTTAATGTAATTTAATAACGATAATTAAAATTACAAATTTTTTTCATATTGTATTTTAAAATATTTTGTGAATATGTTTAAAATAAGAAACATCACAAGAAAAGTTAATTATTTTTATCTCCAAATTTCTACGCGCATGTATGAAAAAAATCTGCATAAATTGGTCTAACTTGTATAGTATGTTTCATTAATAAGTAAAATAATACGAGAATACATAAATTTTATTTTTATATTTGTTGATATTCATAAAATAAAACTTGTTTTGTCTGTGGTTAAATATATATTGAATACATGTTTATACTTAATTTTGAAAGTAACGAAATTGATTGTCACAAACACATTTTTTAGCTCATTGTGTCTATTGCTAATGATCAAGTCTAGTGTCGGTCATTGTATTACCCATCGTGTCTAATGTTCACTATTGTGTTATGCATTGTGTTTTTTAAAATTATGATTCTCAAATAACACAATGTTAAAAATGTAATTTTTTTTTACGTTTTTCAGTTCATTATGTAATCCTGATCATGTCCTTTTGGTAGTTCTCGTCAAAGCAACTCATTATGTCTATTGCTAATCATCGAGTCTAGTGCTAGTTATTGTGTTACCTATTGTGTCTAATGTTAACCATTGTGTTATGTATTGTGTTTTTTAAAATGAAGATTTCGAATAACACAATAATAAGAAATGTAAACTTTTTTATGTTTCAAGTTTATTGTGTATTTATCATCAGATAATTGTATAATTTTTATCAATTCGAAGATTACACAATGATCTAACGAAATTACACAATGAGTTAAAAAAACTGTGTTTTATATTAACACTATACGCTTTTTAAAGATTAAAAATGTTCGTTTTTATGGTGTAATTTTTTAAAAAATATAATATCTTATGTAAAAGTTATGAATATTCTTAAAAAAAATATGAAACTTGAGAAGGGAAAAAATTACCAATTTTGCATCCAACCTAATTTTGATCAAAAGAACACGTGTCAACATTAGTCCTTCTCACATTTTTTTTAGTTTTAAAAACTTTTGTATTTAAACATTTCCCTTCATCAAATTATATTAATATAACAATAAGTTCAACACAACTATGATAATTTCTAATATAAAAATATTACTTTACAAACACCAATGAGTAGGGATGAAGGTTGTAAACTTGTAATTTGGCCCTAACAACACAAACTTAAATATTTTGAGGAGGAACAGAAAGTCAATAGTAGGAGTCAAACAATAAGCCGGACGCAAGTTTGAATGAGGGTTATAATTCTATAAATATAAAAATTAAGGATATGGTCTATTAGCAAATTAATTAGATCCCCTATCACCTTGACTGTTAAATATTCTAATTTTGACATTCTGGAAACTCTTTACACCATCAAGTTTTTCCCATATTAAATCAGCTATTCAAATCATTTAATTTGTGATTTAGCATTTAATACTTAACTAGAAATTAAACCCGAATTATGAAGTAATTTTATAAATTTTGTTATGTGTTTTGTGGTGGTAACATTAATATAGTTAAGTATATAAAAGACAGGTATGAAGGTGCAATGACTTGATTTTGAAAATAGAGACATAGATGGATAATAATAGTTATATAACGGTACCGATTTTTTTTTTGGTGTCAATCCTATTCTCCATGGTATCATCATGTTATTGTTAGTCATTATAACATACGATATCCTAAAAAGTACTATATTTTGAAAACCACTTTGTTTTCAACAAAATATATATCGGGGTGCCAAGAAAAAAAATAAACACAACCACAAATTATCATTATTTTTTAAAATTATTGAAAGAAATTATTAAATAAAATCAAATTAGTATAAGGTTTTTAGGACAAAAACATATATTCTATATAGTACAGGAGGCCAAATGAAAATATTAGAAATTTAAAGGCCTAAACTGAAAACTAAAGTAGTGGTCACCTACGTTACTAAATGTGTGTTACATAATTCTTTCAAACGTATGCACCATATAAGCCCACATTTTCATCCATTAGTAATAGGTTTGGATCCTTTTCCAACAAACGAAATCACAGTCGAGACACGTCTTATATTGGTGACTATGAATACGATGTTGGATTTAATAAAAAAATTGTCTGATCTTAACTGTTTACTAATATGTTTTAGATCTATTGGTTGTGTATGAGATGAGTACTCTAGAGTTAAAAAAAAGGTGTATAGGAAGAAAGTGAAAAGACAAAGTAAAAAGAGTGCTTTATGGACTTATACAATTGGCTCCATAAATCGACAAACGAGAACATTAAAACTCCCATGGCTAAAATGGAAGAAACCAAGAAATAAACTATTCATTCACTTGCTTAATTAGAAAATAGGTTAATAAAATTAATTTAAGTAAATATTTAAGTGAACCTAAACGCTCATTGAACACAATTATATTAACATAAATGAACAAACATAAGTAAATGTTCTTAAGTAGGACATGTGCTCATGTCTGTTCTTTAAATCAAATCAATGATAATTCTTGTTCATGCTAGATTTCTTTTAAAAGCACAAATGAGCTTTACCTTGAACAATTTACTGAATTTTTGCCTATATAAATACGCTAGTTTCTAGTTTTTTTATCCTCTACCAACACCAATGCACCAACCAACGTACCCACCACCATATCTATAACATGCTATCTCTTATTGTAATAAATATTGTCTCTTTTGCCCAATATAACTTTATGAATTTTATTTTGGTTGTGTGAGTGAAAATTCTTAAGATGTTATTCATCCCTTGATTGTTCAAAAACGTGTTTGTGATATTTACTTGTGAAATTCTTTTCTCATCCACAAATAACACGTTCAAACCGTGTTTGTGATATTTAAAGCCTAACATTTCTTCTGTCAATGAAGGATGTGGGGTGTACGTATGATGTTACAAATAAACCCTTTATGTAATTAAGAATAAGTTAGATGAAAAGTAAAAGTACACACTCTCTCATAAAATAAGGAGAATTTAATTATCTCTCAATAAATTTACATTAATCACACATCAATCCTATCACAATTAATTTACAAAATAATAATAACTTACTCTAACACATGAGGGTTGTCATAGCCAAAATCCTTTACGTGACAAGAGTAGCGCAGGCTCTACTGTCGCGACAGATCTTCTGTGGAGAGTCCATTTCGAGCCTCCTCAAAATAACTATAGTATATTTCAGTCTAAAAAATACATTGTAACTATAATCATCAAATGCTTCATATACACCAACAACCCAATCAATAAAGAAGCCAAAATCTTTAAAGTACAATATCTAGTAGTATACAAACAAACCAACTCCAACTTGCTTTCACTTTTCCACACGTTTCCCATTGTTTCTCACGTATAAGTCGGCAATCTAAAGTCTAAAAGCATATGTGGGTCACAATATAATACTTGATATATAATATCGATAAAATTATAATATAGATAATTAGCATGTGTTTGCGCGTTGGTCCACACGTCTTCTGGACAGGTGTCAAACGATGGTTGGTCAAAACTTTATTATTTGATTATTGGATGCAATTAAGAACGTGTTTTGGACCTTTGGTCCCATGTGCATAGTGGGTGGTCGTGGTAAACACCAATTGCTACTCTTTTCTAAGTCATATTCTTTAATACTTTTTTTATGCATGTGTCTACCCATCTTTGCTATTTATTGTTATTTTATCAAAGCTAACATATTTTGACCTTTTTAGGAGATCATATATTGTTTAAAGCTTTTGTATCCGATTAATATCATACAAATTTAACATGTTGGTGGTTTTGATAATAATAAGTTAATCGCATTTAATAATAACTACAAGTCAATAGATTTATATTGTAATTAGTTCGATATTTTTTATTATGGTATTTATAGAACACTTTACATATACACTTAATATATACGTATAACGTATATGCATTTGATATTTGTTTATTTTTGCATACATGACTGACTTAACTGTTGTAACTTGTGGACATTCTAATGTTTGTTCTTGTTGTTTACATTTTTTGTTCTAGCTTGGGAAGACGATACTTTGTTGGGGCCCGGGGGGGCCCGACCCCCCTGTTTTTTCGCCTAGTAGTGGAAATTTATACGTATTTCAACCGAAAGTTTTTTACGTATTGAGTTTGGCCTCTTGATTTGGGTCTCGTGACCTTCGGCCCCCTTTACACCTTTTCAAGCTCCGCCACTGCCATCAATACCACTTCGAACCCTTGTTGCGCTATTGCTTGGCTTAAAGTCTAGTCATGTGGATTTCTGTAGTGTTTTTAGTGACGCATCTTTCTAATACACTAAGGGAGCATTTGGTTGGAAGAATAGAATGAAATTGAGAAACTAGTATAAATTTCAAGTAAAATTATGTTTGAGTGGGTAATGAAATGTAAACCCAAGGGAATGTTTCACCTCAAATTCCATTGGTTGTGAGGTTTCAAATTCCCTCTCTAGGTGGAAGGATTTTGAAATCCCACAATCAAGGGAATTTGAGGTGAAACATTCCCTTGGGTTTTACATCTTATTACCCACTCAAACATAATTTTACTTGAAAATTATAAATTACATTTCATTTCATTCCTTCCAATCAAACGCTCCCTAAGTTTGTTTTTCTATTGAAACAAATATGAAAACATTACAATGTGAAAAGCAACATATGTATGTAAATTTAGAGACGTTGTATACTTTTTATTTGCACGTGTTTTTATACGGTGTTTTTAGAAGTTATAAGGAGCAAACGATATTATGTAATTTTGTTACCAATATAATCACACATCATCAAATTAAAAATACTTATACTAGAGCCCTATTAACAAATAAGAACGCCTTACAAAATATATAATTTAGAAGAGACTAATATCATAGTAATTTTCTTATATGTATATCTATGTACAATTATAAAGATAAGATGCATATTTTAAATGTGACTGAGTTGATTCAAATGAGAAAAATATCTTGAAAGACATAAAACTATGTGTGATTATACATGTGTTTCGATCTCTTTACACGACATTACGACAAGCATTCACATGTGAACAATAATCAATAACTTGAATGTACTTTTTTTCATATTAGTTTGTTTGTTCTCACTTGAATATCTTATCACTACTCACATGTGAAATCAACTAAGTCAGTAACTCAATATGCAATTTTAAAATTGTTGTGATTTTTGAGCTTTTAGGATTATTATTGTTTAATTTTCTTATAAAATGATAAAGTTAAATACTTGAATGTCCATGTCATGGGGTTATTTTACGATTTTATTCCAACTCTTTAAAAATTGCATATATCTTTTTTATTATTCACTCACAAGTAACATGTTTGTTCTTTTGAGCATATGCTTGTTACCATTATATAATTTTAATAAAAAAATTACAAAACATAACCCCTCACCTGCCCCTATTCTCTGCAAAACTCGTTGATTCCATCCATCTGAGCAAAAAACCACCAATAAAAATTAGATCGCACCGCCACCCATACCAATTTCATCTATGTTCATCAACCAACTAGAATTTCAATAGTTGGTTCCTTTAGATATTGCCGTCACTCTAGATATCGTAAGCAGCCGTAAACGAATGAATCGTAGTGACCACAAATTAAATTTTTGAAAATTTAAACCAAAATATGTCATATCGTCCTTTCACCTAGACTATACATGCAATTTATTCTAACAACAATTGTATCTAAGAAACACCTAATCAAGTTACACTTTCAAAAATCCAAACACACACCACATCCATGAACGATAACATTCAATGCCGCTAGACGATAAGATCATATGCAACTATATATTTATTAAATTAGCTTAAATTATATCACGATGGAAACAAGAAATCTAATTTTCTAATAATATTTTATGTAAAATCAAAAGATTTTAATAATAAAAAGTTGAGACCATTAAAGCACGTGGTAAACAATATCGAAATAATAAAGATTATAATATTAAAGGGGGAACAAAGCATGTTCGTGGAAGTTGTAAAGAACACGACTCCTCTTTCTTTCTATATATCCCACATCTCCATTAACCCCCCACCCCCACCATCTTCATCTCCCTCATTTTTCTTCAAAAATCATGTCTTCTTCATCGGAAATTGTGGATTCCGGCAGATATTCCGGCCAAAACACGCCGGAGAAGTCTAATTTCAGTCAAACCTGCAATCTTTTCTCCCAATACTTGAAGGAAAACAACACTTTCCCAGATCTAACCCTTGGTATGTTTCAATTTCTTGATTAAAGTTACAACCTTTAGATTCTTGATGATTGTTTGCTGTTGTAAAGAATAAAGATTGGATTTTTATGGTTTTTTTTAATTTGGATTCAGGTAGGAGGGTGCCACCGTTAACCACCACCACCATGAGTCTTTTTCCGGTGGCTGAGACCCCACGCGCCGCCGTGCCCACGGCGGCGCAGAAGCTGCAAGACCCATCAAGAACGATGACGATATTCTACAATGGTCAGGTCATGTTGTTCAATGATTTAGCCCCTGAGAAGGTTAAAGAAATCTTGAAGTTAGCAGAACAAGGGGGTGTGAAGAAAGCCCTAAAGTCTGATGAGCCTTTGAAGCATGCTGTTGTTACTGGTGCTGGTAAGTAATGGTTTTTTGATTCAAATTGGGTGATTTGCAGAAATAATATTATTGATTGTGGTTTGATTGAATTGAATTGTGTTTTTGTGTGTTTCTGCAGATCTTCCAATTGCAAGAAAAGCTTCACTTGCTAGATTTTTGGAGAAGAGGAAAGATAGGTAATCATTTTAAGTAAATCAAGACCTAATTAGTTATCTGATTTTGCATATGTTGTTTTTTTTATCGACGAACACATACTATGTATGATTTGAACTCGTAACTTTATGGTTGGGGTTTTTTTGGGGTCTAAGATTACTAATGGATTTTTGAAATTTTGACAGAATAACGGCTCGATCGCCATATCAAGTTCAAGATGTTTCTAAGCAAGAAGATAGCAAGGAATGGTTGGGACTTGGTTCGCGGTCTAATTGATCGATTAAGCATATTAGTTGGTGTTTATTGCTATGTTAGTTACTATTTTTTACGGAAGGCCGGTTTAACTATAGAATATCTGACTTGTTTTTACGTCTTTCTGGGATTGAAAGATGTATTTTATAGTTTTACTAAGTGGTATGAATGGTATATTATTGGTTATTAATCTTATATATGTTCAAAGTTGATTGTTTTGTGTCTTAATGATGTTAATAATTCTTTAAATTTCGAAACACAGAATATTTATGTTGATCAGTATTTTAAAGACGTTTTATTTGACAAAACTTTCTTACCGTAGCATTTTAGAACATGAGATATAGAGCATGTTTTATAAGTAGACTTATGTATCATTAATTTTTTTAATATAAGTTTTCAAGTATTTCTAATGTATCTGTCCGTATAAAATAACAAATTTTATTAATCTTATTCAAAGATTGATTATGAGTAATTATTCAAAGAGCAAATGAAATTAGGTGAAGGCATTTCATCTCATGTGTGTATGCATATACATATAAATTAATATATAGTTGTTTAGCACCACTATTTGTTGCTATTAGACCATCCGCAATTGAAGGTTAATGACTGCATACATGGTAGTCATGAACAAGAGATCAAAGATCATTCATTATGAGTGTGTTTTTTTGGCTCCAAGTTTTGAGGGGTGGGTTAATTTTAGGTTTAATTTTTGTCTTTTTAGTTCAATTTTAGTTTTTCAAGTATGAAGATGCTCTTGATGAAAAAAGACTCAAATCTCAAAAATATCTGATGTCTAGATAGCAGCGTCCCTTGCTATTAGATTGTGATTCGAGTCTCATAGAGTCATAGAGGGCAATAATATAGATTTAAAAGTGGATTTTAAATGAACGTGTTTCGTTTTATAAACATAAAAATAAATAAAAGATAAGAGAATTATTTTGATGTAAAAAAATTTCATTTATTAAAAAGCTTAAAAAGTTAAAGTTTCACTTCAGATTTGATTGAGCCGGCCTTCGAGAATTTGCACCAAAATATTTTAAAGCATGTAACATGTGGGTGGCTATGTTAATTGATACTTTAAGTCGGGTGTTTGTTTGACCATATTTGATTTAATTAATGTTCTTAAAAAAGAATATAATTAATTAGGGAAATGAAAAAGAATATGTATGTTGCGTGTTTTGCTTCACTTTCTTTTTAAATTGTATATTTGATCCGTGTGGTCGATAATATGATTTTAAAAGAAAAAAAGGGTTAGATATTTGGCATGGTCGATAAGAAATTGATATATGCTTATTCCATGTTTGGAAACAAGTTCAAGATAATATTATATATTTATTTATTATAATATAATGTTAAATCCTGTTACTGCAATTGTTAATCATCACTTGCCCAACACCCTTTAATCATAATGTGCCATCATTCAAAACATAAAAAAAAACTTATCAAACACGGTTTTTGTACAAAAGATTTTTATCAGTTACACAAGAAAAATATTCATCAATTATTTTAATTAATCGTAGGGATTTTACCAGTTAATTTCAGTTTTACTCCCTTATATTTGACAAAAGTAAAATTTCCCTCTAAAAGTTTAAAAACATTAATTTCAGTCCAAAAGATTTATCATTTATTTCAATTTCAATCTAAAAGTTTTATATTTGGATTCAAATTGAAACAACTGATAAACTTTTGGATTGAAATTAAAACAATTAATAAAACTTTTGAAAGTAAATTAATATCTTTAGTCTTTTAGAGGAAAATTGTTATGACAATTGAGACCAAAGTTCATTTAAAAATTGACATGACACTCAATAAATGATGGGGTGTCTCAATAGCAACCCCACAAACGGAACATAAGATAGAGTCAACCGCCATAGCTTGAATTGTAAGTACCTTCTTCAGTCTGTTTCAAGTTTGTAACACGTTTAAGAGTCCTCAATATGAGTGCCAAGGCCTTTATGCCTTTATGGACTAATCCAAAAGGATAATCACATCCATAGATTTTGATACCAACTCTTTAAAATCCAATTTATCAAGCCATGAATGAATTGTAGTCTAAATGGAGCAGGGTTGAAATCCATGCTCAATGTTTTGAGAATTATTATTATTTCTATAAATCAAACCAATCTACTGTTAATTTTATATTAGTATTATTACTGTCACAGTTATAGTTACAGTTTCAATTATATATTGTTTATTGTAGGACTTGAAAATCAATCACTAGGGGCACATTTTTAACAAGGGTACCCACCCTAGGCCGCAAGCTGTTTGGTAGTTCTTTTTATAAATTAGTGAAGTCTACGCCACTTTTTTTAAATGTATATTAGTTATATGTAAATTCGTTATAGTTTTTAGGTATGTAATGTATCTTAGTTTTAACTATTCTTTAAACAGCTATTTTATCTATTATATATATGTTTGTATATTTTTTATTTATTAAAATTACTAGGTTAGAAGCCAATTTAGTAGATGAGTTAAATAAGATTTATAAAAATCATCAAATATTGTAATTAGTTTAAATCAAGATGGCTACCTTAAATATTACTATTCTTATTAATCCCTTTGGTCGGTGGGGATTTCCTTTTTTTCTTTTTTTCTTTTTTTGGGTTTTCTAAGGGTTGTTTGTTGTTGTTTTTTTTTTTTTTTTTTTTTTTTTTGTGTTTTCTATAGGGTTTGTTTTGGGTGTGGTTCGAGGTTTTAGGGTGGAGTTTTTTTTTTTTTGGGTTTTTGGTGTCTGGACACGTGTTTTTGATGTGTGGTTCGTTGGTGTTGTATTTCACAGGGTTCCTGCTTTCTTTTTTTTTGCGGCTTTGATTTTCGTCTGTTATGTGTATGGTGTTGGGTTTTGATTTAGTTTTTGGGTTTTGCATGTTTTGGTTTGTTATGGATTTGGGGTTTTAGTGTGTTTTATTTTATGTATTTTGCTTATTTTGTGGTTTCGAACCTTAATTTTGATTTTTGATTTTGGTTTAGGGTTAGGTTAAAACTCGCATAGCTGCGGCAACGCGCGGCGCCAAATCCTAGTTATTGTTATTTTATATCTAAAAAATACCTTCTTAACTTTTTAATTATTTTATATAATCAATATTAATATCATCGTTTAATAATAAGAAAGAGAGGTGTTAAAAAAGACTGAGGATCGAACTCAGGTGGAAGGGGAAGGGTCGGGCTTTATCGTTGAGTCACCACCACTTCAAAAGTTGACTTTATTATTTAGTAAAAGATGTTACAAGTATATGGTGTTAGAGATATAACATAATGTGATTAAATTAGTCTATTATTTAACTATTTCAAGGCTTCAATTGGTTCATAAAATATGAAGAAATTGAAATGGAAAATATTGACCAGAAAATGTGTTTGATTAGTTAGTGATGGAATTGAGATTAGAATTTTCCTATCAAATTCCTTAGAGAGGATTTTAGGGAGTGTTTGGTTGGAAGAAATAGAATAGAATGAAATGGAATTGAGAAACTAGTGTAATTTTCAATTAAAATTATGTTTAAGTGGGTAATGTAATGTAAACTCAAGGGAATGTTTCACCTCAAATTCCATTGGTTGTAGGATTTCAAAATCCTTCCACCTAGAGAGGGAATTTAAAATCCCACAACCAAGGAAATTTGAGGTGAAACATTCTCTTGAGTTTACATTTCATTACCCACTCAAACATAATTTTACTTGAAAATTATACTAGTTTCTCAATTCCATTCCATTCCATTCTTCCAACCAAACGTTCCCTAACTTTTCCATCACTAATGCAAATGAATTCAAAACCTTCTAATGCAGAGTTTGATAGTTATAAAAAAAATTGCACCGATAGACTGATCAAAATCTAAAATAAAAATGGCAATAAATATCAAAATCTAAAATAAAAATGGCAATAAATATCAGAACCAAAGTCCTAGTCTTATCACGATGAGTATAAAAAAAAGAGTGGATCAATATCAATAATCAAAAGGTATCCATAGTAAAAATTAAAGTCTTAATCACATATCTGAACCCATATGTCTATACTTCTTCGAAGATTAGGAACATTCAAGGAATCGAGTGTTTTAGCCATCATGTCCTACACTCGTACATCTTATTCTAAACTATACCATATATTAGACCCTAATACAACACATACGATAATCCCCAACTTTATATCATTCCATTTATTAATGCAAACAAACATGTCATTCAAGAAAGTTATATGATGAGATGAACATGTATTTAATATCCATGCCTAACATTCAAGACTTAAACCATCTCTCCCTCATCATAACTTTTATTTGAACGAAACAAGGGGATTTATTACTTCATAAACGAAGTCACATAGCCAAATAAATGATACCGTTCGTTATAACTGTCATATATATCAAAATTGATGCAACTAATTCTTTTTTTATACGATTTTTTTTCTTTTATCATGTACAATCTTTATGATATCTTCGCCTCATCAAAAAATCACATTCTGGAGTCTTTTAAGTTGGAATGTTACATTCCATTGTTTACGACACTTGTTTTTTACAATTCTACTCCTGAAAACAAACACAAATGTTCTAGCACAATTTTCATTATCAAAAATTCTATTTAGTTTCTTAGACTACAAGGCATCCTTCAAACCACTAACGTTGGTTGTTGTTCTATCATACGCCGTCGTTACAAGAAAATAGGTCGTTGAAAGGGGAAACCATGGTAAATACTTTAAGAAGAAAAAACACAGCCAAATATATTTTTTGACACACTTTTATCCATCCAGATTATGAGGGTGCCTTGGGTTAGACATAAATTTGCAAATTGTCATTTAGTATTGTTCTACACTTTTGTGTCAATGAGGGCGATATTCAACAAGGTTGGTGAAAAACGGTATTGAACGTATTTGACACATTTGGCTCCCATTGTCAAAAGCATTTGGCATGGTTGTGTCCCATTATCATTTGAAAAAAATATGTACATTCTATATAATATAAAAAAAAGTACACTAAACAACTTTACCGGTATTCAAAAGCCAAAAAGTTCAATATAACTCAACTATTCATACATCACGCGTTATATAAAAACATGTATTGGTGATGACATGGAATACGAATATACGATTAAAGTTTAATAAACAAAGTAGCGATACAAAGAATAAAACAAGTAAACGGGTCAAATGGATTTTTAAGTTATCATATGTTTTACTTCTAATATATAACCCTCTTTGATTATTTAAATAAGAAAATATGAGATTATTATTAAAAAATCATGTCAATTATGTGAACCTAATTAAGACTATGGGCTTGTGGGCTGACTAGCCTCGTACTGGGCTCGTACATTTGTCAAGTTGCCATAAAACTATTTTCTAGTTCCCATGAGAGAACTTTTCAATTTTCATCCTCACTAGAGATCTTGTGTATTTATTGTTTTTGTTGTTGTCAAGTTTCTTAGCTATACTATTAAAATTACTTAGACTTCTTTTTTATCTTTACAGTTGTTTAATTCACAATACTTGTTTAAGTCTATTGAAATTAAACTTTTATAAACTGAAGTGACTTAAATGAAACATGTATAAATCATAGTTACTATCTAGTGATTATTTTTTTTTAAATCTGACATAAATTACAAATCATGACGTCTAGCTAATATTTTTAGTGAATTTGTTTCTCCTATTACCTCTAAAATAATTTAAAACAATTAAAATAAATATATGTTCATTTTCTTTAACTTAATTTTAAAAGAATCCTAATATATAAAAAAATTATAAGATTAAAACACCCTATAAAAGTATAAAACTGAAGTGACTTTTAATAATTCGATTACTTCTTCAACTATCATGACTTCATGGGAAATTTCATCTCTAGAATAATCCGATGACTTCTTATCATTATTCTCACACTCTTGAAAATAAAAAAAAATCCATAAATAACAGAAAACAAATTGAAAGAAAAGATCAACGGTGGAGATTCAAGGAGACAAAAAACCATGAAATACATATGCAGATCGTAACATCTGACACATATAATAATAATAATAATAATAATAACACCATCACCATCCCTCTTTTATTTCGACAATCTTCTTCTGCTCACCCTCTTCATTTTTTCTCCACTTTTTCTTTTCTTTTTCTTTTTTCTTTAATCTTTTCTTCTTCACTTTCTCCTGTTTCTTGCTTAAACAAAACCCTAGCTTTGCTTTCCACCTATACATACATACCCTGTATCTATTCACATCAAAAGATGATGCAACAGCATCAGAGGATAAGACAACAACAAGCCCTTATGCAGCAATCGCTTTATCACCCAGGTCTCATAACACATCCTCAGGTAAATTTGCTTCATTTATCTTGATTTATTGTAGTTTAATTTCGGTCTTTTGTATCAAAGGTGTTAACTTTTGTTTCGGGTATGAAGTCCACGGTTTCGGGTCGGGTTCTTTTTTGAGAAAGTTCGGTTAAAGATTGTTTAATATGCTAGCTGTTGAAACTGAATCAGTAGAGTTTTGATTTAAGTTTGTGTTTGGGCATTTTGTAGAAATTTGTATATTACTGTTGTATTAGTTTCCTGAATTGGGAATTTATTGCAAGTTTTTTATAAAAGATTTTGTAACTATGTACATAAAGATAAAGCACAAAAATGTATACCCGAATTTGCTAGTGGTAACCATTAAAGGATTTTAGTCATTCAGTACAGATTTACTAAAAATGATGGGAAGCACTTATCTGTTGACGTGGTTATGATTTATGAATGAGTTCTGAATCAATAGCCTCTAAAAAGATATTTTGCAATTCGGCATTGGTTTTTTCCATATTATATGACATCCTTTACCTTTGGACTAGATTGATGATTCTTTGATTATGAAGTGGTTTAGTGGATGAAAAACAAGTGCTTTTAGGTGCTTGTAGTTTCAAAATCTATTAATTTTTCTTCCTTGAAAAACTAGATTAACAATTTAACAGGATTTTGATTTTTTCTTGCCTCCACTCTGTCACAATTCATACTTTCATAATCCCCACTTAAACTGGTGATTACATTACATAAGCTAATATAAGATCATGCTAACATAGTCACATTCCTCAAAATGAGAGATTTAGGGTCTGAACTAGTGTCTTTTGAGGATTAAGATGAATATTTAGCATTATAAATTTCAAACATGAAGTGCTTTGGCACATGTGTTTCTTCTTTCCAGTTAAGTCGTTTGCAATTTTGTAGTTTTTTTTTCTTATATTCACCATACTTTTATGTGCTATCTGCTTAATCATTCCATTTTGACAAGTTTTTCATTTTCGATTTATGCAGATAGAGCCAATCTTGAGCGGAAATCTGCCTCCTGGATTTGATTCATCTACATGCCGCAGTGTGTGAGTGCCTTAATTTTTCCAGTTTTCTGTTATCTGAACAAAGATCCTTTTCCTTTTTCATCATCTCAATGTTCAAACCATATAATTTGTTTAATTAGCTAGCAGAACAGTTTTTTATGCTCTACTAAACCTCATGCTAATTCTGGCTTGATACTGACGTTTTAAATTCGACGTTCTACAGATACGTGGGGAACATCCATCCACAGGTCACTGAACCCCTGCTCCAAGAGATCTTTTCAAGCACTGGTGCTCTTGAAGGATGCAAGCTCATTAGGAAAGATAAAGTATGATTGAATCATTCATTTTCTAGTTTATAAACGAGTTTAATTCTCAGATATACGGAATCTCGTACTTTGGACTAGTTAGGTATTTATATAATTATATGCAAAAATGTAAATTTATTTGTTTTTTTTATGTGATATAGTCATCATATGGGTTTGTGGATTATTTTGATCGGCGTTTTGCTGCTCTTGCTATTGTGACTCTTAATGGAAGGCATTTGTAAGTAAAAACCTTAATCAGTATCTATTTTCCGTTCTTATTATTAGTCATCACTAATAGCTTTTGAAAACATATATTTACAGGTTTGGGCAGCCTATCAAAGTTAATTGGGCATATGCCAGTAGCCAAAGAGAAGATACATCAGGTTTGTTATTGTAATAAAGTAATATTAACTTAGAAGTCGATAGGTTCATTTGTTTGTGATATCTTTATCTTGAGTTTGCAGGCCACTTCAACATATTTGTTGGTGATCTCAGCCCTGAAATTACTGATGCCACATTGTTTTCTTGCTTCTCTGTTTTCCCTACTTGCTCGTAAGCCATACTTTAATACAAAACGTGACATGATGAGTAATGCACAATTTAGTATATTTTTACTGATTTTATTTTTGGATGTTGGTAAGTGATGCAAGAGTTATGTGGGACCAGAAGACGGGGCGCTCCAGGGGATTTGGATTTGTTTCATTCAGGAACCAACAAGTAAGTGAAACGCATGTGGAAGTGAAAAGTCTTTTATGCCCCCACTCCTCTCTTTTAAGAGACTAATTATCATTTTATTTCATTTAATATTCAACAGGATGCCCAAAGTGCAATTAATGATATGAATGGTATGGAATTCTAGATTGTTTTTTTCTCTGTTTAAGTCTTTATTTGTTTTTATTCCCTGTTTTGTTAAGATGAATTTGTTGGATTTTTATGTTTTGTAATTCAGTTGAGTTTATATTGTAGGAAAGTGGCTCGGAAGTAGGCAAATTCGATGCAATTGGGCGGCAAAGGGTGCTGGATCTGATGACAAACAGAGGTCAGATGCTAAAAGTGTTGTTGAATTGACAAATGGAACGTCAGGTTAGCTTATTACAAATAAATATGCAATTTTTGTGGATTTTTTTCTATATCATATAGATGCTATATTGCCTTACTTAGAATGATACATTACTGAGCATGTTTGTTTGTTTGTATGAATGCTATATTGTCATTTATATTTTAACATTGGTTTACATGCGCAGAGGATATTCAAGAAAAGACCAATGAAGATGCTCCAGAAAATAATCCTCAATACACAACCGTTTATGTTGGCAATCTGGCTCCTGAGGTTAGCTTTTTTGTACATTTCAAAATCTCTTGAAGTCCATTTCAACAAGGGACCATGTCACTTAATACCTTTCGAGTTGCGTAAAATAGCTTACGTGGCATCCAGTTGTTGTAAAATAGCTGCACATGACATCCCAATCGTGTTGAATGGCTAATACGTATTCCAATTATGTAAACTTGATTAGGTGGATTCTGATTTTGAAAATAGTAGATGGGATGTCATGTCATCAGTTTATAGCTGATATGGCATCAGGATCGCGTAAATAGCTGATGTGGCTACCCATTGTGGAAAGTAATTACGTCAAATGCTCATTGTGAAAACAGTTGACGGGATACCAAGTCATCGTTTTTATACAATTAGGATGCCACATCAGTTATGTTACACAATTGGCACGCCAGGTCAACATGTGTAAACTGTGATAAAGGGCCATATATGGTGCAGGTCAATTTTTTTTTTTTAAAAAAAAGAAACAAAAAAATTGAAACTTGAATGGTTAAACCTCTTAAAGACGGTTTGAGTGAACTTGATTGCTATTGAATTAATTCTACACCTATTGATTGACATGTGTATTAAACCACTAACCGAACAATTAATGATATAGGTTACATCAGGTGATCTCCATTGTCACTTTCATGCTCTTGGTGCTGGTGTTATTGAAGACGTTCGAATTCAACGAGACAAAGGTTTTGGTTTCATAAGATACAGCTCACATGCTGAGGCAGCTCGTGCTATACAGTTAGGAAACACCCGCTATCTGTATGGCAAACCCCTTAAGGTAACTTTATAAATTCATTAAATTTATATATATCGAAGCATTTGGAATTATGGTTTAATTTGAACGGTTTCTTTAAAACAGTGTTCATGGGGTAGCAAACCGACACCTCCTGGGAGCAGCTCAACACCTCTACCCCTGCCAGTTACCGGAAATAATCTTGGTTTTTCAGCCATGGATGTCGCGGCTTATGAAAGACAACTGGCTCTTAGTAAAATGGCGGGTGTGCAGGCTCTGATGCACCAGCAGATGGGCGGTGCCGCTAGCCAGGGTGCAGTCTATGATGGTGGTTACCCAGGGATTGCCACCACACAGGCCCCCGTGTACTATCAGTAACTACAGTTGCGATGCAGAGTATCTAGAGCTACGAAGATTAGATAGAGCTCTCTTTTTTTCGCCAATGTCTTATGTTCTTATTGATTTGAATGGTTGTTTTCTTGTTATTTTATAACTTTTGAGGATGTATATGTAGCATTACCATGTGTATTTCTATTACTTAAACAGTGGGATCACTTCCTCCTGTTAGAGGAAGTATTGAGTTATGAATGGATCATGGATGAACATACATCTTGTATCTCAAAACTTTAGTTCTTGAAATAATACTAGTTAATTAATATCTAAGTAATTATCATGTTTCTAAGAATCTTCTAAGCTTAATACAATCTTCTTAAAACTTTTATCAACAATAGTTTTTCTAAAAGACACTTTAAGGTTTCCTATACTTTCATTTTCAATGTATTTATATTAAACCTTTTATTTCTACAATTATTAGATATAGTTATTAGAAAATCTCTTCCAAATTTAAAAGTCTATAGCCTTTGCTTTATTTATCGGGTGAGGCTGTATACACACCCCAATATAATAATCACCATACGGAATATGAGTGTTATACTGACTAATCATATGGGTCATAATATTATATAGCTGTATGAGTTAATGGTTGACACAGAAGCAATTGGTGTGAAAACACACACCACTAACAAGGGCTATACGGGTTGTATGACCCTTTCTTGCCATCTGTACAGGCATACGGCTCGTATAACGAACCAGCGATTACAGTTTCGACATAGAGTCATTTAGTAGGCCAGCACATACGTTTAGAGCTATGATCATAAGATTATGCATCCCTTGAGGATGTATATGAATAACATGTAGCATTACCATGTTCATTTCTCTTACAAAACAATGAAATCACAACCTTCTGTTAATTAAAGCAAGTATTAAATACCGATTCATGGATGAATATACACAACATCCATTCAAGAGTTAAACAAAGATGATCTTCAACACAGTATTCTTCAACTCTTCACTTTTACCCCTATGTACACAAAATATTATTCATCATACCAAGATAGCAGTAATCTTGGATGATACATATGATCAAAATTATGTCATTCATCTGTCAATTCTCTTAAATTGCAAAAATCCCAGTGGCGATCACGCGACTCGCGCCACTGGAAGATACTTGTGACCCACAATATTTCTCAGGTCTCTCATCCACTGCTATCTGCCTGCTCCTACACTCTGGGCTGCAAAATGCTTTCTCCCCTCTGTCATAACATCATCATCATAATAATAATCAGCATCATTCACACAAACTTGTGACACAAAAACCAATAAATTATAAATCAAATACTTCCTATACCTGTACATGTATACATCTTTCCCATGCAGTTTCTTGCTGCACAAGTAACACGAGTTCAGAAAACCTGCAGGTTGATGCACTTTCAGATCACCATCAGCAAAACTTCCAGGTGATATATCAAAAATGCAATCTTTCCCTCTAGTTTTCGCAACCGCTTTCTTCGGTTTATTACTACTCACAACCGTATAATCTTCACCCAAGCTACAAACTTTATCAATCTTTCTCCCATCCCCAACGGTTCTTGATCGACCCACAGGAACCGGGTCGGACCACATTCGGTTCCTGCAGCTCAAACCGGCTGGAATGTTCTCGAGGGCCGCGACTATACCGAGCCCGATCCCACCAATATTACGGTTGATTACTCCTGTAGGTGACAAAACTTTAAGCTCCAAATGAGCTGTAATTGGACTCATGGCAAATTTAGTAATATACACTCACCGGAGAATTCTAAAGGTTAAAGATTTATAGAACAAATGAACAATGAAGGTTGATGAATGATGGAGTTGGTGAACTTAGCCCACTGCCCATGGTATTCTGTATCGATTTAAAATTATTGAGGGTTGATGATGCTTTATTGCTTTTTTGTTTGATTATTATTATATGTTGTTGTTAAGTGACTTTATAATAAACAATTGTCAAGATCAATGGTCGCTTCTTTTGGGGCCAGATGGGATGTATCGATCATGACCGGAGCTCCGGCGACGGTGAACCGCAGATTCCGGCGAACACTTGTTAAGGTTTCAGAGGTTATTGATGGTCAAGGGGCCCACGTGGGACCCAATGGGATGATTTTGTGTTTTGTTTGATAGTGAGTCCACTGAAATGCTCGCCAATGGTTTGTAAGGGAATAGACTAATAGAGGGTTACCATTTGCACTTTTAATTCTTTTTAATCGAACGGTAAATATACGATCATGTGTGTCTGATGATAGAGGTTATTTTAACCAAGTCTATTATTAGTTTCGTAACTGATACTGTACGTTTAATCTCATCAGTAGTAAACAGAAAAACCTCTTTGCTAAACTCCTAACAATTTTGCATTTCTTACTAATTGTTGTATTTGAATTTAATTGGGATTATTTAACTGTAGATAAGAAAATATTATGATGCTGAGGTGTGGCTCTTTCATTTTTGAGCTGAATAATAAAAGTAGGTTTGATTTAGCTTAATATAACGATATTTGGACTTGATTCTATTCGGTCAAATTGACATTTATTTGATCTTGTGTGTAAGAAATTATCTTACAATATCATTACTCAAATATTTAACTGTTAACAAAAGAATCCTAAAACGACAAGTTAACATAAAGAATATCATACAAAAATTAGTTATTTATAATTGCAGGCCGTGTAGAATCAAATTCTAAAGTTTGTTTTATATATAACAAGAAAGTAATACGTTAAGGGGTTATGTATGAGAGACTATTAGATATCTACGTTAAGAAGTTATGTGTGAGACTGTTTAAATATCTCAAATTAAATAGCTATTAATTTAAGAGGAAATGTTTAAATATAAAGCCTTATAAAATTAAAAAAATTAAGAAGGATTAAGATGCTAACAAGTATCATTTCGATCAAAATTAGGTTGGAGGAAAATTTGGTAATGTTTCTTTTTCTCAAGTTTAATTCATCTTTTTTTAAATATTCATAACTTTTACATACAATATTTTTTTTTAAATTACATAATTAGCTGACGAATACTACACAATGAGCTGAAATAACATGATATCAAAATTATGGGCGTTTTAAAGATTAAAAAACACTTGTTTTATGGTGTAATTTTAAAAATAATAATATTGTATATGTAAAAGTTACGAGCGTTTTAAAATAAGTGAAACTTGAAAATTTGGTTAAAACTAAAATGTTATTGGCCAAGTTTTAATTATTTACCATTATGGAGTTAGATTTTCTTAGTTATTGAATTTTAGATATAATGGATAAAATAATATTCTTATCCTTTTTAGTTTTTCATTTTTTTTACAATAACCCCATTCAGTTTAATGAAGGTAAAGTGGTTTAACAATGCAAATTGTTATTTATTGACCACTAATAATGATGATTTTACTGATGACTGCTTCTGATTTCTTTGCTTTTATTACTACCTACCTACGCTAATAAAATGATAATTAAGTGAACACGTGTCAACACCACATTAATTACTAAAAAAATTAAATCTTTTTTAGATTAAATATAATTTTTAATAAATTAATAAAAGAGATCTTTTTATTAATGTTATTTCTATGAAAATAAATTTTCTTAAAATGATAAAATTTCTAAAACATCAAAGTTTTTAAAAAATACAAAATACTTTAGAACTAGTGTTTTTAAAAGACAAAAATAATTAAAATTTAAAGTTATAACAAGAAAATATCTAAAAATGATATTTTTTTTAAAACGGCTTGTTTTGAAACAAAATGTTTTATTGTTTTGGAAAAAACTAAAACGTATAAAAATAAAAGTTTAAAAATGATATTATTGTTTTATCAATTATAATTTTTACTCATACGTAATTTCAATTCTTATCTTAAAATATCGTGTATAATTTACAAATTTTCAAGTTATTTAATATTTTATTTATTTAATTTGTGTAATAAATATGTTTATTAAAGATAGTAGTCTAATAAAGAAGTGACTCTGTCTGTACTTCCACTCCTTTGTGATGTTACATATGACATCCATATACTTGGAAATTTTTTTAGCAACCTGAACTTTAATAAATCAACCCATAACTCAATGATAGATAATATTCTATAGTAATACTTTGATAAATGCCTGAGTTTTTCCCTCTCAGTATTTGCACACATTCTCAAATTTTAGCATATTTACACATACTAGGTCTCAAAATCAAAATACAAATATTAAGACATCTTAAAGGGTCATTCATCGATCATACTTTGTTGATTGATAAGAACAATCGGTTAGCAGTGGTCTCCTCATGGATCACACAACTTATTAGAAAAGGTTGTGGGCGAAAATTATTGATAATGGTAGGAGTAAGAAGGGAGAGTGAGCGGGGTATGGATATATTCAAAATGTTGACTAATATTATCAACAAATTTACTAAATACATGCTCAGCTACAAAGAAATGACCCCTAGGTGTCTGCTATTAACCATAGACAAATTAATAATGATTGTAACACGATAAATCCACTAATTATGCTTTAATAAGCCATGTCAAGTGATAATGCACTGTCTTATTCTTTAACAAGTTACATTAGGTTATAACAAAGCTACTTAGGTGTTAATAATATATATTAAAAAAAGATAAGTCCTTTAGGGACATTATGATCATGTGGAATTGGAAGTGGTTGAGGCATCCGAGCAGAAACGAAGAGCTGAAGCAGTTGCAGGTGCTTACGAATTCTATTAGTGTGATTAATCTGATAGATATTGTAGATAAATGGACGTGGTTGGGGGATGACACAAAGAGTTTTCAGTCAGGTCTCTTATTATATTCATCATGAAGTTTACATGCTCATAATTTTATACCTCATCATGAAAGTGCAGTAATTCTCACATGCTCTATTTTGTGTATTGTCTCATTTGTTACCAAACAAGAGTTTTCAACACAACTACGGCAATTAATTAAATAAATCCTCATCTCAATAATCATTAAAGATCGCATATAATTTACGCCCAACACTATCATCGTGGCAACATCATTCTAGATGTCAAATTTACTACACATGCAATAACATCATATATATATATATATATATATATATATATGCACATCTTCTTCATTCACACACGTTTACAATTTAGACTCATCATACCTATCATTTAGACTCGCAATCATTTCTAAATCCTTATTCATTGTTGTCATGGTCAATACACGTAATTAGGGATTTATTTACTCATAGTTTTAAGAATTCGATACCCCTCGATCTCCTCTTGTTCCTTCTTGCCGATGTCGCCACACATATTCTAGAGTTCTAGTTTTGACCATTTTATTATATTTGACCCCTTTTCATTTGAAGTTTCTATTAAATTACTTTCATATTCTCCTCTTTAAGCCTCATTATTTATAGTTTTGGTCCTTTTGGATAATGATATTTGCGGAAGCAAGATGTTAAGAGGGATAATACCAGATAATAATATGAATATTAGTATGCGAATCTTGCTTTTAAAATTTTTTTATGTAAAAGTATATCGATTAGAGGCGGACCCACCCTTTCTGGTTGGGGTTCATCTGACACTCAATCCGACACTCATGAAAAAAGTATTTATATTCACGATCCCGAGGGACACCCACGAAAATTTGGAACCGACCCACATGAAAAAGTGAAAGAGAAGAGGAAAACGAAAATAGAGAATATAAAACGTATTTTTGACAATCACGAAAATGGTGGAATTTGAAAGAAGCTTGAAGAAAGAAAACGAAGATGAAAAAGATAAAGATAAAGAATAAGAAGAAAAAGAAAATAATAGTTAAAGTGATTGAGTAATTATAAAAATGGTTTAAAAAGCCTATTTTACTTTAGAGTAAATTACAAATTTTGTCCTTTAAGTATGTTTAAAATTATGGATCTTATCCTTAAACTTTGATAATTACACTAAACGTCCTTTATTTAAAAATTTATCATGTTTTATGTCCTTTCTACTAACTGAGGTTAACTTTTTCAGTTAGTTTTGTGTGAATGTACCATTTTGCCCTTATCCCTTATAGGACGAAATCTGCAATTTTCCTTAATCTTTTACAATGTTGATTTTGTTTCTATTTTATTTACTTTATCTTGTTTAATTATTTTTTATTTTATAAACTTATCTGAAATATGATTACTTAAGTATTTTTCTATAAAATATAATTTTATCTATAGGTTTTTTTTAATTTATTATATTTTTTTGTTTTTAAAAATTAATTATCTACCTTTCTAATCATACGAGAACAAGATGAAGAGTTTAAAATATTTTTTTATGATATAAAATTTAAACTAGTAATCGATTTTGTTTTATCATCGTTTTTCTATTATTTTTTTGTTATAAGAATTTTCAACTATTTAAATAGTTTGACTTACGGTTTATATTAGAAACAAATTAGAGATCATATGATTATAGTATATGGCTTTTTATATTTTACTTGGTTATAATTATTCTAAGTTGAGCTATATGTATAAATAAACATTGATAAATATGTAAAGTATTTAAGTGTTTTTACTGAAAAAAAGATTCAATAAACTTAATCGTAAAACCAAACCAAAGCAAACCCTTAGTAATTGTTTGGTTTGGTTTTATTTTAATTTTAAGTGGTTTGGTTTTGATTTTCGTTGATAAAAAAGTTATTATTAAATATTTAAATAAACCATGAATAAAAATACAAAAAAAAATTGAATGATTGTTTATTTAAAAACTCCAAGTAGTTCTTTAGTAACCTTTTTGTATATTTTATTTTAAATTAAAGTAACGCGTTATCACACTATATTTATATATAAAAACAAACCATTTGATTGAATACGAAAAATTAAAAATTCATATCATAAACCAAAATCTTACTTTCTCCAACCGGTTTCGAATATAAACCCTAAACCAAATAACTTGAAACGATTAAAAAATCTTGTACCAAAAAAATTAAAAATCTAGTTGTCTAATTTCTATTAGTTTTATTACAAAGGTAATGACCAAATTGAACAAATAAAAAAATTTATAAGAAAATAAAAATCTATAAATAAAATTACATTTTATAAAAAAATAAAACTAAATTATTGCTAATATTTATAATTATTTTTTTTAAACAAAAGGGTTTGAAAATAAATAAGTAAAAAAAATAAAATAAAATTAAAATAATAACACGTTTCATCATTTTAAGAGTTAAGGGTAAAATGACTACTAAGAAAATAAGTTTATTAAAATAAAAGTGGTTAGAAAAGAAAAATAATTTTAGAAAGAAATAAAGTAAATAAAATAAAAACAAGAGTAAATTACAAATATTGTCCTTTAAGTATTACTAAAATTACGGATCTTATCCTTAAACTTTGATAATTACACTGGATATCCTTTATTTGAAAAATTGTCACACTTTCTGTCCTTTTCACTAACTGAAGTTAAATATTTTCCGTTAAGTTTATGGTAAATGACATTTTTGCCCTTCTCTTTTAAAGGACAAAATATGTAAATTCCTAATCATATATTTTCTTTCTTTCTTTTATTTATTTACTTTCTTTTGTTATTTTTTTTCTCACCACTTTTATTTTACACCTTATCTTAAATATAATTAGTAAATTAATTTTAATTGTAAAAAAATTAATTTCATAATTGATTTTAATATATTACAGTTTTGTTATTTGTTAAATTTTGTTAAATACTTTTCTGCTAGAACAAATAAAATTTATAAAACACCTAATAGTTTTTCTAAAAATAAAAATTACATAAACTAAAAATATAATATACAGAAATTAATGAAACATAAATGATTAAAACATAAACTAAAACATATATGGGTTTAAATAACCCCGATTAATGACAAATTTTAAATACACCTAATAGTTTTTCACTAATATATTATTTTGTTTCTTTATGTTTTATTTACTTAAATTTTCTTTCTTTCTCTCTTATAAACATTTTTATTTTATAAACTTATCTTAAATATTATTAATTAATTAATTTAAATATTTTACTAAATTCAAATTTTATTATAGATTATTAAATTATAATGTTTTCATTTCTTTACTTTAGTTATTTCACATTAGATAAAAATTAAACTAGTAACGGCTTATTACACCTTCGTTTTTTAACCCTTTTGGTATAAAAATTTCAACTATATCAAATCGTTAATTTTACGTATTATATTAAAAACCTATCAAATATCGTATGTAACTGGGACATGGTTTTTTTATTTTACTTAGTTATAAATATTATATGTTAAGTCTTATATATGATCAGGCTTTACTTAATATATAAAGTCTTTAATTGTTCTTATTGTAAAGTTCGCTTTCACTTTAATTTTTAGTGGTTTATGTTTGATTTAAAACCCATTAGTAACCGTTTTTGTTTAATTAAAACTTCAGAGTAGTTGTTTAGACTTGTCTCTATGGTGAACTTTTAGATGGGTTGGTCATTATTTTATAAAAAAAGAGAGAAAGAAATGTTAAAAGTCAAACCGAAGCCACGACCCGACGTATAGAACAACCCACTGACCCATGTTGCCACCCTATTTTCTATTTTTCTAAAAATTGATTGGACCAATAATATTTTAACACATCATAATATTTAATTAGCATACTTAATGCTTGAATTGTTCGCGCTTTGTTTGCTTCTTTTATAGAAAAAATTAATACATAAGCTTTTTATTTTTCCTAAACATTTTTATATAAATCTTATTGAAAATGGATTTTTTAGATATATATTATTATAAAATAAATGTTAGCCATTTGATAAATGTTTTAAAATAAAATAGTAATTTATTATATATTTTAATATAATAAAAACCTAATCATAAATCATATTTGGATGATTAAATTTAAAAATAACTAGTTAATAATATTTAAGAAAAGTATTTAGATAAAAAGTGGTTAAAATAAATAAATAATGAAAAGTAAAGTTAATAAAATAAACACACAAATAAAGAAAATAAAAGATATATAAAAGTTACATATTTTGTCCTTTTGAGAGTCAGGGGCAAAATGGGTATTTACAAAAATAATAGAAAAAGTTAACTGCTGTTAGTGAAAAGGACAAAAAGTGTTACAAATTTTCAAATAAAGGATACTCAGTGTAATTATTAAAGTTTAAGGACAAGATCCGTAATTTTAATCATAATTAAAGGACAAAATTTGTAATTTACTTTAAAAACAAAAAGGAAAAAAATAAAATATTATTAAAAATTACTTAATCCTTTAATGGGTTAGTGTAAAATGGTCTTTTACAAAAACTAACTGAAAAAGTTAACTTCAGTTAGTAGAAAGGACATAAAGCGTGATAAATTTTTAAATAAAAAACGATTAGTGTAATTATTAAAGTTTAAGGACAATATCTATAATTTTAGGTAAATTAAAGGATAAAATTTGTAATTTACTCTTTACTTTATTACTTGTGGTCCTAGTTGTAGGTCTTGATCATAACAAAACATTAGACCATCATCAATGATAGGCCTTAAAAACATCAAAAAACATCTTCTTTTTTCTCCACATCATATTCCTCATCTCTCTCCTCTCTTTTCTCTCCTTCATTTCCTTCATATATTGAAAAGTCAATGTTCTTAAAGATTTATTTTTTTATTTTCTCTTTCCTCCACATCACCTTCTTTTTCTCCATATCATCTTCTCTCTTTTCAAAAACATCAAAAAACATCTCTATTGAAGATACTCTTATAAAATTAAAATCAAATGCACTTCGACATATTTGTTTTATCTCAATAGATAAAGAAAATTTACTTTTTATAAAATTTATATTTTCTTTCTCAAATTTGGTGTGTGCTTTGCTTTCATATGAACTATATGCTAAATGTTTATTTTTTAAGTCTATTGTTTATTATAAATTAAGAATATTATAATTTATAGTTTAAAATATACTCTATCTTTTATATATTTTCAATTTTTAATTGTAAAAAGTTTAAATTGTTATTCCAATAATATTTAATCAGGATTCAAAACTTCGAATCTCTTATTATTACTTACACCATCTAAAATTATAAATAGTATATTTTTTCTTTACCTGAGCCGAATTCTGCCACTATTGATCCAATTTACAATGTATCTTTATATCCTAATTTTGATCATAGGATTATATAATGCTAAACACCGCGAATTGAATTAATAATTAGAAAACTAAACTTCAAATTAACTATCTTGTCACATAAAATAAACCACGTAATTAGAATATTTCTTGCCGAATGTCTAAACTATTCAACTTCAACAATTCTAACGCCTACAAGGCTCCAATATCAACCACTAATAATCTAATTATTATAACAAATATAAGTACATCACAATCACATTGATTATAACAGTCCAATTTCGAACGCATGATGATTATATCATAATAGTATAAATTGCACTCATGGTTCAACTTTCTAATAATGAATTTATATTGATAAGAATTTACTACAAACATAAAAGAAAAAATAAACAAACAAATTAATATCGATTATTATTCTTCTACTCTAATCTTTTCACATTACAACACCCCAATCTCTTCTTCAACACGCCCATAAACGTTGCCTCTCAAACACCACACCACCACCACCACCACCACCACCACCGCCACCACCACCGCCACCGCCACCCTCCTCCGCCGGAAAACAACCCCCCGTACTCCCCACCTCCCTAAACAACCCACACCCCTCCTCCCGACGCCGATCGCCACCACCGGCCACCGCGGCCGACTCCGTCGACAGCCCACGTGCATGGCGCGACGCCGCCACCTGTATCTGCGACGGAGACAGCTCCGCGGTGGCCGGAATGTCCGGCGGATGAGTGGGAAAGTTGATGATCGCCGCCGGACCACGGAGGCAGAAGAGGGCGGCGTCGTAGGCTCTGGCGGCCTCCTCCGCCGTGTCGTACGACCCCAACCATATCCGATCACGGCTGTTGGGCTGCCGGACCTCCGCCACCCACTTCCCCCATTTCCTCATCCGTACACCCTTGTAACGCCCTTCTTTTTTCTCCGTTCTACCACCACCAGGTCTCACCATTATTACTATTACTGTTACTATTATTATTATTATCAATCGTATAATAATAATAATAATAAGTTTTTAATATATTGATGATCAACGCTTAAATGATTAACCTACATATCCATGCATAACGCATATACATATACAGATGTGGTGTATATATATACGTATATGTGGTGACGTGGGTTGGTGTAGAGTATGGCACGTAGGAGTTGAGTTGTTGTTAAAGAGGGAGCAAATGAAGGATGTGAATTAAACGTTGATGTTACACGGATGCATGAGGACACGTGGAGGAAAACTGGATGGGTGTACGTGTGTCTACGTGGAGGGGTTGGGACACGTGGACCGTAGTTGCAAGTACACGTGTTGAAGAAATACGAGAAGCTAAATTTTATGTGCACTTAAAAGATGCACTGAAAAGTGAGATGAATGAAGTCCATATGTTGAGTTGGTGAAATTTGGAGTCATGGACTTGAGTCTAATGAATATCAATCTCAAATGTTGTGTTTAAACACAATTGGATCATTGAATGAATTATAAGCTTTTGATGTCATAATTAGATATAAGAAATAATCAAGTTGATTTAAGGTTAATATACTTATGATCATGATAATTTCCGAAATTGTAACAATTACTTGTTCAGTCGATGTTTACCTAACTGTTGAATTTGAATTGAACTTAAGCTTTCGGTAGTTCAACTTATAAGTTGTTTACTTGGTTGATTAACCAATTTTAAATTTCATAATTCAATTGATATTCATCTGTTTTTGGTTTCAATCATTAACAATTGGTATTATTGTCTATCTTTTTAAAATGAGTGATCTTTTAGTAGAAAACCTAGTTGCGATACTCATTTTAAAATCGTTAATCATCATAATCTTGTAATCCGCTTTTAGATTAGTCCTCAATTCAAGTACTTTAAAAAACTATGTCTATTTGGTTTCAATTGGTAAACTTAAGTCAAACAATCATTGCAAACTTGAAATCCAGGTGTGATCGTTTTTCACAAAATTGTTTGTAAATCACTTTCAGTTTGTTTTTATTTTCATAATCATTAAACCAAATCAACATTCAATTTTAATTGTCATGTCTAGTTTAGTTAGTTACTTAATCAACAACATTACTCATTGATTATTTATGGTTCGACACCTTACTTTTACTTGCTAGTTAAAAGCGATTAGGGTAGTTATTATATCTTATTTTTGATTGATCATTTGACATTTATCACGTAGCGGGCAAGGAAGTAACTTTTGTGAACGTTAGGTGAAGGAAAAAACGAAATGTGCGACATTCTTTAGTTATTTTTGTCAACATTCCGATATAAATTTTTTGTAAGCAGACACATCGAGTATGTTTTTGGTATCATAAACTATAACAAATGTAGTTATTATTGTGGTAGAATGACGAACCGAACCAATCATAAGCAAACATCCCCATTGCCTATAGGGGTGTAAGCAATGTGAGCCAAGCTCAAGCTTAGCTCGTTTTGGTTTTAGAAAGCTCGAGCTCAAGCTCGGCTCGTTTATAGTTTTATTTCTAAAGCTCGAGCTCGGCTCTTCGGAAAATTTTCAAGCTCGAACTCGACTCGGGCTCGGAAATCATTTATATATAACATAATATATATATATATATATATATATATATATATATATGTATATATATACTATTTAATTATTTTTATCATTATATATATATATAAAATGTGAGATATATAATCAAAAAAACTCGTTTAGGCTTGCGAGCCAGCTCGAGCTTAAGCTCCTTTTAGCTTGGTTTGATTTAAGTTTTTATCAAGCATGATTTGTGATATCCATATATAAAACAATGATAACTAATCACAACCTAGTCTTAAGGAATCATCTAAACTTGATCACATAAAACAGACAAGTGTGACTGGCGTATGCAATATAACTAAGTCAAGTCCGAGTGTCAATCTACGATTACTGACATGCAGCTCTCAATACTTAGCCTTATATAAATTCATAACCTATCTAAATAATTGATTTTTAACTAATTAGTTAGAAATTACTAAACTAATGAACCTAAAGAATATTAAACTAAGAATGAAAGAAACTAAGGAAACAAAAGACAAAACAACCAAACTAGAGGGGAAACCAAGGTGGGAGAAGTAAACCACCTAGGCAAAGAATCTTAGTGACTAACTTAACTAATTTAGAAATAACTAAACACATGACACCAAATCTTAAGAATATGACATCTAGAAATCATCAACCTAAAATGCTAATGATGTATCTCCTCTCAGTTTCAACAATCACAATGCTATGAAAGACTATTACCTACAACCCTAGAACACAGGAGTAAATCTATTCAATATCAATTAATAACCTTAAAACACTTTAATCACGAATGAAAGGATAAAATCATGCTAGTGCAATCTAATCCTAACACACAATGACAAAGGAGGAATCCAACAAAGTTTATCACCTCTCGGTCAAAAAACTCGACAGAACACCAATTCAACCAACAACCAAACTCTATTCCGTGATAGCTATCTCTACCCTAATCGTTAAATGATCATAAACACAAAGTCAACAATCTAGAAATGCAAAACTAGTAAAAAAGATACAAAATCAATCAACTAGTAAACATGAGAACAAGACAGGATCATCAATCATAAAACCAACACTCATAACCATTAAAAATTCATAAAGAACAAATATTTTCAATAACATTCATGTCATATAATAATTAAACTTAAAAAATGATCAAACCATATCAATAATCATCCAAAACCTAGATGATAAAAATACACTAGCTAACCATAGTCAAGAACATAACAATTCAGTCGAATACATAATTTGAATTGAAAGAAAATAAAAATTGACTAGCAAACCGAGCCAATTAATGCGAATACACGTTAACCGGATGATAGATCTTCACTCCGGGCTGCAGGATGACTTCGAATCCGATCATGTTCTATTAATCAACTTTTTTGTTTTGGTCTCTTTTTTTCTATCGTTTGTTTCCCTTGTTTTTATAATGAAAGATCTAGGTTGTTATAATTTCCCGTGTCATCCCCTTGCTAATGGCTGTTGTAATTTCCCATATCTCATGTGCAGGCATCGTTTTCTTTTAAACTTTGACCTATAAATTGAGTCAAACATATTAATTCATACTTCAATCTAATTTTTGTGAAAAATGTGTTCACAACTTAAATATGTATTTTTTAACGGCTAATTAGATCACTGACGTGTCATTAACCCATCCGATCATCTCCATTACTCAGGTACCTCACATTAACCACTTGAGTTAAGAATCATTGGTACAACTCAAATATGTATATCACTTTTAAATAACATATAGATATTTAATCAATTAAATAATCTAGTTTAATTAAATAAATTTTAATTATCATCTCCTAAAAACTATAGATTACAAATATGAACCGGATATATAAAGTATTTAAACTATTCAAAATGTGTAGAGATATTTATATAAACTATATATAACTAGGTTTTGTCCCTCCGCGCTACGCGGCGGGGTCCGGTCAGTTTTCCACATACAAAGCTACGTTATTTTGGTCGTTGTCAAGCATGCTCGTCGGAAACCATTAAACCAAAGTCTTGTGGTGAAAGTCTAAAGTAAACTTTAATGATCAAACTTTAAAAATACGTGGCGGTAGGCTAATTGTTTTTCCCACATGCAATGTAGCGTTACTTTGGTCATTTACTTTTCGGCTAGTCGGAAACTATTAAATTGAAGTTTGGTGATAAACTACTAAAGTTCAGTGGGTAAACTCAATAAAAATCTCATTATGAGTATTTTAGGGTCAAACTCTATTTTAAAATTTTGTAGCTAAAGTCATAAAAATGAATCAGTGGTCAAACTTTAAGATCACAAACTTTAGTATTTATAGTAAACACATAAAAAATAATAATAAATAAAACAAATCGGTGGGTAAATTGTATAATTACTAAACTTTAGTGACAAAACTCAAAACATAAAACTTCAATGTAATTATTTAGATGGCCAAACTCTACAATCTAAAAGGAAACTATAAAATCGAAGTGTGGTGATGAAATTATAAAAATACTAAACTTCAGTGGGTAAACTCAACAAACAAAATCATTGTGAGTAGTTTAAGGTAAAACTCTAAGATCCTAAAATTTAATGGCTAAATTTACAAAAAACGAATCAGTGGTCAAACTTTTAGTCATCATAGTAAAAACAATAAAAAACAAAACATATCAACGGGTAAACTGTAAAATTACAAAACAAAACTCGGGAAAGTAAAACTTCAACGTAAATAGTTAGGTGGGCTAGCTCTAAAATCTAAAACTTTAGTGGACAAAGCCAAAAACCACAAGTTAAAGTTATATGTGAATATATTTAAAACGAATGTGGCTAAATTTAAAAAATCAAAACTAAAATGGAATCAATTAAAAAAAAGAAAAGTATTGTATTAATTTGAAAAAACCTAAAAAAACTACTATTAATTTCCCATATCCTTCTACTCTAATAAAAAATTAACTATAGAGGACACGTGGCAACACCACATTTACTTTCACAAAAATTTTCTCGCTTCTTTATACTATTAAATAATTACCTTAATTATAAATAATATATAATTAAGTCTTTTTTTGATTAAAAATGGTTTCCTAATAAATTAAGAAAGATATATTCTTATTAATGTTATTTTTAAAAAATAAAAGTTTATAAAATAAAAAATTTCTAAAACATCAAACTTATTTAAAAATATGAAATATTTTAAATTTAGTGTTTTAAAAAGTAATTTTTTTATAAACCAACAATAATAAAAAATAAGAGTTATAATAAGGATATTTTTAAAAATGACAATTTTTTTAAACAAAATGTTTGATTATATTTTTTTAGGAAAAAGTTAAAAAGTTGATATCATTGAGATTGTTATTTTATTACTTATAGTTTTTACCCCTATGTAATTTAAATCATATCTTATCTTAGAATATCGTTTATAACTAAGTAAAATTTTATTACATTTAATATTTTATTTATTTAACCCGTGTAATACACGGGTTTACTAAAACTAGTTTATTAATAATTGAGTAATTTTGATCACATTAGAGCTGATCCCGAATAGCTTGTGAGCCATTTTGCCTCGTTTATACCCGTAGTTGCCAGTATTTATATCACCAGAATCAGTATTCACTTTTATAGTTTTAAATGGCCTGAGAAGGTATAACAACAAAATCAAGCCGCCTAACGAGAATGATAAATGACTCATTTCACACACGTCGTGAGAAGGAAAAACTAGTGTTAATAATTTGACCATATCTTTTATATCCATATCATATCCAAATAAGCACACGCATACCCATAACTATAATTCAAAGTTCCAACAGTAACTTCCATTTATTATTTTATGAATCTCCATAAATTATAAATTATGAATTGAAGGCACACAATTACTATATTGGTATTTCTAAATGCATTATATCTTACCTTAATTTCTAATTACACCATACTTTAATATATTAATTACATTTGATTATAATTAATCAATCAGAGTTTTGTTTCATAAAAACAAGATTGATCAGCTACATTTATAAAATAAAATTAAAAATAAAAATAATCATCTTAAATGCACCACTTTACACCTTTAAAAACTTAAATGTATACCTACTTTGCTATGGCCTCTAATCAAATATATTCTGTTTTACTCTAATAAAAACTATTAAAAACATTTGAAATAAAACGAGTAAATATAATATAAAAAGTATATGCATGTAGTATCTTTTAAATCAGTTTTATTATAAATTACCTTTCTAAAAAACTTATTTTGGTTTTAAGTTCTAATATAAAAACCCTCTTTTCTAAATTATATTAGTTATTAGAGGAAAATTTTATATTGTTTTATAAGTACTTTTCTAAACATATAAAAATTATTTGAACTAGTTATTTTTATCGTGGTTAAAACATTTCGTATCAAATAGACAACATCAAAACACTTGTGGTCTTAAATAAATATTAAAAACACATATTCTAGATATAGTTTACTAAACGCTCTTAATAAAATTATTTTTATTTTAGGTTTTATTTAGAATTATACGCTTAAAAAAGTTCTTTTGATATTAAAGTTTTTATTTTGTTAAACGTTTTTCACAAGTTTTGAGTTTTAGAAAACTCAACTGATCATTTTAAAAAGATTTTATGGTTTTCAAGTTTGGTCTCCTAAGTTTTAATCTTTTTGTTATATGACTACTCACAAGATTTCTAGTGAAATGACATTTGGTTAATGCTACCACATAACTTTTGGTTTTTTCAAAACTTTCCCGCTAAAGTTTAATATTGATTTGTTTTTCACCCGTTTATCATATATTGGTTACGCTTTAAATCCGTTTTCATTATCTAATAATTTCGTATTTTTATAATTTTTCCAGTTATTAATTAAAAAAATATGAAATGATGTTATCTTTATTATTTTGTCAATGCTCTATTATAACTTTTTTCAAAACGAAGTTGTATTCAAAATAGAGTGTTTTTTGTATCGTAGATTATAGCGAGTGTAGTTATTGCTGCTATACTGTGACGAACTGAACTGATTATAAGTGAACATCATCATTGGCAGTATAAGTATTACCAAAACCTGTATTGGTATTCGCTTATTTTTGGTTTTTGATTTGAGATTCGAGTTGAACTAACAACGAACAAAGTCATGTCGCATAAGACATGAAAAAACAACCAAACTTTTGCGTCTATAACACGACAGAAAACACTAGTTAATAAATAACAATAAACGTCATCACTCATATATCATCCCTCAGCTCTTATTGAATAATTACTTAATTCTATCAAAAAGAACAAGATTACGACTATGGAGAGAAGACCACTCAACTTTTGCATTAGAACGGGACTTGCATAAAACAATTATCTATTATATTAAAATAAGGAATTTTTAACACTTCATATAATTTTATACATTTTAATTCTAATATTCATACATTTCTTTCTATTAAATAATTACATTAACTACTACCGATATTATTTAATTATTTTTAAAAACAAAATAGTTTTTTAATAAATTAAGAAAGAGGCCTTTTGATAAATGTAATTTCTAAAGTTTTAAAGAAAATGATATCATTGTTCTATTACTTATAGTTTTAACTCATACGTAAATTCAATCATATTTTATTTTAAAATACGTTTTATAATTAATAAATTTTAGTTATTAACAATTTAATAGTTTATTTATTTAATTTGTTCAATACACACGAGATACTAATCTAATTAATTTATAAATTGTTGATTGTATCACCACAAACCAGGAAGGTTCGAAACAAGTTATATACATTCCTAAAACACTTCTCTTTGCTGACCAATACTTACAATGTACTCATGAGTCATGACTAATAGGATGGTTGTTTCTGCTTGGAAATCCGACGATGAAGCTTGTTACCGAAGAAAACTAGTCGGTAGCATTCCGTAGGAAACTAAAGCGTGGGTGTTTGTTTCCGACAAATTATTGACCGGATGATTATCTGAGGGATTACCAAGGGCGGAACCAACCACAATGGTTTGGATTCACTCGGCCACCATGAAAAAAAAAATTAATAGCCATGTATATATTATATTTCCGACCAACTCCCAAGAGTTTTTGACAACTACCCCCATGATTTTGGAAATATAATATGATATAAAAAAATTTATTACCAACGACCCTAAAAATATACATATAATTTAAAAGTTTTACAAATATAAACCGACACGTTATAACAAAAAGTAACAAATATAAACTTATTAAAACATAGCTTTGGATCATTTTACATTAAGCTCATGAGTTTTAATCCACCAAGTAATCAAGTCATTACTCAATAAGCCAATAGTCTTAACCCTAAAGTCTAATTTTATTACCCAATTGGCCAATACGCATAGCCTATTAAATTAAATCACTAAAAAACTTTAATCTTAAACCACCGCTGGAGTGGCGGACAAAAACACCGCAGACTCGCAAGTCGGTACGGAGCGGTGGAGCACACCTTCCGTTTTAAAGTCTCAATTGTCTCTGATGAAAAATTCGATCGGCAAGTCGGCAGGAAATTAGCAACAGTAATTTTTATTTCATATTTGCTATAGCCAATGAACCTGGCCCGACCCGACCCGACCCGGCCCAAATCACACCGAAATAATTTTTTTTTACTATATCTTATGGACCATCAAAATTACCCCGACCACCATAAAACAAATTCCTAGGTCCGCCACTGGAGATTACCGAAGGAGTTTAGCGATATCATGCCAACAATTCTACCAAGGTCCCTATATATAACTTAAACTGTTTTACCGTAGGTTATACTTACTATTGTTTCAGTGAAACAATAAAGAAGATGAGAATATATCTCGCTTAAATCCAACAAATCAGAGAATAGTTTCATATTTCCAGATTGAAATAAAATTATAAATTCAAAGAAAACCTTAGTCATCACAAGAAAGAACTTACTATACAGGCCACAAATCGAGTATACAGATCGTTAGAGAGCTGTGGGAAGGGCGTTAATCACCGCGAACGAAAGATGATCGAGGTGGCGAGAGGCGGACCGCGACAGCGGAAAAGGGAGGACGACAGGTAGGGACGATGATAAGGAGAGTTGGAGGTGCTACAAGAGAACGATATGACAGAGATATTATGAGAGATAAATTGCACGTGTTGTTTTTCTTTTCTTCTCTTTTTGCTAATTACTTTAATTAATATAAGACAACATCTTATAAAGTCACCACTAACATTTTTTCATCTTTCAATTCAACAACGTAATTAAGGAAAGTTAAAGGAAACACACATTTTTCCAACAACAATTCTTTAATTAATCTTCTTATAAGATCAAAAATATATCACACCTTACATGATTTAAACCCAACCCATATATAAAGTTGTGAGACACACAACCCTTGGGGAAAAAAAGGACCACATCTATAACTATTTATATAACTATATATGGATAGGGTTATACCAATTATATTGGTATCGTGCATATATATATATATATATATATAGCACACCACTACCATAGGTAAACATCAGTAACTCCGGCAACTTATTATACTTCTCCGGATTACATACACTTTTTTCAGGTGTATGTATGTATGTATGCATGTATGTATATAGTACTATATATGCATGTATATATGATTCATGCATGGTATAACTGATCAAGTGATCATTAATTATAGTTCCATAGGAATGATGGGCCTTGAGAGATATCTCCATCGTTTGAATTTTGCTCATCATCATCAGGAAACTGAGGAGATATCATTGGTGGTGGCTGCATGAAGTAGTCATCGAACCCCGGAAATATATCATAATCCATCACATTATTATCGTTGTCGTTGTTGTTGTTGTTATCGTCAATAAAGTTAACAAACGACAATGTAGATTCGGAGGCGGTGGTGGAGATCATGTGTGCCTCTGTCTGCATGGGTATGACTGGGGCGTCGGGAACTTCGGTGGCGTATCTAGCGGCAACCTCCTGTATCTGGGTGGAACTGAGGGTAGTTCCACCCGGGATATTGGGAGGCTGGTCAGGGAAATTGAGCTTCGCGGCGTGGCCGCGAAGACAGTACGCTGCCGCATCGAAAGCTCTGGCAGCTTTCTGCGGCGAGTCGTATGAGCCCAGCCAGATCCTCTCACGGCTGTTGGGTAGTCGGATCTCCGACACCCATTTGCCCCATTTCCTCAATCGCACGCCTCTGAACTTTGGCGCATTCGACGAAGACGACGATGACGACTCTGATCTCGTTGTTGCTGATACAGGTTTCATTGTCACTGAAAGTTGGAGTTCGTTGGTGTTAGATTATATCTGCATGAGTATATATATATATGTGTGTGTTTTAGATGAGTGAGCAGAAGAAGACGAAATAGTAGGCTGACTTAAAAAAGTATATAAAGAAATAAAGTCAACGAACGCGTTGTTTTGGAATTCTTTTGTCAATACTTGAAAGTCAAAATTATGATAGAGACTCACAAAACCTTTATAGTTTTTTTGCACAGTCCAAACATATTAAACGAAAGAACGTTCTAATAATCAACTAATATTAAGCATGAAAAACAGATATAATTATCTTAGCTAGCTTCTAAAATTAGTTATGATATACCCGAACGGGAAAAGTTCAAATAAAATCTTCTAATTTCTTTTTTTCATAGAACTACGAAAAATAATATAAATAATTATTTTATTTGAATTTATATTATTATTATTATTATTAAAATATCACATCATTAAATATATTATTATATGTTTTATTTTTACATGTATTTGTATATTTTAAAATTATATACATTTATAACCGTATCATTTACACATGTGTAATTGTATTTTAATATATGAATACATGTAAATTAACACATATATATAAACAAATTTAAGGTTGTTGTATTTTAATAATAATGTTAGTATTGTAGTTGAAGTAATAATTTTGATTGTTTTTCATGTGTTATTGGAGTTCTCATAAATTTAAGAGTATTATTTGATTTTTACATAATTACATATATGCATATCTATATATCGTATGATTAGCGGATGCTTAGGGGTCTAAATAAGTGGAGCGATTGACTTAAAAAAGCTGTAGCTTATATTAAAGCTTGAGTTTGAGCTCAACGCCTGAATAACTTTCGACCTCGAGTTCAGCTGAATCGCTTCTTGATTATTAATTTAACTTTCTATTATGTATATGCTTATAAAGACACAATGACATAAAATAAAACACAAAGTAAAGAACAATTACAAGTAATAAGACATAATGATGATCATTAAAGGAAATACACAGTAACTAGCTGAACAGATACATTGAGTTGAAAACCAAATGTTTTAAAACAACAAGTTACAAACCCAAAAGCTAAACCCTAAACGCTAATACAATAGGGTTAGACGAGCCGGTTCCAATGACGTCGAAATGAGTTCCAATGGAGGTTGTTTGACCCGCTTTACGAGTGACTAAAAACGTTATTTCTAGGGTTTTTTTAATAATAAGCCTTTTAAATTGAACCCTACACAATATATTAACATTTACTATATGGTATATATATGTTATATTATATTTACGTACTCAGTAGACTTATTTAGGATAGGAGCCCTACTCATATTCCAAAAGCGCTACTTCAATTCAAGCGCAAGCCCCTTTCTATTGCATAACCCAGTAAATCTTGAAATATGAAACTCAACTCTTAGTTGGCTATTAAATGAGTTCATGTGCATAAGTGTACCTAGTATATACAGTGTGGGGTCAAATGACATCGTAGTTTGTTTGCTTTTATATACAACTCATTATGTTATATCTTATGTTTTACACATGCTGAATAAATAAAATATTAAATAGTTAGAAATAAAATTTTATTAATTATAAGACGATATTTAAGACAATATATGATTAAAATTATGTATAAGTAATTGCTACAAGTAATCAAACAATATTTATATTTTTTTTTAAACTTTTCTTATTTTTTGTATTAAAAAACATCTTGTTCCAAAACTAATCTTTTTAAAAAATTTCCATTTTTAACAATTTTCTTAAATCGTAATTATTTTAGTTTATAAAAAGTTATCTTTTAAAAACACTAATTTTGAAATATTATGTATTTTTAAAAATAAGTTTGATGCTTTAGAAAAATTTCATATGTTATTAAATTTTATTGTTTAGAAAATACAATTATGTTAAGTGTCTACACAAAATCTTCTTTTATTAATATATATATATATATATATATATATATATATATATATATATATATATATATATATATATATATATATATATATATATATATATATCAAATGAAAACCATGTTTATAATTAAAACCGTGAAAACCACCACTACCTAATCACATAATTTATAATTGATTTAATTTTCTAATTGTTTAAAGTATATTTAAGTAAAATTCAACATTATTTTTCAAGGTCATTATATTTTTTTTTTCATATAAACTCCAAGAAACGTCGATGATAACGAAACGACTTATATATAAGTAACTTATAGGAGCTACATGTACGTAACTCTTAGTTGTACACTTGGTAACATGTACTTATATATAAATAACCCATAAATGTACGTAACTATTAGTTGTATATAACACGTACTTACATATATGTAACCCTTAGTTTTCATTGTTTTCATTTATAATATAGTTTTCAAAGGATCACTCCCCTATATATATATATATATATATATATATATATATATATATATATATATATATATATATATATATATATATATATATATATACACATACATATATATACATATATATATATATATATATATGTATATATATGTATGTATATATATATATGTATATATATATATATACTATATATATATATATGTATATATATGGGAGAGTTGTCTTGAGAACCACCATTTTTTTGTAAGAACTCTAGAAACCAATATGAGCCACTCATTTTTTATCACATGCAAATCACATGTCATTTCCCCTCTTTTTTAAAACGTTCATAACTTTTTTCATGACATCATTTTTCCAAAAAAATTTCACCATAAAATTTAGTATTTTTTTTTATCTTTCCAACGCCTATCATATTGATATATTTTTTAAAAAAAAGTCAATCCCTTGTTTATAAATGTGTAAATCTAGATATACACATGTGTAATACTGGATTTACACATGTGTAAAAGCGGTATTACATATGTGTAAAACCAGATTTACACATGTGTAAATAATGGCTGGATAATTTTTTAAAAAAATATATATATATGGTAGGCGTTGGAAAGATAACAAATACTGAAATTAATGGTGAATTTTTTTGAAAAAATAATATCGTGAAAAAAAGGTATGAATGTTTTAAAAAAAGATGAAATTGGCATACGAGTTACATGTGACTAAAATGTGCGGTTGGTATTGGTTTATAAAGTTCTCACAAAAAAATATGGTTCTCAAGATAACCCTATTATAAATGAATACCAGGGGTTGCATATATGTAAGTACGTGTTACAAAGTATACAACTAAGAATTATGTAGAGGTTATGTATATGTAAATACATATTACCAAATGCACAACTAAAAGTTACGTACATATACCTCATAAAAGTTACGTATATGTAAGCCGTTTCGTCATCATCGACGTTACTTGTAGTTTATATTATAAAATATATAATGAACTCAAAAAATAAGGTTAAAGTTTACTTAAATATAATTTAAATAATTAAAAAGTTAAATCAATTATAAATTATATGATTGGGTAATAGTGGTTTTTACAGTTTTTCAACTATAAACATGCTTGTGTGTGTATATGTGTGTGTATATATATATATATATATATATATATATATATGTGTGTGTGTGTGTGTGTGTGTGTATTCATGTACATAGGTGGGCCTAGTGTACGTATGTTCCATTTGGGAAAAAGAGTGAAAAGCAAAAATACGAGTACCAAGTTCGATCAATTACCTCAGTTATATTTTCTAAATGGTTATTTAATGATATATTGGTCTTTATTATCTTGAAAATCTTATCGGAGCACTTGTTTCACTATTTGCAACTATAAGTTATCATTACTGGCTTGGCTCGTCGTGGACGAAGAATTTAAACGTCAATTTAAAAGACATCCAAGCACTTAAAATGACCCAATTGGAAAAAATCTTACGTCCGTCAATGCTTTTGCGCGCGTAGATGAGCTCGTTTAACCTTGACTTCATGCTAGCTTTTAGCGAGTTGATTTCAAGTTTGATTTACGCGCTCGAAAAAATAGGATCTAAAGAGCACGTGTGTTAAATGGCAATTTCATATAATCATTTTCTGGACTGAAAAAGGCCACAGATGCTGTTTAATCTATGGCTCCTTAATGAACCATAAAGAATCTTCTTTCTTTGAGAACTTTTTCAATTTTATATTTTTCCTCCCTCCATTTTATCCATCTTATGATAGTTGTCCTTCATACATTTTTGCTAAGCCAAACGAATTGCTGTTTCGTTATTAAAAAATTGGTGCAATTATATATATTTTTTTCTAAACTTGTAAAATTACATATTATCTCAAATCATGTTTGAAAACCATTGTACATTATGCATTGAAAACTTGTACTTTAAGAAAATATGTAATTTTACGAGTTTATAAAATGATATATATAATTCTCCCTATAAATTCTTATAACTTAATTTGGTTATTTCCTTTTAATATTTTCTCATGTGTAAACCTACGTAAATTTTTTATTTTTAGATTGTTTGTCTAAGAATGTTAAACCTGAATCGGTCAAAGTCCTTGTTTTCTAGTAACACCATAATATATGAGTTAAGGTTAAAGTTTCTAATATATCGAATAGGTTTTTGGGTTGACAATTGGTGTCAATTGGATGTGAACCTCAACCAGGGGTGGATCCACAAATTTTTTATTCGGGGGTCAGATTTTTCCGGTTCGCAAATGTATCTCAACTTCATGTTTTATTACTTGTATATTCCTTTCTAAACTTGTATTTTTATGTCAGGTTAGAGCATGTCACATAAATAAGATAACATTTTAAAACGAGTAATAAAATACAATTTCAATAGAAAAATAAAAAAAACATTATATTATAGCATTCACATCAGCATTTTCATTCATATCTACATCTCTAAATTATATAAGAAACATGAAACAAAATATAATTTCACACCTATATCAGGTTTCTCATTCCCTCTTCATACTTTATACTTTTAGAGAAAACCATAAGGATCCCACATATTTGGGGTTCACTATTCATCTTCCAAAACTGTTATTTATATTTTTTATAAGTGGTTGTGAGTGAAATAAAGAGAAAAATAACAAAAAACAAATAGTTAAGTATTATTTAATCGAAATAAGAATAGATATGAAAAGGTTGATATAAGAGACTTTTAGAAAATAAATAAATTTTTAAGAGTTGATGGTTTTTTTGTTAATTATGAGGGATGAGGATGGAGAAACTATTATAAAAACTCTTATATAGTGGTTGTCTACGTGTTTTTATCTACTGAAAACCATTTTATCACATTAAGGCTTAAGTGGTAACTAGATTTTATGGTTATTGTTATCGCATAAACAGGCTCTTAAGTTATATTTTAGTAGGTTAAAGATATTTAAAAAAAATACTTTTGGTTTAAAAATCATAAAGTTTTTGTGGGGTCGACATTAAAAGAACACAGGCTCGATTAAGAACTAATATATGTTACATATTAAGAAAATATTTTACAAGGTCGGTTGGCCCCTCCCACTTCTTATTAGGTGTGTCTATGACCACAAGCACTGTAGTTTTCTTATACGTGATGCACAATAAAGAAGAAAAAAGTTGTGTGACCTTGTATAGATTTTATATAGGATTACCATATTAACAATTGTTGTGACTTGTGAAACTTAAGCCCATAATAAAGTTTGTCTAATTGCTTATCCTAATATTCTATTGAAAACTAAATACCTAAGCCCAAAATTAGAACAACGTTATCTCAAATTTAAATAATAAGCTTAAAGATTAAAATTTAGGATCCGGAAATTTAAAAGCCCCTAAATTAGCTTGCCCTGAAAACTTGTAATTAGGGCTGCAAACGAACAGAACGAACACGAACAAGGCCTTGTTCGTGTTCGTTCGTTAAGAAATAAACTTGTTCATGAACTGTTCACGAACACTAACCGAACATGATTTCTTATTCGTGTTCGTTCATTAAGAAAATAAACATGTTCATAAACTGTTCACGAACACTTACCGAACGCAAATGAACACAAACAAAAGCAAACGAACACAGACAACTGTTCATGAACATGACGAACACAAAAAAGTTCATAAACACAAACGGATACAAATTATTATAGATTTATAGAATAAAATTATATTTTATATTACAAAGATTACACAAAATTAATCAAAAATAAATAAGTAGTTAACATAAATATCAAAAAATACTTGATATAATAGTCATAAAAATAACTGACACAATAATTAAGAATATAAACGAACATTAACAAACACTTTATCGAACGAACACTAACGAACATAAACGAACACATTATCGAACGTTCACGAACATAAATGAACGAACGCAGCTTGTGTTCATTTCGTTCGTTTAACTAAACGAACATAATTTTCTTGTTCGTGTTCGTTCATTTACAAAACTAACGAACATAAACGAACTTCCCGCCGAACGGTTCACGAACTGTTCGTTGAACGTTAAGTTCGTTTGCAACCTTACTTGTAATCATATCTTGTCTTTCACCTTTGTTACTTACTACAAAGCTTCTGAAATCTACCCTCCCTTATATATGTAATTAAGGACTTACTTAGATAATATAAAATCTATCTATGTTGCCTTTAAAAGGACTAATATCAAGGTAGTTTCATTTTTTATCAGAATCTGTTTGATCTAAACAAAATCAACAATTTTAAACGATCGGTGTTAACCAATATATCTATATGCGTTCTTGTTAAAATATATATTAATAACGTGTTAACTATTTTTCATATTTTACTTCAAAGTGGACGGGGCCCAACCCTACTAAATACTTGGAAATCATATCACTTTTGAAAAGTATAATCCACATATATAACAACACACTAACATGGAGGGCCTGTTTTGAAACTTAATTATAATTCAATATTGCGTGTGCAAACCTTCAAAATCCGTGTTTAACCATCCCGATAATGCGTGTGCAAAACCTTTGATACTCACCATAAACTGTGCAAAATCAATTCTACACATTTATTGCATCTAAATGAACTAAATAAAAAACACATTTATTCAAACTTATACGACCAATAATAAAAGTTAGAGAGCATAAACCTGTTTCAAAAGTCGTATTCATTTCAAAAATTCGGGTAAAATACTCAACCAATCTTTGTATTATTTTCATGCTTGATTTTGTTTTTGTGCTACTAATTTCGTAGTTAGTTTAATAGTAGTACATAACAACATTTTAGTGCCTTAAAATCAAGTGTTATGCTCATTTTATTAACAGGGCCGGCTTAAAATTTTTGGGGGTCTAAAACAAAACAAAATTAAGGCCCTCGATTATATATTATTCTTAAAAACTTGGGACTCAAACGGATGACATAAATAAATTTTTTTATAGTTTTACAGAAACAATTTATGACAGGAAATAACTTAATTAAGTGAAATAAAATTGATTGCAAAAAAACAAATTAAATGATTAACAAACAACAATAGATTAAAATAAAATAAAAATCAGACAACAATAAGTTATATTGACAAAAGAATGATAGTAGAATAAAACAATTGAGCATAAATCAAGATCTAACAATAATAGTTAGTGATTAGTAGATTAATTGCAAAAAAAAGAATTTAGAATTGACAAACCTAACCATCAATAATAAACACTCAATGAACTTTTGATGAACCACGCAAGTTTCATAAGTCAACCTCCATGAATCAAGTTTCGTAAGTCGACATTCATAAACCTTCAATTATTATTTTTTTCTCTTCTCGTTTATTTCCAAAAACACAAAAATTGATTGAATTATCACATATTTTTTCAGTTTAAATTATAAATAAAAATATTTTTTTCTTTTCAGTTTTAAGGACGGTTGAAATTTGAAGGCATAAAATGATTGTTTAGTTGTTTGTATTGTAAAACGCTCATGTTTATTAAATACCAAAGATCAGTCATGGAACTATGAAAAAGAAGACTCAATATGTTTTAAGAATAAAATCCAGTTTTAATTTGACGAAAAAGGCCAATGATCTTTTGATTTAGTGATTCAAGAAGGAAGCGGGAGACTTCTCTCTTGGAGGTCTAAAGTTTAAAATTTAGCATCGACGAATTATTTAAATTGATGTAACTAGCTTCTAACCGCTAACCTGTTGTTAAAAAAAAACCCGAAAAAGGGTTAAAAAAATCGGCTGAGATCGAGGGATTTTTATCGGCAGAAGTGGACGACGGAAAAGAGGGTGACGGCTTGGGTTGCTATCCAAAAGAGGATGAAACGTCGGTGATTGGACCATCAACGTTGGTGGTTACTATTTTAAACAAAAAATAATACTAATAATAATAAAATAAATATTATTTAATATTATTTTTTAGCCATTTAAAATTTGAGAGAATTCTTATAACAGAAATTGAAATTTTGACCCAAGAAATTACTAAAATGAAACCTTTTGACATAATTAGACCTACTATAAAAAGGACCAATTGGAATATGACAAAATACCGCCCGTTCTCCTTCGGGGTTATTGAAAATTCAAGAGTTTTGTTCGGGGTGGAAAAGATATGAAGAAAGTGATACAAGCCATTGTTTATATAACAACTAGGTTAGTAATCCGTATATATACGGACTGAATAAATAAATATAAATAGTTAGAAAGGGAATACGTTTTCTAATTAATAATTAAAATTTATTAATTATGAAATGATATTTTGATATAGGATACAATTAAAATTACTTGTGAGTAATAATTATAAGCAATAAAATAATTTTTTTTAGAAAAAAATTCCAACATTTTGTTTCAAAACAAACCATTTTAAAAAAAAAAGTGTCATTTCTAAAAAACCTCCTTATAACTCTAAATTTTAATTATTTTGGTTTAAAAAATTTTATTATTTAAAAAACTAACTTTAAATATTTTGTATTTTTAAAAAAGTTTGATGTTTCAGAAAAATTTCTTATCTTGACAAACGTTACCTTAGAAATTACATTTATAAAAATAACTCATTCTTAAATTATTAAAAAAATATATTTAATCTAAAAAAGAATTATATAATATCATTGTAATTAAGGTAATAATTTAATAAGAGAGATAGGCGGAAAAATTAAAATTAGAAGCTTTATATTTGTGACAAGTGTCCAATGAAAACCTTCTTTTGTTATAATAGATAGATAGATTTGGTGTACGTGAAGCAAAAGAATGAAGCCATATTTAACGGGAAATGACCCTCATCCAAAGAGATGACAATTAAATTCGAACCCGACGAGAATACTCGAAACCCGAGACATCTGAGACGGGTATGTGATCGGGTAAGCGGGTATGAGATCGGGTATGTGATTACTTTTTATTTTTTTTGCGGGTATGGGATTGCATTGTATACACGTTTACCTGACCCGATTACACGATTAAGCATACTCGTTTACCCAATTACATACCTGAAATTATTTTTATCTATTAGTTTATTGTATTTAATAGTTATATTATATATAAATATATCTTTTTATTTTTTTACTCAATATCTTTTTACGTAATAATTATGTGTTAAGATAAACTATTAAGTTTCCTATCTTTTGCACCATAAAAAAATATTATATAATATTGTTTAATATAAACTAGTAGTGGTGGAACATAAAAAAAATAATATTAAAGTATAACCGAAAATATTGTTTAACTAGTTATCGCAACCCGCGCGTTGCTGCGGGGTCATCTCGACATGCTATGGAAACGATTAAAACAAATAAAACATCTGCATGTTTTGAGTATTGATTGAGCATAAGTTAGGTATAGGATTTTTTATTTATAAATAACCGATTAAGTATGAAATATTTTTCAAATAATAATACAAAAATTTATAAGTAAACGTGGTAACTAATTTATTTTGGTTTTTTCTCGTTCAGACAAAATGTAAAAAAATTATTTAATGAAGCTTTTATGTTCATCAGTCAATCTTGTAATACAATAATATAATAATTTAATTGTATATTGTTTATATTTAATGTGATAAATAAGAAAAGTAAATCAATATTATAAAAGTACAAGTAAATATAATTAGTGTGCCATTATTGTATGTTTTACTAATAATTTTATTTTTATTATCTAAAACAACAGTGAATTTAATAAACGGGAGTATAGATTAAAGGGAATGATGTTCATAAAATAAACAAAAATTACTTTTACATAGCTTTAAACTAAATAGATTATTAATGCAACATATAGTATATTGTCAGATTCTATGTCTGAATATGTTATTTCCAAAGCCATGTGCATGGTTATTGAGTGTGGGTTTTTCTCATCTCTGTTTCACACATACACACATCTAAAATGTTATATGAAAACCCTCGGCATTTTTTTCATCTTCTTCCAAACCAGTGATGAGGGTTGTAATCGGAGCCAGATGTTTCTAACAATTTGATGATCAGTCGTCTCTCTAATGTGAACCAAATGAAAGATCGCCATCATCATCAAAGTGCAACATCAAGATCCACCATCACCTTTTCAACCTAGATCTTGGTGGCCGGAGTACCTACTCATGTCCTGCAAAGTGAATCTTTTTTTTGTTTCATTTTCTATCCAAAATCACAGTGAAAATCATTTTTTATGAAAGAAGAAAGAAACAGAAACTAATCGAGATGCATGGTCTTGCCTGGTGGTGAAGATGGTAGCTCCAGCGACAAACGGTGTTAGAGACGGCGACTATGGACCGGCGTCTCTCTCTCTCTCTCTCTCTCTCTCTCTCTCTCTCTCTCTCTCTCTCTCTCTCTCTCTCTCTCTCTCTCTCTCTCTCTCTCACACTCTCCTCTTTCTTATTTGAATCTGAACAAAGATCTCAATGAATACAGTAGGTTTAAGAGTTGTTTCATGTGTAGGTGGCACTAGTGTAGATTGTTGTGTGCTTACTCAGCCAAAATCAGAAGACACGTGTTAAAGAATACAGTACAAACGAAATGGTCTGAGGGCCTATTTGCAAATTGAAGGATTTTAGGGGCTAAACTAAAAGACTTAAAACTACACTGTCACCACCGACATCTTGTTTTAATATGTATTATAATACATATATAAAAGTATATTTATATAATGTCTTAATTTCAATAGATACCTGATGGGTACGCACAATGGGTAGTTTTTATAACCTTAACGGTTATACTCAATTACCCGCGAGTATACCTGATACCTGGCGGGTAAATATTCACCACGTACCCGACGGGTTTTAGACCGGGTATGAGACACACTTTTATAATCAGGTATGAGGTTAGGATTACCTATACCCGTCCCAAAGTCGTCCCATTGTCATCCTACTCATCCACGGCAGTCATGGGATTGATAAAATCAATGTCATTCTTATGAGTAATAAATAGAGCTAGAAAAGAAGGGGTGGATTGGAAGAATTAGAGCTCTTTTACTTTAAAGTTGTAATATGTAATGTCTCACTTTTTCGGTGTTTGTAATTTTGGGGTCTAGCACCTTGCTAGTTTAATAAAATTCCAATATTGATTTCAATTCTCTGCTTTGTGTTTTAGTCATATAAATAGTCTACGTGATAAAAAAAACCATTTTCAGTTAGTAAGAGATATTGAAGGAAAATAAACTTAAAGTTGAAAATATCTGTAAATATTTTCAAAGTTGAGATTAATACCAGCTAATAAATGAAAATTAAAATTATTAAAATCTAATAACTCTGATCTTATTGGGTTGGATGAACCCAAATCATCATTATGTACAACTTTCTATTGGTTTTTGTATTATAACCGAATGTGACAACCCAACTACCCAAGAATGTAGTGATGGGGCTGCATTTTATCATTTATGTGTCAAAATAAACAAAAATGAGCTGAAACACGTCAAGCGGTTAATATTCGTCTTTGTTTCTATCGTATAAATAGTATAGTTGTAGACTTGTAGTCATACTCATAACTGTTGCATTTCTTGTTTATTAAATTTTTTTAAGAATAAAAGGATAATAAATGCTAGTGGGTTAACCCTTCCTATTTCAACCACCAATATTTGTAATAATATCGAGTTAACCTAACATACATATATACGAGTTTGTTGGTGGGCCAAAAGAAATAAAGACTCGATATCAAGGTGAACCAAATTTAATTCATTTGTGTACGGGAGATAGTACGTAGTACTATAGGTGAACCGGAATCGACAAGTATACTAATATCCGAACCAGAAAAGGTATGGCAAGAACCGGTTAGGGTTTGAACCCGAACCCGTCGATTTGTAATCCATTTGTAATCTGTCCCATTCAAACCGGTTTAACCCTAAACAAACCAATAAAAAACCAGAATTGTACTGGACCGAACTGATCATCTTCCTTTCTCAAAATCGGTTTTTAATTCCAACTGGTACCACCAGGGATCGGTTTTCACTTTCTTTGATCTGGTTTGGGAAAATAACCGGTTTGGTACACAACTCGTCTTTTCTACAATATTATATTATTTGCACCTTTTCAGTAAATGTTGCCAGAGGCCTGAAATTATTGTACCCTACCAATAATTCTGTCACCATTTAATCTATATACAACTAAACAAATTATTTTATTTCACATAACGAACTAGAAAATTAGTTACATAATTACCTATATGCATACATATAGCAAGCAAGAACCATACATACAGCATAGCATTAATAGGTTTAGAAGATCATACTACATATCAACCGATGATGATAATAATATTAATGAGAATACAATGCGGTTAAAGCGCGATCAGGGGTGATCAAGACGGTTGATGAGATAGAGCGCGTTACTGGTGACTTTAGCCACACTTGTGACCTTCCGTTTGACATCAGATCGAACCTTGCCTTCGATCTCTTTGAACCCGTCGAGACATGTGTCTTCATTGGTCAATGCTGCACTGACCCATGTCTCAGCATTGCTCATATGCCACCTGAAGGTGCCTCTTTTGAGCTCCTTTAGTTCACCCAATGTGTTCCTAAGATCATCAACCGAGTCTGCTATCTGGCTAGCACAGTCCTGCACCGCCCCTTTCTCTCGCTCGTTGGCTTCTATTCGTAGGCTGGATAGATAGTCCATCGCCTTGGTGGCTCGAGTAATGCTGACTTTGATCGCAGCCTGTGCTAGTTCACGAGGTGTGGTGGCGGATCCTGTGTAAGTAGAGAGTGTGTGGATGCAGACCTTAGGGAAGGTGGCGTGTTTGCACGATGTTTGGACTAGGTTCGGTGATGGGGAAACCGTAGCGAGAATGATGAAAAAGATGAAGAAGATGCAAGCAGCCATGGAGAGATTAAGTTAGCAAAGTGTGAAGTTGTAGTTGGTTGGAAGAAACTGATTAATTAACCAAGCATAAAGATGATTGTATATATGAAGAAATATGTTTCTAAATGAAGAAAGAAAGGACAATGAAAGGAGAGGCTGTGAGGTTACTTTTTTTAAATGCCCACCTGCATTTGTTGGCCATTTAACAGTGGACTGAATAAAGGTCAGATGGGTCGGGTCGGGTCGGGTCCAGGTACGGGTCAAGGTGGTTAAAAAATTAATACCTACAGGCTACAGTATGAAATGGTTATATAACCAATTAGTTGGATTATTATCTGCAATGCAACATTTGTGAGAGTCCACGAACGCCAGTTGATACAGACGACTTCACTGCATCAGCCCGTGTGTGGGCGTTTTTGAAGGATGCGTTCGTTTTTTAACGGATAAAGAAATGTTAAATGAAAATATATTGTTGATAACTTTACTTGTAATATGGATGTCATCCATGTTGTATGATCTGACCTAACCCCACATCTTCATGTTTATTGTTCTGCTTTTGACTGGAGCCAATTGTTTGAACCCAAATACAGTAGTACATTCTGACATTTGGGGCCAAGTTCACATGCATGGTTCATTCACAAAGGCCAAAATCATATGAGCTAACCACTTGTTAGTGTGGTTCTCTGTTTGTTAAAATCTTTTCAAGACTAATTGGAGTGAGTACATTTATTGCTTGTTCTTAATTGTATCGCTCTAATTATACATGTTGTAACTACACTAGCTGATGTATAGTGTACAGATTTACATTCTTTTTTAATTCGAATTTGTAAAAAATATATATATATATGTATGTATATAAGTAGGTATAACATTACGGGCGGTTTTAATTCAGAAATACTCTTTGTGGAACTCAAATCGTGTAGATGTCTTGTGGCTCATCTCATATGATAGTTTCTTCAGCTCCTTAGCTAGCACTGGCATCCCACAATAAAACACTCCTGCAAAACCAACAGCTTTTCTAAACTTTGACTCGCAGTTTGATTGATTTGATCACGATTTTGGAGATTTTATTTACCTATGGTTGTATTCGGATGTTTTGATGCTACCTTGGTGAACACCTCTCTCCAGTTCGGCCTAGCAAAATGTGTCCTTACCTGCAATAGTATTTGTGCTTCTTTTAGTTTAATTCTAGCATATTATATTAATTAGTAGTGAAGAAAGTTAGTTGGTTAGTTAGGTTTATCATACTCTAGTGCCAGATAGGATGTCAACTCCATGTTTAGCATGAGTAAGTGCTTGAACCATAGTGATTAAAGTTGATCTTGCATCACCCTCCTCATAAACACTTGTAAGATAATTGTGCATCTCAATTTGACCCTGTTTCAGATTAATCATAATCAAGTTGATTATAAGATTGTGATGATATATAAGATTTAAATAGGTAAGTTAATTACTTTGTGATCCATTTCAGCAACTTCGTTCATTACTCCTTTGAACCACTCAAACGAGCCGGGCTCCCTAGTGACCCAATAGAAATTTGCACTTTTAGTCCTTCTTGGTTTCTTCTTTTCGTTTGATGATGCCATACTTGAAGATGCTAAACTTGTAAGGCTATCCCCTGACATACTCGTTTCTGTGTTTGAATCCGTTTGGTCTTCTACTGACCGATTATTGTTTAATAAATCTCTAAGAATACTTATAAAAGGTGTAGCTCCAATTCCTAGCCCCACAAGAAGTAACACATCATAGTTCCTGTAGTCTTGTGCTGGTGCACCGTAAGGCCCATCCAACAATAGCTTTGGTAAACTGCGCTATGCAACTTTTCACTTAGTTTTCAATATTCATCATGTTTTAAAAGACAATTTCTTTATGCCAGATAAAATTACCCTTTTGAATCAACTTCCCCTAGCTTCCTAAATTTGGCTCGCCCAATCGTGCATGAAGAACCACTATCGTCGGTTAATACTTGCTTCAGCTCTTGGGTCCAGTCTCCAACTGTCCGGATGTGAACACTCAAGTAATCATCTCCTGGTGATGAAGTTATTGAAAACGGATGCCTAGAACATTATCAAAAAAGATTTTAGAGAGACAACACTAGTATTGAAAATGATGTATAAATGTAGACATTATGTGATATCTAGTTATATACTTATATACCATTCAAATGGAGAGATTGAAGGGCACTGCAGAAATATATACTGCCCACTTCGGTATTTAAATCCGTTAGGTTTAGACATAATAATGCTGAATACATCTCCTGGTAGGCTGGAAACCTGAGAAAAATAACATGTTATTGGTAGCTTTTATGTTAGATTTTTTATAAATAACGTGACTTCTTGAATTATAGTATGTTCTAACCTTTAGGATTTTAGGGGAGTAGTGTTCTGAACGTCCTGTCCTTAGACTTCTCTCGGCTGCATATATTAAGATTGGAACCGAGATGTACATCCATGTCTGGCAAATTGGAACAAATATCATTGGTGAAAAACAATGTGATTTTTATAACCAAGAACAAGAAAGCAAACATCTTACCGTTTTCTGACTCCAGTTATGAACCAAAAACAAGAAAGATCCATGAACCAAAAGCAGTATGTACACCAAACCGAAAAGATGATGTGAAAACCAGAATGCATTAAATCCTGTTAACCGGTTGAATGGTGATGGCAGCTTTAAAACATTTCTTCTGAAATATCGAGAAGCTAATGTGAATGCAAACGACATTAGTATCAGCATTGTGATTCCAGTCAAACCTTCAACCCCGAATATTAATTCCTTGTATGTCGGCTTTTTGTTATGGAAATCTGATGCTATAAGAGCAAACTTTTCAGGTGAAGAGTTTACCAGCCGAGGAAAGTCACAAATCATATGATTCCCAGCATGCAAAGCGATTCCAACTGCTATTGCAGAAGCAATAATCTGCAGTCCAATTGGATTATATCAAATTCATGGCATGCAAATACAACACCACAAAGATCAGTTACCTTGTGAAAATTTATGTTGTCATCGAAAGGAATGAATAGGCGGGCGCGTGTAGACCTTAAGAACGTTAACATGTTTCTACAAACAGGTAAAAGAACAAGAGCCATATTGAGTTTGAGTGTTTCAGCAGCCCCTTTAGCAGTGGTCAAACAATACCCCATTACATGAAAAGCAGCTTTGTCTTTATACTGCTTAAACTTCCATGTAAATAAACAAGCCATGGTTAAAAACCATAGCAGTAAAATCCAAGTTCTTTGCCAGTTTTCAATCATAACCCACTTTACAAAATGAGTTAGCCGATGTACAACGCTTTTAGGTTTCAATGAATTCAAATTCTGACTCCACCCGCCACTTGCTATGCTCAACGGTCTACTGTAGTTCATGTAAGCTTCCCTTTGTAGTAGAAGCGTTTCCAACTGCCATAACTGAAAAAGAAACGTTCGATAGAATATTTTTCAAATAAGTTTATTGTAACCTATCTTGTCTAGTCAGGTATGAAATGAACTTATAATCATAGAATTGACTTGATTATCAAAGTGAGCTTTTTAGCTATTGTACCTCAATATAGCCAAGATTTTCAGGGTCCAGTTCTTCCATAATTAAAGAAGCGTATTCCTCGGCTTGTTCTTTCAACTTCGACAATCTGTTTGCTGCAGCGCTAAGAACAAGCAGCTGCATATATAAATATAAAATAAAATGAGAAATGAAATAAGGTCTAAAATCAAAATCATCAACCTGCAAATCTACCTAACAAGAAGATCAGGAAAAATTAGATAATAAAAAAAAGATTGATAAAGAAAGAATCATTTGTACCAAATATAGACATACCTCTTGTATCTCATCTCTTGTGATTCTTCCATCTTCGTTGCTGTCGGCCCTGGGTTTATAACGAACAAAAAAAATATAAAAAGCATTAATCTTGCTTAGCAGTAAACAAAAATCAGAGATTGGTCAACTTCATCATAACTGCAGTTCAAAAAATTGGTTTTAATTTGCATATAGTCATCTCAAAAATGACGTAGTGGTAAACTCTTTAGCTGTCTTTATTAAAATCTCATGTTTGAATCTAACCACCAGTAATTTTCTATCTTTAACCCCCTTCATTAACATGTTACCTTAGCAGGGTATTGGTGATTTAATAAAATAATCTCTATTGGTTGGGAACAAGCCAAATAAAATTCAAGATGAAAAGCGTCACAAAGTTTAATTTTTAATATGAAAGAAGGTAGATTATAACATCATTGTTTTGAAACCATCAAAAAACAATTATACGCTGTCGACTTTTATTATTTATATATAGAAACTGCATCCTTGCAGTCCACTTTGGGTACATAGCATCCAAAATGACCAAAATACCCCTTGAACCAAAATCTCAATTCTAAATTCGGATTAAACTAATTCTAGTATTCTACGCCTTTGTAATTGGTTCTTGTGGTCTTTTTCCCGTTTGCTTCAAAAAAAACACAAAAATAGCTCTGCTAGTAATAATCTTGAAACCAACTTAATGAAAATTAAAAGAAAACGCCACGAACACTCAAAATTCGGATGAAGAAATCAAAGGGCTGAGTAGTCATTTCACAAGATCAAAAAACCTTTGAATGTTTGACTTTAAAGTATGTTCTTCATATTTCCCGCGAACCAGAAATTTTACAAACTTTAAGATTAACATTTAACAGCAACAATTTCAAGATTTCAGTTGACATCAATGGATCAATTGATAGTTATACAGAGATACATACATGTCGAAGAAGATCTGCAGACGAGCATCAAAGCTCTGATCCGAAATCTGTAACCAAAAGTCATGAAGCTCTGCTTTCGTAATCTTCCCCAATTTCTGCTGTCGTCTTCTCGCCAATGCATCGAATACTCCCAACGCAAACTCCTTCGAATCCGCCATTCCTACACACATCACAGACTGAAAACGTCACAATTCAACGAAATCGATTCATTACAGTAACGACCGATGATCAATTTTGACAATCACCTATGCATTCAGCGAAATCCTCTCGAGCTAATAATCCATCATCCTTAACCAAACACTCGAATCGCGACTCGACATTCTTCCAGAGCTCGTCAACATCAGTGTTAGTCGTTTTACTGATGAATCGAAGACCTCCTAGGGCTCGTTGCGCGCTAGATTTGGTGCGAATCAGCTGCGCCTTCATTCTCCGAGCATCTCGCGACGCGATCGCTCGATCCACACTCGCATCCGACGACGAAGCTCGCGACGACGACGACGTCAGCCACGAGAACTTCCGACGGAGCCTGGACGCCGCTCCGGCGCGCGGCGACGGCGACGAAACATGATTATTGTTCGCCGTCGGAGTGACGCTACATAAGATGATCGAATCGTCTTCCAATTCCAACGTGACTTCCACCAGATCGTCATCATTGTTCCGCCGGAGATCGTTGAGGAAAATCGGAAGCATTGCGCCTCCGACGGCGTAAGATTCATCGGAATTGTGCGAAATCCGGCGGAAACTGGATCTTCCGTCGGAGCAACTACTCGCCGGAGAATCAGAGGTCATGATTGGGTGGTGATCATAGGTGATTAAGCGTGAAATTGCATCAAAATGTGTTGAAATGAAATGAAATCAAAAGCACCTATCAACCGATGAGATGTGAGCACACGAATTCAACGCTTGTGTGTGTTGAGAGTAGTTGAGTCTTGTTTCTTTAACCCCCAATCTTTTCAACTTCCACCTTGCTGTTATAAACAAACAATACACCCACCACTTCTATTTCAAATTTCAAATATTCATGTTTGGCACAATCAGTCCCTATACTATCTCATGTTTACTATTTCAACCCCTTCAAGATTTCTTCTAATGTTGCTATTAAATTTTGCCATTTAACTTTTGGATTAAAGATTCATCATCTTTAGAGAAGGGTCTTGAAAACTTTGAGAGATATCACGTTGATGAATATGTAAGGAATTCATCTTAATTGCATGCTCGTTAGGGAACTATATTTTTGTTTCAGTCTAAGAGAATTTCAACTATATGATTAATCAGCAGAGTTGTATGACTGGTATAATATTATTTTTGGCAGAAAGTTTTGTGACAAGATGTCTAGGTCGAAATAAATCAATTAATCAAATGTGACTCTAAGTTTGTAAGGTGTATCACTGATTATGAAACCATACATATCGCGTGATTTGCAAATTAGATAGCTTAATACACTGGCATGTGATGCTTGGAACTACTAGTTCAATATGCATGTAACTTGGCCGCTTCTCTGCCTAGTACAATAGTAATAGTGAATTGTTATTAGATTGGTATAACTTCCCATGAGTATAAACATGCAATTCCTACTGCTTCTATAAAAAACTTTTGTTATTTGATTTGACGTATGTATAGATAGTCTGTTAACGTATAACTAATTTTGAATAGAGTTTACTAAAACCACATAAAATTTATACATGTTTATATGATATATAAACGGTTATGCAACTAGCTAAATCATATTTCTTTTAGTTCCCCATTATATTTGGTTAACACTACATAAAGTAGTTTATCTGATTCTTGTGGTTCTCCGCTTGAAAATGGTTTGCATTGAACGCATTTGTATATATATGCAAGAGTGTGTGTGCGCGTGTGTGTTTGCATCTAGATATACATATGTAGAAAATAGAAAATAGTACAAAGCATGCAAAGGAATGAAGGATTCACATTGTGGCATGTGTATATTTTGTGAACTTAGGACGATTATATGTGGTTTTGTGTAATTGTTAGACACATTGTTAAAATCAAAACATTTCATACAGCGGACAATATAAAATTAGATGATCCATTGCAATCAATAGTGCAACACTTTTTAGATTATTTTTATATATCAATATTATTATTAAATTAAAGTGAATAAAACTTTTAGTTTGATAGCGTAGTTTCTAAATGACATATGAGTAAAAAGTCATTGAAGATTTTAAAAAATTGTTGTACCTACATTTAAGTGAAAAAAATCAACAATGGTAACTAAATTTCCTCTTTTATCCTTCAAGTTATATAACATTATAACATACAACCAATTACAATCTTAAAACCGACTCATACTTGGTCATTATATTAGTGCTCTCAATAATTATAAGTGTTCTCAATGATTCATATCCAATTTATAGATTTTTTTTATTTTATCATTTTCCTACTTACATGTATATATATATTACTTATGGTGAGATGTAATGAATTTTGCTGGGAGGCTGAGATTTACATATATATATGAGTTGTAATTAATTGGTGCATGCTATGTTACGTACCAATATTTATTATAAAAATGTTAATTTGGTAGCTAACATTAATTGTTTCTTATTTCTTTAATTTTCCATATGAAGTCGTGTCTCCCACTCTTTCGACTCACGACATCCTTTATTATTAATACTGGTTGTTGCATTTTATTCTTCGTTTTCTAGAAACCATATATTGGAAGAAGAAGAAGAAAACAATAAGATCGACTTTATTATTTATTTGATTATTTCATATCATATTATTGATAAATCATGGTCGACATGTTAAAAAACTCAGTAAAAGTTGTATTTTTACTTTATTTAATGGGTGAAATTATAAAAAACAATTGATTAGATGTTGTGATATGATTTGAGGCTTATTAATTTGAATACATATAAAATTGTTAGCTGTTACTTATTAGATGTTTCTTTGCTTATAAACTTCCGTATATATGTTTACGCAAATAGTTCTTTCTATTGTATGAGCATCACCTTCAAAACAAATTTCTCTTTCAAAAGACTTAAAAAGGTTTTCATTTACCACTTTATTGCTTACGCAAAAATCGTATAAATGCATACATACATGCACACGCATGCACACGGAGAACGGTTCTTGAGAAAACCCAAAGTCATGAAAAACCAATAGAACTCATCTTGACACTTGATCTTGTTTAATGAATAGTAGATATCGAATGTGACATTTAGGTTATTAAATTTAAGATTGTCGATTTTAAATGAGTCCTTAAGAGTAAAATAAGAAAAATAAAATAACCAATTCAGATTAACCAATGTTTTTAATTAACGATATCCATAAACTTACTATTTTCTCCTCTCTCCTCTCTCACAATTTACGGCCTTACAAAACAACAAAAACACATGTTTACGTATGCTTCTTGTTCACAATATGTAACAATCATAAAAAAACACATACATATAAAAAAAAAACTAAAGTTCTAGCTACTTATATGTAAGTTGATAACATATACGTAACTTGAAGACAACACCAGCTACATATACATAGCTTATCATGGATGAAGAGCGTGATAAGCGATAGAGTTACATATATGTATGTAAATGTTACATCTTTCTTAGTATTTTCTATATACAAGTTACACATATGCATCTCACGAGTTACAAATACGATGGTCATCAAAAAACCAAATTACACATCACGAGATTAAGTTAAAACAACACCAGTTTATCCTATCTGAAGAGAAAAATTCCTCCCTTTTTAAACCCATAGGAATGAGTTCGCCTTAATTTCTTCGGTTACTTTGCAAATTGGCCGGTGTTCTACTTTGATGTTATATATGGGATGTGTAACAGATGTGACGATAGAAGTTAAGAATATGTGAGTTATAAATTGAATTAAAAGGAAACTAATGACGTGATACAACAAATATTAAATGGTATTATATGATCAAATGAAGTTGGCATTGAGCTTTCAGTTAATTAAGTAATTAATCGTTAAACACTACGAATCAATGATGGACCTTGCCTCCTTTAACACGTAACATTTTTCTAACGGTTTTGCTATTGTACTTTTAATCGGAACGAAATCTAATTTAAATTATACTATTGCAAATATATTGGTGAGACTATGTGAATCAAGATTTCTTGTTATAATGTGTAAAAGAGTAATTTTGTAATTTTAAAATGCGAGTCAAAACTTAAATCCATTAAGGTTATTATAACTGAAGACCATTATGATTAATTTTAATGATTAAATTTATTTTAATTTTGTGAGTTTTTTATTCTTTTCGAAATTATATGAACCAGATTTAAAGTTTTAGGTAAGAAGTTGCTGTAAGAAAAAGAGTTTTAGGTAATTGTTTTGTTATTCAAACTATCCGAAAATTCAACTGATTAATAATTGTAAATGACGCATTAAAATTAGAAAAAACACATACTACTTTTATGTTTTATTTATATACTAACTTTGATAAACCCGTGTATTATACGGTTTTAATAAATAAAATATTAAATAAAATAAAATTTTATTAATTATAAAATTAATATATGATTTAAATTATTTATGAGTAAGAATTATAACTAATAAAATAATAATATCAACTTGTTATATTTTTATTTTTAAACTTTGTTTTGTTTTTCCTAAAAAATATATTAAACATTTTGTTTCAAAACAAAATTATTTTTAAAAAATCGTCATTTTCAAAATATTTCATGTTTTAAACAAAAGTATGATGGTTTAGAGAAATTTTTTTTATAAAATTTGTTTCTCTAGAAATAAACATTAATAAAAAGATCTATTTTTTAGTCTTTTTAAAAATAATTATCAATCAAAAGAAAAGAATTAAATAATATAATTAGTAATTAATAAAGTTATTTAATAGAAGAGAGAAATGAAAAATTTTATTAAGAATGAATATGGTGTTACCATGTGTCATCCTTAGTTACCTTTTATTATAATAAGAGTATTTTATCTTTCAGTTTTTTTATTTATTTTATGTTTTATGGTTTTTAGTTGTAAGAAAAATAAAATATAGTAATAAGATGTTACATACTCAAGCCGACTCGTGAGATACTCGAGATTGGTTCGTTGAAAATTTAAATCAAGCTCACATCTGAAATTTTTGAGGAAAACCTTTTTTTTTAATTTACTTCAACACATTTAAATTAAAAAAATGTAATTACTACAAGTTTTAGAAATAGCACTTTTTTATATTAAAAAACTTTATATAATAAAAAATTATTTTTTTTAAAAGACATTCTTAGTTCTTTCATAGGAACTCTTTTTTTTATTTCATAAAATGTTTTATATTAAATGTTAGAATATAATTTATAATTTTTCTAGATACGTTTTTATATAGTTTTATAAAAAATGTTTTCGAACCTTCTTTAAGAAGTAAAAAAACTATTTCTATAACTAACTATTTTTCCTAATGTAAAACTCAACAAGTTTCGAAGTTATTTTTTAAGTAGGCCGGAGAAGTATGATAAGTAACAAAAAAAGGTCTATATAACCTAACCTTTAAATATTAGTTAAAAGAGTTGATTTTACAAAGATAAGAAAAAAATTACTTCGCAAAATGATGGTGTTTTTGGAGTACGAGCATGTCCAATTGTACTTGTTATGTACTATTCTTAATTGCCACCTTGCCGTTAAGAAATAAAATGTACTACTATTAATTCCGTACTTTATGAGTTAAATTTACGCTAAAACAATATTAAAAATATAACTTTATTTAATTTCTGAAAAATAATTAATATCTTACTCACATAGTTACTACAATTTACGTTTAAATTCACTTACAATACAAATACATTTCCATTTCGCCCATAATCTTTAGGGTTGACAATATTTTTCACCTTTGTTTAAACATGTCCCGGCGCGAAATTAATCAGGGTTGAGTTTGAGCTAAACGGCTATGGATCATAATTCATAAATGGGTTAAATCTATTAGACCCGTTTAAATAATTAAATATATAAAATTAAGAATTCTAAATAAAAAATTATCAATGATGAATTAGGTATTGGCCCTTTTGTACCTTTCGTTTCGATTCAAAGGTTTATAAATAACCTTCTACAAAATAAAATAACATTTTGATTATTATTTGTACCTTCTGATTATTATCAACGATTGAATCAAGTTACGGATTGGGTTTAAGGATATTATCAATTGTATATTTCGAGATCACGAATATTATAGATCGTACGTTTTGGGTTTAAGGATTCTATGAGTTTTTTTAATGTTTATTTTATTTGTTTGTTAATCGTGTTAAACACGTCATGTCGTGTCATGTTATTCGTGTTACTTAATAGGTGATATTTAATCATGTTAAAAGGTCGTGTTCGTGTAACAGGTTTAATAACAAGTTCGTGTTTGTGTTTGGGTAATTGTCATGATTGTTAAACAAGTCGTGTTTATTTTTGATACATGTATTAATCGTGTTCATGTCTGACCCGTTTAACACTGTTAGAGTCGCTTGCCATCCCTATTAATCATCAATATTGTGAGTGAAATAAAGTTGAATTTAATTTTAATCTATGATACCAAAAGCTTCTAGTACAATAGTAATAAAGCGTTAAAAATGTGATGTTTTTTATGATGAGTGTTCAAATATCATTAAAAAAATTTATGTAAAAATATTGTTAAAAAGTTATAATCTATGATGATAATATGAATTAATTCTCATTAGCAATAAAAAAAATTATCTCACTCTTAAATCTTAGTGATTATTATCGATCAATAGTTTAAAGTTTTGATCGTTAAAATTTTAACTCGTCTTAATGTTTTAGTGGTATCTCTCTCACACAAATATATACATTGGGTTGGCTCTACAATGTAATTTGTGACTTATTGGGTTTGGAGCCCCATAATATTAGGGCCCTATTTTTTAAAAAAAAATTATTATAGCAAGTTTTAGTATTATATAGCTCAATGAAATTGTGAAGCGAAAATAACACTTGATAGTTAATTTCTGATAAAAAAATTAAAGATTTGATAGGTTACTGAAGAAACACATTCACACAATTTACAAAGCAAACGGAGTTCCTTCTTCTCCTGTTGACCTAATCGACATCGGCTAGCCCCTTTTTTGTTCAAAGAAATCAACTATCAAGGACTCAAGGCTAGTATAACAAATTTTCTTTGATTTATTGTTTTTGTTCAAAAAAATTTGATTAGGTTGCTTTTGTTTAAATTGCGTTTTCCAAAAGGGCCTCAATTTGTTAGTTCGATTGGGGCCTCAAAAAACGTTGAGCCAACCCTGTATATATACACACTTTAATAAGAATCATTAGATATTTTGGGGATTTAGATTTTCGTATATAACTGAAATTAAGACTTAAAAAAACTTAACTAAAATGGATGTAACTTATGAATCCCCATATAATGTGTTTATAAATAGATAGATACCCACGAATAACCGTATGTGGTATAGTATCCTAGGCATCAATATTTGTTTATAGATGTACTTATTTAAGAGAAAATAAAGTGAGAGTTGATCTTGTGAGGCATGCATGTTTTCGAATGTGATAGTTAAGTTTGAACCGACTTGAATGAGATAGTAGAAAAAGACAGGCGGAATGGTAATATATGCAACTTTAGTATTATTTTGCTTCTCGTCTACTCAAACTGACTAGATCAACAGTAGCAGTTGTTATTCCATCTTGATGTTATATATCCTACTAGTTTTAGTGAACCCGTATGTTACACGGGTTAAATAAATAATATATTAATATAATAACATTTATTAATTATAAAATGATATTTTAAGATATAATATGACTGAAATTATGTATGATAAATGACTATAAGTAATAAAACCGTTATATCAACTTTTTAAAATTTTATTTTTAAACTTTTTCTAAAAAATAATAATATTTTGTTCTAAAACAAACGTATTTTTAAAAGTTTACTTATTATAGCTCCCAAATTTAATTATTTTTGGTTTTAAGATATTGACTTTTTAAAAATATCAATTTTAAAATATTTCGTATTTCTAAAAAAGTTCTATGCTTTAGAAAATTTATTACTTTTATAAAAAAATTATTTATTTAAAACATTGATAAATAGATCTATTTCTTAATTTATTAAATTTAAAAAAGTATTAACTAATATTATTAGTAATTAAAATAATTATTTAATAGGAGAGAAAAAATGAAAATTTTTGATGAGAATGATTGTGGTGTTAACACGTGTCATCTCAAGTTACCGTTTTATTAAAGTAAGAAGATCAAATTAAAAATAATAATAAGAAAGGGTGGTTTCCCTTTACCTCACAGATATGTGTAAAATAATATATTTTCTCTAGAGGTCGGAGGTAAGTCTTATAGTGAATAATGATGTAGTATTGGTACTATATTAGATTAATGTTAAATAATAATAATACTAATAATAATATAATATTTAATAGTAATATTCTTATTATTATCATTATTATTAATAATATTAATAATAGTTATAATAAATGTATTTATTTCAATTCATACTGTAGCTGGCCTGTGTTAGAACAGTGTGGAAGAAATATATAATAGCCAAGTTTCAACCAACGTACACAAAAGTAAGATACAAATGGATGTGATGGATGGAAGAATAAAGTCATCTGTCTAATTATGGATCTAATCTTCACCTAATTTAGTTACCTAAAAACTTATATCATCTTCTTGTGAAATTTCATCATCACCGCATGTTTGTTCTAGGATTTCAGTGAATTCATAAAGGAAATCTTATGGTTCTCATTAGTTCTCTATTCTTTTTTTTAAACAAAATTGGTAAAGTTTTGAGCAACTACGTAAAACAATGCGTTAAGGTTTTTCAACAACGCGTTTAACTTTAGCGCCTACCTAGTACATAATACGGTGCGTTTACCACTCATCTTTTGGTACACATGATGCTATCAAGTTCTTTCTCTTGCTTCTCACCACTTTTATTCGTTTTTAGTAAATATAATAAACTAGTATTAAGCCATCACGTTGCGATGGCGGGGTAGGGGACGTAAAACTATGTTAAGTAGCACAAGTGACACACCACCATCAGCGATCATCAACACCCAAAAAACTCGTATTAAAAAATAAAACCAAATGGAAAGTAGACGTAAAAACGTTAAATAATAAGTCAATCTAGGACCCGCACGTTGCGACGGAGATGTTAAACGGGAAAAAAATAAGCGTAACAACGTTGAACCACACGTTCACGTTACAGCTTGTTAACTCTCAAAATTTAAATCGTAAAAAAGTTAAAAGAAAAACAAAGATATGTATAACCTTTTATGCACGAAAAACTACAATTAATGCAATGATTATTAGTAATATTAAAATAAAACGAGTGATTAAATTAAATGATTTTGATCATTGTTATTTCTTATTGTCATATTCATAGTGCCTTTCATTTAAATTCAAATTTCTTAATTCAATAAACTAACACCAAACATACTATTATACACAGTCACAAACGTGTTTATCGTTATTTTGTATTTAAATAATTAGTTGTTATTTCCGCTGTGAGTTGGTTTATACTCGTACCATGTTTTGCAGGTTTGATTCTATTTTCTTTAAGCAAGATTTTAATTTCAAAAAACATGTGAAGGTCGCTAATAAATATCATATTTTTATATTGATCCTCTAATCCTCACATTACAAAAGTAAAAACCACCAACTCTTGATATCGACTTTCACCATCTCCTAACATAACGCCAATTTCAAAAAGAAAAACTTCTCCTTACGTTTTTATACACCTCAAACTCAACATCTTCTTACTAATATAATTTGACAAATAACAAATTAAATTTTAATAATTCAAACTATTAAAATTATTAGCTATTGACTAATAATCATTACTATTAATTTAATCGGTAACACTTTTTAGTTTCTATTTCTTACTAATGTCTACTCCAGTAGTATAATTATTAAAGATTTATTATCAATAATTTGAAGTCAGCACATATCAAACTAAATAATGAAAACTTTTTTGTACCGCTGAACAAACCTACTACAACGAGTTGTAAGATGAAGAAGACGATCGAAGACGAACAATTGAGACTATTGTTAAGAGCGTCTCTAGAAAAATAAGTCTTGAATGAGACTCGAACCCTAAAGGTTGTATGATCAACTTAGGTCTCAGCTCCACTGGGTTTCTTCAAGCCCACACCAGAAGCCCAAAACGAGCAGCCCACAGCTCTCCTAATCTAGCTAAGCCCACTAGTCTATAAACTTCTCCTCAGCCCAATTCTCACATATAAAAGGAAAAAAATAGAATAACTAAAAACAAACAAAACTAAAACAATTAATGATTGCAATGATATAACAATCACCAAACATTTTAACATTCACTATCTCCTTCAATCACTCTCTCCTACCTCTCTACATCTTCGTGACATATCCCTCACGGACGGCCAAAAGCGTTGCCCTTGGGATGTTCTTACTTGGTTACGCGATAAGAGGCGATTCCACTTGTTTGAGAGCTAAATAAAAAAATTAGTTTCGAACCATGAGAAAGGATTATCTTCTAAATATACACAATAACCCGATGTGGATTGTCTTGTACCCCGACAACATGCCCAATCGATATCGATATCAAAAAGTAGGGACGGATGGGCAATTTTGTTAAAGTAGGTTGTTCTTGAGGCATGCATATGTATACAAATTTGTTGAATGGCATAACAAATTTCTTCAACAACATAACTAATTGTATTGTGAAGTCATAAGAACGTGAGTTTTTTTAAAAAAGCTTAATATAATTACTAATAAAATTTATGACATTCTAATAACATCCTAATGATTTTTTGAATTCAATTAGTAAAATAAAGTATTAAATATTTTTCAAAAACGTTTTTCAAATCTTTCTACAAAACATATTTCAAAATTATACTTAAAAAAACGTTTATTTTGAAGAAGGCTTTTGAAATGTTATAAAAATATTCAATTTTATCTTGTATTAAGAAAGGGTGAAACTTTAATGATAGACTAATTATAAATTAGTCTTAACTACGTTTTCAAGTTATTCTTTTTTTAAACGCTTATAACTTTTAAGTTTCACCCCTACTTATGAAAAATATGTCTACAATATAATATCACATGAAATAGAAACACAATTCGACGGGCCTAGAACTATAACTGGGCTTGCAATCGAATTACCCAATTATATAAAATTGGATCATATATACGATTGGGCTTTTAAGTTTTTGGATCCACTTGAATTCAAACAAAATTTTAGTTTAGTTTTTGTGTCCATTACTTATTTTATTTAGGCAAATTACATTTTAATAATTCAAACTATTACGTATTGACCGATAATAATTCATATTATTAACTTAGCCAATAACACTCATAAATTTCACTTTATAACCAACAACAGCCCCAGTAACATAATTTTTAAATTTTTACGCTCGATTTGTATATATTTTAGTCTCAATTTAGCTTGTATGTTTATTCATTTCGTTCCATAATAATTGTTGCAAACCGAATCGAATCCAAATCAAACGTAAAAAATTGAAAATTATGTAACTGGGACTGTTGTTGGTAATAAAAGTGAAAGTTGGGAGTGTTACCGGTCAAATTGGTAGTTTGGATTATTATCGACCAATAAATGATAGTTTGAATGATTAAAATCCAATTTACTTTTTATTTACTGCTAACAAGTAGGATGAAAAGTTGATCCCCGATAAAAGAACCAACATGCTTTTATGAAATCGTAAAGTCATCAAGACAAAATCTGAAACTCTTATTAATTGTAACAAGCATTGAAAAAGAAAAACTACCGGTATTAACTGACATAATAAGAAAATGTTTTAGAACAAGTTTTAGGACCGTAACTGATTTGCTACTAGCCTATCTAGGATGAACTTATTACTTGTTAAAGTCATGATATTTTATTTGGTATATTCCTAAGATGAGTTCATGTCTGATTTGATATGTTGCTTTTCTACGAAGTGTGTTGAATCAAATCCCAACAAATTAATGATAAAAGTAGTAATTAAAATTTAATGAACAAATGCTAAAACACATATATTATATATAAATAAGGTACAACTAGTGTACTAAAATTCTTATTATAGAGCTAATAATAGGTAAGAATGCAAGATATAAACAAGAGACGCTGGTTACTTTATTCCTCCGAAAAAAAGATATATTATATTGATTTTGAGTTATATTTAAATCATGTACCATGCTATAGAAATAATAACCTCAAATAAGTGATCTGTCAACAAATTATTTTTGATATTTAATAAATGATTGAGTACGGAGCAATGGCATATGTATTCTAGATTGATTCTTTATTTAAACAACGAGCAACATCATCACTATTTATCATCAAAAAATAATGTAATTTGATAAAATATTAATATAAATTTAGTCAATAAAATAAGTTATCATTGCGTTTCTTTATACTTTAATAAATAGGAAATGAAGAGGTAACATCAAGGACCCAACAAAACAAGTGTTGCTTTGGATCAACAATGGCGCTTCGGATCGGCAACTAAGGATGAAGATGTTGGGTGGTGACGTGATCGAGAATAAATTGTGCGAAAAACTACTAAACAGGTGTGACGTGATCGAGAATTAATTGAGCAAAAAACTACTAAATAGGTAATAATAGTGTAACATAATAGGGGACTATAAGTCACATCATCGGTTTGTATGTAAACCAGATAAGACGTATTAAATAAGTGTGTATCGTGTTATTTGCGACATAAGCTGAATCTCAATGCAGCAATACAACAATTTATTGTATTGTCTTTATTTTCTCGTGTTCGTTACATAGTGATAGTGATTTAGTTCTATACATTGAATCCCTTGATCTTACAGGAAATATTAACTAAAGGTAATGAATTTACTAAATGAGATGCTCATTTAAGGATAATTTTGTTTATAAAATTATAATGAAATTCTAAAATTGTTTATACATATAACTATGGCCTAAAAAATTATGGATAATTGCTTAAGTGGTCATGGCAGTTGCCGTGGGTTTAAATTTATGAGTGGATGGAAGCATGAAATTTAATTATAAAGTATTTTTACTTAATTTAATATTATTTGACTAATCTTCTGATAATGTTTATAAAAATATAAATTTAATTATGAACTTTTATTTGTTATAAGTAAGTCAAATCCTCATGACATTCTCCAAATCTTCATGATGTTAGGGGAGGGTCCAATGGATAACATCAAAAAATAATGAACTAGATAATCAATCCTAACCACATATTTTAATTTCAAAAAATTCAAAGAAAAAGACAAAAGAAAATGTAATCATACGATTTCAACGTAAAAAAAAGAAAGAAAAGTAAACAAAATAAAAAGAAAACGTCACATTTCACAAGTGAAATCAGCGTGACATTTCTTTTCTTAATTGCGACGAATTAAGGTTTTTTTCTCTCTTTTTTTTAATTTTTTGAAACTAAAATGTGTGGTTAGTATTGGTTCTCTAGTTCCTCTACCAATCCTAGTCACACATTTTTAATTCAAAAAAGAAAAAAAAAACATCACATTAATTTCACTTGTTGTGTGAAACACATCAATATTCCTTGTGAAATGTGACCTTTTTTTTTAACTTTTCTTTCCCTTTCAACCTTCAAATAACATGATGTTAATTACAATCATCCTTCAAAATCACCACGAACCTCCATTCTTTATCTCAAAGTGTTCATTTCTCCACACCTATAAGCATTGGAATATTTGAACTTTAATTATTTCACACATTTAAATATTCATATCTTCAAGCTAAAAATAGAAAACAATAATCTATATTCAAATACCACATGACATATAGTACAACCCCTAAATTTGTAATTAAAAATATAATAAAAAACTACAAACCTGAAAACCACATACAACATATAATCTAAAACCAAATGTAACTATTAAACATGTTAATATTACAAATCGAAAGGGTGAAGGGTGATGACGAATGTAGCTTGGGAAGGTTAAAATGTACAAAAAATGGTTATGACGAACCATATTGGTCCTCCAAAAAAAGACATGAAAGGCAGTGACGATAATATGGGATATGAGGGAGGGGGATAAGCAGCTGAAGGCGAAGGGAGGTGATGGACGAGGAGGATGGCATACTGTAAAACCCTCACTTTTTTAATTAGTAGGGCTCGATGTTATAACTTATAAAAACATTATATGCATAACTTTTTTAGTTTAGTGTTACAAGCAGTTCATTATAACAAACTCATAAATGTCTAGAAACCTACTACAACATAGTGCAAGTCTAGACATGAAAGACTTAAGTTCCAAAATTCTTGTTGCCACCCAACATCACGACCAACATGCCTAATCAATTCTACTGACCAATGACCACATATTAATTTTTCAGAATCAAGTTCTAAATACAAAACTAAGAGATCTTCAATTAGGGGATGAAGGTCTTAAAGAGCCCCTCCTCCAAAAGAAACTCTTAGTGGGCGTTTGGTAGGAAGAATGGAATGGAATGGAGAAACTAGTATAATTTCAAGTAAAATTATGTTTGAGTGTGTAATGAAATGTATAACCCAAGGGAATGTTTCACCTCAAATTTCCTTGGTTGTGTGATTTCAAAATCCTTCCACCTAAAGAAGGAATTTGAAATCACACAACCAAGGATTTAAAGTGAAACATTTCCTTTGGTTTTACATTTCATTACCCACTCAAACATAAATTGTACTTCAAAATTATATTAGTTTTTCAATTCCATTCCATTCCATTCCTTTCAACCAAATGCCCACTTAGAATTATAACCTCACTAATGGATCTTTCCCTTTCTCTCCCATCTATGTCTCTCTTTCATAAAATGTTTCTTTCTTCGTAGGACAGTACGTAAGAGCATATGTTGTCTTCTCTCTCCTCTCCCTCTCCTCCATAGCGACCACCTCCATCTTCCAACACAATATAACTACTTATATTAGAACATTCTTTGAATCATATATTTAAGTTGTTTGTTTCTTATGATTGTTTGTTATACTTCAACTAGGCATAACATACATCCTAAAGTTGGATTAGTTTAATGGTTAAAATTGAAGTATTTGATAAAATTTTAATTATATAAAATTAAATATGTGTTTCCACGTGTAAAATAAGAAATACACGCACTTGACTTCTTTATTTAAATCTAAACAAAAAACCGCATCCATATATTTTTATTCTCTAATATTTTTAATCTATTTTATATAATAAACTATATCATAAATTACAAATTTATTCTCTTTAATTTGGCATGAGTCATGCCATTTTAATTTTAATTTAAAAACGATGTTTTATATACAAAATTCAATATACTATATTAAAACAACGATTCATCTAGACCTGTTCCACGATGCGTCTAACTTGTTACAATTATATTTCTCACTTTTCAACCTTCATTCATTTTTATAATAAAAATTAACCCCCTACAACAGTGTATTTAACGTTTCATATTTGACTCATTGTGTAATCAACTTTAATCACACATGTACTAATCAGTAATCACACATACACTATTCCCCTATATGGTACGTCTAACCCTATCATGCTAAAATTGTGTGTAATTAAATTCACACAAATACCCGGATTATGACAAATAAAAAACTACAATACACAAAACATAATCTAACACCAAACAACTCTTAGTAACCCATAAATATTATTATTATTCAAAATATTTAAAACTTTACTTTCCACCCAAGAAAAAAAGTTTTCAAGTTTGATACGCATAAAAGCCATATGCGTGTAGAAATAATAATACTATACTCCCAAGAAACAACGCAAAATAACAACAAATACAACACCAATAGCATCCCATTTCATTCCATTAACCCAAAACGATTCCGATATTCAGTTTCTTACGCATCAAATTCCTCTGTTGTTCTTGTTCATTTGACCAAATCTCACATTATATCCCCATCAGATCCCTCTGTTTCTTCCAATTTCCACCCCAATTCTTCAATCACAACACATTCCTCTGTTTTCCTCCGCCACCGCCGTCCGCCGTCCACCGCCACCGCCGACCGCCGTCAGGTACCTCTTCGTCTAATGATGGTTTAATCCCAAATGGGTATTGAATTGTTTTTCAATTGACATCTGTTACGTAAAGATCTAGGTTTTGAAGATCGCAAGAATGGAGGACAATGGGGGAGCTAAACTGAATGGCATTCGACAGATTGTGAAACTCAAAGAAATCATCCAAAAATGGCAACTTGTGACAATTGGGGCAAAAGGGAATGATGATTCTGATGAAACTCCTGTTAGCAATCGTTCTGCTGCAGGGATCAATCCTGCAATAAGCATGAGATTGAAGGGCTACAATGTGTACTCTGATTCTGATGTTGAAGATGGTTGTCAGAGCCCTGATCTACCTAATGATGTGCCCAAAGGGTATTTAGCAGTTTATGTAGGTCCTGAGCTTCGAAGGTTTATTATACCAACAAGCTATCTTAGTGACCCTTTGTTCAAGGTTCTGCTTGAAAAGGTTGAAGAGGAGTTTGGGTTTAGCCATAGCGGCGCGCTTACGATCCCTTGTGAGATTGAGACCTTTAAGTACCTTCTGAATTGTATGGAACATCATCAAAAGGTATGCTTGTTAACTGCAGTTGAATAGTTGAGTTCATTCAATTATATGGTTATAAGAAGTTAAGAACAATGTGATCAAGAAAGATAATCTTGATTTTGGTTACATGTGGTTTTGCAGGTATGATTCAAGGCAGAAAGGTGAAAACATCAACTGTGCAGGTTATTTTTATGGTACGCGATTTGACATTCTTTTATGTGTGTTTTCGTTCTTCTCTCTTTAAAGTATTCAAGCGGAAGAGAATCGAAGAAATAGTTGTAGAAAAACTTGTTGTTTTCTAGGTTCAGTTTAACTTTGTCGTGTTGGTTTGTTGTGTTATTGGATTCTTTTAGCATTTGAACTTTAGATGTATTCATCGCGCAATGCAAGTTCTATTTTACTCAAAATCGATCATCTTTCGGTTATGTGTGCTTGTAATATTGTCTTGTAACATGTTAAAGAACCATCAATGTTCATGCTACATGTACCTTTGTGGAACAAAATTATTTAGGCTTAGTTGTAAAGTCATTTAAATTGTTGTTTCCTAGGTTTCTTAGTTTCACTTTTTCATGTTGATTTGTTGTGTTCTTGGATTCTTTAGCATTTGAACTCTAGACATATTTGTCGTGAAATGCAAGTTTCGTTTTACTCAAAATCAATCATCTTTCGGTCATGTGTTCTTGTAATCTTGTCTTCTAACAATGTCAAAGAACCATCAATGTTCATGTTACATGTACCTTTGTGGGACAAAAGTATTTAGGATTAGTTGTAAAGTCATTTAAAATGTTGGGGGTGTGAATGCTTGTAAAGGGACATTGATAATGAGGATGCTTTGAGGTAAAGAGTAAGATAATAGGTGGTGTATGCTTTTATTTTAAATAAAGATAATATAATATAGGATTAGGGATCATGTGATTGATGGGTGCATGTGCTTAAAGATTTGTAGATCATGGAGAGATCTGTATTATATAAGTAACATGATGCTTACACCTCATAGGAGCTTTATATATTAGATAGATGAGAGATGAAAATATTTGGTGAAGATTTTGGGTATATCAGGGAATCAGTGCAGAAGAATCATTGTTTGCAAGCTTGAGTTCAATATGACATGAGTTATTGCTTCTGTCGACTAGAAAACTTGAAGTATTACTTTAGCTATCAAGTCAAATGTTGATTTATGATATATAAATGTTAAAAATCGATCATCAGGCTCGTCCGGAGGAAGTGGAGCATAATACGTGAAAGTTTACATGGTTATTGATAGGTTGCAAACGAGTTGAGCCTAGATTGAGCTCTACACGGTTTATTTACCAGTCGGGTTATGCCTATTCAAAATGTTTTCATTTTGATGTTTTCATTTTGAACAGGACCGGTCGGAACGGTGAACCAAACCGGTAGTCAGATTTGATTTTAAATTCTTTTACCTTTTTCTTTTTCTTTTTTTTTTTTTTTACTTTTTTCACTTTAAAATCTTATTTTTGATTCATTTAGTATTCTAGGATTCATGTTATATTTAATTAAATTTCTTTTATTTTATTGAAATTAATTTACAAATTCGTATTGTAATCCAGTTTTGACAATTGATACTTAAATACCGATCAAAGCCCAACTCGTTTTTCTCAGCCTTTTTAAAAATTCTAAATCTAAATAATAGCCCAGCCCAGCCCGGCTGCAAGACAATATTAAAAAAAATTTAAGGGTTGTTTGGTAGACTCTTAATCAGGTTCTTAATGGCTCAGATGTCTGAATGGTTCAGCACTTAATGGTTCAGACTGAATGGTTAAGCATTATACTAATGCTGAATGGTTAAGAGGTCTAATTCTGAATGGTTAAAACCTCTTATCTGAATTGGTCAGACATTTGCATTTGAATAGTTAAACGATATACTAGCTCTTAATGATTCAAACCTCTTAATGGTTCAGTATTTAATGGTTCAGACATCTTATTGATTTAAACACTTAATTATTCAGAAGTTGTCAAACAACCCTTTAGTTAAGATATGGAGTGTGGGCCTTTATTCCCATAATAGTTGGCCCAATTGTTAATTCATTTATTACATAATTCCAATTTCCAAAGAAAAAGGGAGTTCAATTTGCTTACATTCTATAATATTGAGAAGTGTAATGCCCAAACTAGTTGTACAAATGAATACGAGGGTTTATCAGGTAGATATGTTGATCATGCTTGACACTAGTTCTGTCGAGTTTATGTTTGAAAAGTATAACGAGTCGAAATCAAGTGGCTATTAAAAATATAACGAGCACAACTAAGCTTCTTGTTGGCTATTAAACCTCTTAATAATATGTGTCGATATTTTTATTTAATATGTCGAGTTTTCTTCATCAAACATAGTGGTTGTAAATACTTGTGAGCTCTTACAATAAACTTGGTCTATATACTACTGCTTCGATGGATATTGTTGAGCTATTTAAACTTCCGATCTGCCTTGAATTACGCCGAAAGTTGCATCAGTATGGCTTCTCGAGCCAACAAATCATATATGAGCTTAGCTCAACAGAATGCAATCCACTAGTGCCTAACTTGCCTCGTGCGACTCGAACCATCCTTTCACAACGGAGTCATATAGTACTTGAAACACACAAGTGCAGTTGGAGATTCTATATGAAATGCGTATGAGAAAGAAAAAGAACAAAATATGTTAGAAACATTGTGGTTAGCGGGTTTAAACTCAGTTGAGCCATAATAATAAGTAAAATGTTAAAGGCACATCAAAACAAGTTCGATTAATCTACATGCTTTCTTTGTTCATACATGTCATTTTCATAAAAAGTTAATACAGTGAATATAAAACCACAACTATTGTTACAAACAATAATCTTGGTTTTTAAATAACACATGTTTGCAAGTTATATATAAATACTTGAGTCTAGTTCAAATGTTTTTTAAATCTTTTAAAATATTTAACTCGATCTCTAATGAAGTTATTAGTTGCATCTATCCAAGTATTATCAAATGCAATGTAACTTAATTTTAGATGTAGACATCAAGGACAATAACAATATGAAGGAACATGACCCAATCACCGCATTCATTCCCCTTGACCACACTTGAAACATTCTTCTTGTATTGTGTGTTTGTGTTGGTAGACACATAGAGCCCACAGGAGAAGAGTGCTTACATCACATCACATATCACATGTATGTATGTTTGTTTGTTTTGTGATTTTGGAATTTAGCATACTAATTAAAACATCATTAACCATTGATTGCTACATAATCCAAATTTGCTTGTGTTGATGATCCATTAACTAAAATTAAACAAATCCTAATGTCTTTTATTTAGTGCCATCATTATCTATATGCATAGTAAAATATCTATTTGTCCGTTTTGCTTAGTGTTCTACTGTTAATATGTTTATGAACTTTGAGGGAACAACGTTGTGAAGATTTTGTAAAAATATCAAAACTAATTATTAAAAAACATGATATTTGAAACTTATGTAGTGCGAGCCTTTAGACTATCCAGGGCCGGCCCGGAAGGTGGGTGGGGTGGGCGGTCGCTCACGGCCCGATCTTCTTAGAGGCCAAAAATTTCTAAAAACATTATATTACTAAGTTAGATACATGTGTGTTACACGAGTTGAAATAAAAAGTTATATAATAAATTATATATATCTATAATCTAATATATGTTATAGATAACATATCAATAAAATTGTTATATATAATAAACATATTTAAGTTATAAACAATAGTATTAAAAAATATTTTATTATTTATAAATATCCATAAACATCTTCATATACCTTTTTAAGGAATTTAAGTTTTAACAATTCTTAAGTACAAATTAAACTATATTTTAACAAAGTTAATCCTCATTAAAGTATTTTTAATAAAATGTTATTTATTTATACAAAGAAATTATCTTCATTAGTATGGTATTAAATGAGAGTTATTAAGGAAATTTTTTTAAAGTCAAAATTTTTACCAAAATTGTAATTTATTGTGGTGGTGACATATGGACAATCCTAGGTGACGTCTAGATATTGATGATGTGGACATGCTAGAAATAAACCATGTGACACATAGAGATTTTGCTTTATTAGATTTGATATATGTATGTATATTAAAAAGAACCAATAGGCTATAACAAACCCAATAACAAGTGAATCATTTTAGCTTGTTAGACTTTAGCGTCCATTAACATTTTTAGTTCACTATCATTTTCTCATTCAAACCAATTCTAAAAATCTTAAGAGAGCATCACGATTTGCTTAAGTAAATTAAATTATTTTGCTACAACATTTTAATTTATTAGATAATAAATATTGTCGTATTGTAAGATTTTACATACGTGTAACTTTATTTTATAGGACCTATTTTTTTACTACTCGTCTAGAGTCCAAAATATTTCTACTATTCTTGGCGACGGCCCTAGGGCTATCCATAATTGTTTCCTTTTACCTTATCATCTTTCAATCCAACTTAACGTCAAATTAATATTTTTGTTTCTCCTTTCACTTTACCAATTTTCACTCACTTTTGTTTATTTCTTTTTTCTCTATTCTAAAACAAAAATAAATAATAAACTATATATAAGCTAATCTCTTGATGGACGAGAACTAACAAAGATTTAACACCATTCGCTCATCTAATCTCTTGATGGACGCTCAATTTCATGCAAAGAAGAACTCAAAATCATCGACTAGTAATCCACGGGTAGAGACAAAATCATCGAACATCATTTGTGTTATAAATTTTAGAGTAATTGAATTGACTAACTGACCAATGTGATCATAATGTTCATCAAACAAACCAGATATTCATAGTGCATAATTTTTTGAGTTTATTGTGATATTAGGTATTATAACCTCATATGTTGTTATGGGCGAAGCCCTTAAGCAATGAGGGTTCCACGAGGCAACGCTCTCTTGGCGAGGGTCCGGGGGCAAGTGGGCAACGCCACTGGTAGCAGGGTCCAAGGAGCAGAGCCCCTGGTTGGGATCGAATCCAGAAATCTAGATTACCATTGGCGCATTTTTAAGACGTTTTTATTATTTTAAGAACAAAACTGCCAAATGGCAGTTTGGGTTGGCTTCATCCTTGCATAAATAAAAATTCATTTGATCTCTTTTTCAGTCTGATGGTTCACAATTTCACACTCACATATCATATATCGTTCTAAAATCTGATTTTCGTCTGATTAAACATTTGGTGTGAACCCCAAATAGTTTCAATTTAAAAGTGCGCCAGGTTTCAGACCGTCCAAGTTGTTGATCACAGAAATACAAATTCTCTACAGTTTGAACCTAAGCTCTTCAACAATCAACACCGAATATTATTGAGTTGTCTTGAACTTGAATCCAGGGTTAGTAACATATAATAATAACTTAGTTTTCAGAAAGTACTACAATTAGGTCACTCGTGTATATTTTGCTCAAACAAGATCGTTGAACCATCAAATCGAGCCATCGTTATTTTTTGTGTCAAGAAAGAAATGCAGGTGAAGATGTGAGGATCGGGATTTTCAATATATGTAATTATACGAAATAATTAAAAAACATGTAAATTATAAAAAGCTAAAATCCACGTTATCACTCACATCAGCATAAAGAATAAAGAAATAAAATATTTTCAATTGAAATAAAAAGAAGAACATGATAAAACATGCTAAAACATGAAAGTCGAGTGACTTAATTAAAACATTTGTTAATTTAAGTAATTTGATTGAAACACTTTTAAAACTTAAGTATTATAATGTAAAATTACTCAAAAAAAAGTATAAAAAATCTCGGGGGTCTTTTATATCGAAGAAAAAATAGTTTTATATTGATATCAAGATTACCTACAGATTTCTGAATGAAATATAAAAAAGGAGAATATTAATATTTTAGTTGTAGTTTAGATCGAAAATCTCATATAAATAATTGATACTGAGTTTGTTGCTTCTGTAATAGAGTTACTTGATTATTAGTTGTATTTCACCATGGTGTCTAGTCTATATTTTATTTGTTTTGTTTTTATAATTTCTCTTACATGCATTGACTTGAATGATTCGTGAATTTATAAAAAGATGAATAGTTTTGCGAATTCATACAAATTTTTGGATTGATTTGTTTTTTAATATGGTTATGTGATTTTGTATATATATTCATACATTGAAAAAAATGGAAATTTCTGTAGAAACTTAGCAATGGATTTACAAATGAATCTCCTATAGCGATTTCTTTCAGAATCATCTTAATTTGCCACTAATCATCCAGCAAATTTTCTTAATAAACTAAAATCACTTACTTAATTAATTGTCATTAATATCTGTCGAAAAAATCCATTGATATGTCTATCGCTAAATTTTCTTCGTTTATCCATCGGTATTATCATCCATTAGTAAAACTATCATCAACACGAGTTTTCTGACAACCTTTCACCGACATATCCTACATTCACAAACGGAGCCCGTTAGTAAAGTGATATGTTTTATAGTTTTAGAAACACAAACCACAATTAATAAAAGAAATTACAGATAAAAACGCGTTTGTTCATTATATTATCTAAATATGATTTCTTCCATGCTGGGTTTCACATTTCTCTAAATAAATTGATTAATAATTAAAAGGAAAAAAAGTAAGATAAGAGAAAAAAGGGGTCTGCTTCTGCTGTTTGGTACATATACGTTGATTATATTGAATTAAACAAAAAGCATCCAACCAATCCAATCATTTGCCCACCTTCACATTTAAATTAAATAAAAAATTAATAATTAACTTTTTATTTATTTATATCAATTTTCAAAACTTCTTTTAATCTCTACTATACCAATTATAATGACACCAACGCACAACAAATCATACTAGATAGATATCTTTCACTAAACGATACCGTTGTCACAAATTAATGTATCTCTAAGTAATCTCCTAATCATCATTAGATTTTTTTATAAAGCCACAACCTTTTATGGCATGTTGAATAAAATATTTTATTTCTTTGAACAAAATAATATAAAATCGCAATATGTTAAAGGATCGATAGGCAAGGCCTTTGTCGAAATACTTCCATTGACTAGAGTTGTGATATTTTCGAATTAACCATATGCTTCCGATAAATCATTCGCTTCTAAAAGATGTTGATTTTTAAGTGTCGTCGTTTCAACTTATTATAAAGTTACGTTCGTTTCAAGTTAAAACATTTTCTCACATATTTCCAAACTATTACAATGTACATTGCTTAAAAGATTGTTAGTTGTCAAAATTTGGTTAATTTTTTTTTCATAAGACGGTTTTCTAATGAAAACAGTTTTTTTTTAGAAAAATGTCATTAAAAGTCATTTTGTATTTAATTCTGTCGAATTCTGCCGCTAGAAAAAAGCGAGCTTTCTAGCGAGCACTCAGCACCAATAAAATGAAATGCTTGATGTCCATAGAATATTATGTATTTCACAAGTATTACAAAAACTCAATTATGTAATCAACAGCAATACACATTGCAAATTATGAACTACCACTAAATGATCAATCAAAAAAATATAATAAAAGTTATTGGATTGCTTGTCATCCAACAACAAAATCAGTGGTAGAACATGAATAAATCCAACACCAAAACACAATAACAAACAAAAAACCAAAAAAACATCCATCAACAAGCATAAAAATCCACAAGCTCATGTAAAGCATCAGGTTGAGGGTCTGCATTATCAATCATCCACAACAAGTGTTCAAACAACACAACCTCGCATTCAATCGTCACAACCGAGTCACCAACGACACCAGACCGGTCCACGAGCTCCTGGAACAGCGGATGTCGGGCCACATCGGTGCTTATAAGGTAGCGGCGCCTCGACTTGCCCACATAGACAGCATTAGAGTGGCTAATATTGCTGTTGTAATCATCTTCATCTAAAGTGGGTGCACTTGAAGGGTCTTTGTTGTGACCAATAGACTTGTTGTTGCTAAATGAGTGCCACTTTTTTAGCACTGATTTGATCTTTGTTAGTTTTCCAACTTTTGCCATTGGTTTTGAGGTGTGAAAGCAGAGGTTTTTTTTGGGTTTATGATGAGGGAAATATAGAAGGTGGAGTGGAGGTTGGTTTATTATATAAACTGTTTGAGGCTGGAAAGTGATGGGGGATATATAATTAGTAGGAGAATTAGCTTAGAAAGGATGTTAAAGTATTATGATTAGTAGGAAGTTAAACATGATTGTCACTTATGACTTTTTTTTTTTATAATTTGACTCTAGTTTCATCAATTTTTTAATCCATATATGATTCTTATTAAAAGTTTTAGTATAAATTGGATTATTTGGTTCTCTTTATTTGACTAGATTATTGATATAATATAGAGTTAAGTTTGGTTTTACTTTCTGAGATTTGACAAGAATAATCATTTTCATCCAAAAGATTATAAACATCAATTTACCTTAAAATTTTCATAACTTGTTTCAATTTCAGTTAAAAATTGTCATTAGTTGTTTCAACTTAAATCCAAAATTGTGAAGCTTTTGGACTGAAATTGAAACAATTTATAAAACTTTTGGAAATAAATTAATGTTTCTAATCTTTTGGAAGAAAATAGTTTCTTTTTTCAGAACTCAGGGAGCAAAATAAAATTTAACTCTATAATATATATAAAAAAATCAAGGCTTTTTTTTTAATTTTGTTGCAAGATTGCAATGGTGGTTTAATTTTTCATTTTGATATTGAATGGGCATGTAAACCATTACAATGTTATGTCTAAAACCACTTATAACTAAAGGGACATAACTAATATCAATTCGAATGTATATGTGTAACATATGAATCCTATGCTTTGTTCCTTCCAAATGTATAATTTTTAGAAAAAAATCACTCTAGTTTCTCTTTTCTATCATTTCACAGGAACCCTAAGCAAATTAATATCATGTGAATTAGCGATCCTTATATACATAAGTCCTTTTAAAGAGAGAGAGGGTGAAATAAGAAAACTTATAATACTTTGATGCCCTTCACTTTAAAAAAAATTAAAACATATAAAAGTGAATTGAAAAATAATTTTATATTATGATGGAAAATTATATTTTATTTTTGAATTGGGTGCATTCTTTTAAAACAACTGATGGACACAGATGATACATATAAACTAAAAGATCAATTTTAAATGTTTTGCTTAACCTTTTGTATTGTACATTATTTTAAAATTGACTCTGTACGTATTCAAAATTAAACATTATTTTTTAAATGTAATGCTTTATATTTTTTATTTATATATTTAGTGCCAGTGCAATTTTAAAAATATATATATATGTGTATGTAAGTTTTCACCATCCTATATATATTGTATGCGTATGTGTAAATGTATATTTTGGTGGTGTTTGGACAAATAGGTGTTTAGTGCCATTCTTGATTGTCTAATAAAAATATTCTCAATGCCTCTTTGTGATTGAGACCTTCCAAACAAGACATTATAATAAGCCATAATTTATCGATCTCTTTTGACCTTTTTTTCAAAAATTAGAAGTTATGAAATGGGATATTGTGTATTCTAATAGGATGTCTTACTAACTCTCACAAAGGATAACATTTAGTATCTGGTTTACTTTTCTTAAAAACAATTTCAAATCTTTTGTCGGTTTAGATTAGCTAATTATCTTGTTTACTTTTCATATATAATTAGAATTTCATTAAAATAATATTTGACGACCTACATCAAACTAAATGAAAATGATTAAAATACTATTAGACTTATTATTAAGAGGATTAAAATACTTAAGCCTTTAATGTTGTAGAATTTACATCTCGATGACTTATTATAGATATATATTATTATTGCAGGATCGGGTTTTGTCACTTAACACTTGTTTTCTCTCAAACTCACTTATAATTGTCACTCAAACAAGATGAAGCAACGTCTTTGGCAAGAGTTGATAGTAATATAATAAGTAACAACAAGCAGAAATATTTTCAAGGCACTTGTATATATTATTTCTCAACTCAAGATTACAAGACACTTACAAGCATACAACAAGAGTTACAATGAGAAACTATATATACTAGATCCTACAGCCGGTTATACTTGATACCAGCTGGAAACCTAAGACTAAAGCATATACTACAATGCTATAGTTAAGGTATCTTAGATAAAGTATTATCTAAGATATGGTAGTCATGACATGTCCATGACTTACCTTTTGTCACCAACTAAAGATGGCAACTGTACTTAACATGAAAAGGTAAACAGTAGATTAAAGTATGGTCAACTACATGGCTTTTGAGAAAACGCCATGCAGTATCTCAGAGATTTGCAGCGGACTGTCAGACAGACCATACTTATGTCTACTGGATAATAGAAGTGTTCTTCCGAAGGTTAACTGGCTTCGGAAGAACAAGTTCTTCCGAAGCCACTTATACTTCGGAAGATGCTTCTATGCTTCCGAGGCTTTAAGGACTTCTTTATTCTTCGGAAGTTGACTTCAGAACTTTGTCTTCAAGTCTTGAACCTTCGGAAGTAGCTTCTTTACCTTCGGAAGTTGGAGTTCTCCTTCGGAAGTGTATTTTACACTTAGACTTCGGAAGAACTCTTTCTTCCTTCGGAAGTCCCACACTTGGCTTCGGAAGTCCTTTGCATGTAGTACTCAAAATCTTCTAAGTGTTATTGTTTTGGTTGCAACAGCCTCTTATGATCCAACAAAAATATTATACTTTATTGATAAGTGAGTCTGTAAATGTAATTAAACTATATTTTTATAATAGTGAATTCGTACTTTTAGACTATTTTAGCGGGTTTTGAACCCAATAGTGATTTTTAGAAATTGAATGCATGTACGATATCAAATGTTTTTGGGTGGTGAGGGTTAGTGGCGGATGCAGAATACACGTCAGGCGTAACGTAAAAAAAAAGATTATTCTACATTTTTTTAAAACAAAGAAAAAAACACGATAATAAAGAAAGTTAAACAAATAGTTAATAGATCTCAAAACTCTTCTTTTTGTTTTTTCATAGCTTAAAAACGAAGCATTCATCCTTAATTTTTATAACAAATAACACAAAAATAATAGAAATTGAATACCATAAACCTTAAATCCCTAATTTCATAGTCTAATAGAGTAAAATTTGTTACCTTGAGTGAATGAGTGGGGAATGTGGGTGGTTAGGTGGCCGGTGAAATGTGGGCGGTGGTGCAGCCGCGCAGGTGGGCGATGTGTTGTCGGCAGCCGGTACTTCGGTAGGTGGGCGGTAGTAGACGGCAGGTGAGGTGATGCTTGCTGTTGTTGAGTTGTTGGGCGTCACTGTTGCTCGATCTTTTTTTTATTTTTATGTTGTATATTTTTATTTTGGGCTTATTATTATATTTTTTAATGAGTAATGGGTAATAGGTATTTTGGGTTTTTGGACTAATGGATCACTAATGGATTAATGACATAATGGGTATTTAATATTTGGCTTAAGCCCAATTTTATAAAATATATTGTATTTTATAAATTATTAGATTTTTTTTATAAAATTTAAAACTTTTTATGAAGTGTTGAGTAAAAAATATAGGGGTAACGTAATTTTAAATTTTTATCTCAGGGGTAACGCAAAACTATAACTTTTTTTATATATACATAAAACGTAATTTTTTTACACTACCTGTAATAAGTTGAGAGGTAGCGGAAGCTACCCCTCGTCAACACATATGTCCGCCTCTGGTCACGGTACCCATGGCACACCCACCACAATATATCACACACCCACCAATCAAAGGCTACATCATCCTTTTATCCCGAAAAATTGAAGCAATTCTAAACTGCCACACCACCCACCAAGCAGATATAATGATCGTTGCCATCACCATCTTATAGACGACTTCAACACCAATCTCCTCGCCAATCAAAATAGCCAATAAACGTGTTCAACCTCGACAAATACTCAAGATCAAGCCATCTAGCAATGCACGTTCAGAGTCTAGTAGCAATCAATCAACTACCCATGATGTGAATAATGTCCTCTAAATTAGAAGCATGGAGAGGACACAAAGCATAGGGAACATCAATATCTTTGCTCACTAGTTTTGTTCTATAAGGCAATCGATCCAGCAGAACTAGTCATGCAAGAATGTTTACTTTCCTTGGAATAAACAGATTCCACCTTGACGGCCGGCCCCGAGAATCCTCAAGAGACCCCGGGCCGGGCCTGGGGCAAGAACAAAAATGGGCCCCTGTCATATGACGTATAAAAAGATGTTTAAACCGATTAACTTGTATATAAAAGAATTATAATATGACGATAACTAGGCTAAACATTTAATATGTTAATGGACTCTAAGATAAGGTTTAAAAGGCTAAAATAATTAAAATTTTATTGGGTTTGTTAATGAGTTTATTAATAGTTTATAGTTTTTTTTTAAAATACATATGTATATATAAAGTTTTAAAATTTCGGGCCGTAAGAAGATCGGGCCCTGGGCGGTCGCCCACCCCGTCCCCTCAGGGCCGCCCATGCACCTTATGGGATGTTCATCCATCGAAAGAACATAAAGGTCAATGACCTTCCTCACTCCCTTAACTAGAACATTATATCACCTTCAATTTAGACTAAAGAAACAAGATGCAACAACTCTCACATCAATTAGTTGATTTTCTTCGACACCTCTAAGAATAGGATGACACCAGTTCTTAATCCCTTTCGAGAGCATAAAGTCTACGTAAGAGCATTCACAGTAGGTTTTTTATTTTTATGTGATTATATATTTTATATTATAGGTGATGGTTGTAAGTGGTTATGAGTGGTTGTGAGTGGAGAAAAGATAAAATGTTATTGTTAATCCTTATATTTTAAACCAGATTTATCAAAGTTTAGCTGCATTTTAATACAGTTTGCTTTTTAATGACTTCTGATATATAATATTATATACAATATCAAGTACGTCGTTCTCACATGTTTATTTTTATCATTGTCTCTATACGGAATTTATTCACACCCAGACCCAGCGGTGTTAAAAAATGTTGTGCATAACCCACTCGTTTGTATTATTATTCGTCTAAAAGTCAAATGGTAATCACGTATTATTACGTAGAGAATTTCTATACCAACTTCGAATCCAGTTTATATCCTTACATATTCCAATAACATAGACATCTTAATACAAGTTTATTTGTCCATTAAAATCTTTATAATTCTGCAATTCACTTTAAATATTTTATTAACGTATATCGATCTGTTACTATCTTATAAATTCTGCAGTTCACTTAAAAATAGTTTTTAGTAGTTTTGTGTTATACTACTAGAAGCAATTATTTGATTTTAAATGTGTATTACTTTTAATTAAATAGTAGTCTACCTTTATAAAAATATAACTAGAAATGGTCCCGGACGCGATGCGCGGGTAAGTGCACCACGAACTTGAATACGAAAACCCAAATACAAAAAAACATACTAACGGCTATCACTTCGACTTTGAACTCGAAGACATCAAGCAAACGAAAGAAAGAAATAACGTAAACATAATAGAATAAACTTAACAAAAGTGTCAAATTAACGCAAATTTTTACGTATTTTATGATGCAGTTTATATAAATGGTATTAAGAATAATTTTTAATTACTAAAATTACTTGAAGATAAAAAAGGACCACATATAAAAACCATAAAACTTTTATGACTAAAACACAAAAACCAAAAATTTTCATGTAACCAAGATTTACCATTTACCATTATATAGATAGATAATATGCACTCACTTCACCTTTCGATGTCTTTTCAATAACAAATTTGTCTCACTTTACCCATTAGACCATCAATTATTAATAAAATAAAATGAAAACTCAATACTAAAAATTGACTTTCAGCAATATTGTAAATAATACCTATTAATCATCAACATATTCGCAGTGGTAGATATAATTAAGAGTTTGGCAATTATGAAACAGCAAATAACTTGAGATGTCATTCTTAGTTGCTCCCCGAGATAGCCCAAGCTAAACCATTATTGATATAATCAAGAAGACATACAACTATACAAGAGAACATGAAATCAGTTGTTTAAACTAGTGATGAAGCGAGAAATTTATTTAACATGATCACTAATATCTAGTTATCAGATGCGTCACCAGGAATTAATAAGCAAAGCTTTGATATAACCTATTAAAGTTTCTCCCGCCAACGAGAAGTTATCCTTCCTTTGGTAAATAGCATCGGCTATCCGTGCCAAGTTCATTGCACATACCTTTAAAGGCATTGGAACATCTTTACACCTGAGGCTTTCTTGGGTTAAATCTTTCCATGTGTCTTCGATTCGATTTTTGAATCTGCTATGGACATACTCCTCTTTCACAGCATATTGCCTCATGTAACAATCAACAGTAGACGAGACATTCTTTCTTTCTGTCTCTTCCTACATTTCAAAATGAATTGAACCAACCAGTAAATAGTTTAGTTGTAAAAAAACGACATTAAATAGAATGTGCGCTTAGCATGTAGTGTACCTATAAATTAATGTACCTTTCGCGAGCACATATCATCCATGAGTCTACCAATTATGCCTGAAGCTTTGACAAGAGGAGGGTTCATGAGAAACCACTTTAACGTTTCATCTGTCACCAAGTCACCCATGCCGATGAGACATGTTACTGTAAGCATGAAACACCCACTTCTCACTATAGAAAGCGGCATGTGCTCCTCAGTTGTTGGAACAAACTCCTCGTTTGCCCATTTCGCTTCCATCATAAAGCTTCTAATAAACTCTTTCATTTGTATGTACATGACAACATAAACGCGCGAATAACCTTTTAGCCAAAAGTTTTTTAGTTCTAAAATGGTCGGTAAATAGATTTAAACTAACAGAAACTTTGGCATAGTTAACGCGATAGGCCTCGGCCCCCATGATTGCTTCCATTTCTCTATAAACATCCAGGAGTTCTTGGTATATTTGTTGCATGTATTTCGGAAGCATATCTATGCATGTTATTGACCACCTGTCAAGTGATTTTCATTCCTTAATTAAACCAACTTAATTAACTTTCTTCACACATAGTACGTACACGCACGTAGGTACCTTTGGATTGCTTCCGTAAATATGTTAAGTTCTTCGAAAGTACCATAAACATCATAAGTATCATCAATAATTGTTGCCATCGAGCATACTTTGGTTAGAAAAATTCTAGATTGTGGATATTTTGGCTCAAAGTACATACTAAGAGCCCAAAAGTAGCATTCAACTAGTCTATCTCTTGTATAAGGCACATTGTTGGGGACATCAAGACGTTTCCACCGCCTACGATTAATTAGCACACATGCTATTGAATTGGATCAGTAGAATATGTATTGTTAGAAAATATATATATATATATATATATAGTGTTAGTTAGGGGTTGTTTGGCAGCATCTGAATCAGCCTTTTAATGGTTCAGATGTCTAAATTGTTCAACATTTAATGGTTCAGACTGTTTGTTTCGCGAGCAAATATCTGAATGTTTTAGACATTTGTCTCTAAATGGTTAAATATTATACTAATGTTGAATGGTTAAGATGTTTAATGCTAAATGGTTAAGACCTCTTATCTGAATTGGTCAGACATTTGACTTTGAATAGTTAAGCGATATACTAGCTTTTAATGGTTCAGACCTCTTAATAGTTCAACACTTAATGGTTCAGATGTTTTATTGGTTCATCACTTAATCAATCAGAAATCACCAAACAACCCCTTAGTTACTCAAATTTAAACATTATTAGGATCTATATAGTCGGTCTAGTTTTATCTTCATGTAACACCTTATATATCAACGAGTATACCTGGAAAGTTGGCTAAGCTCCTCCCTGTGCCATGACTGAAGCAAGTTAAACTCTAACTTGGCTAGTTCAAGTAAAGAATTGTTACAAAAATCTTGTTGCTCGTAGAAAGGAATGTAACGCACAACCTCTAGTCTTGGCAACCTTTTTCGTATAGGTTGCTGATGCAGTCGGAAACAGAGAGATAGATAATTGAACCTGTTGATTCAACAAGAATACCAGGAACAATCCTTCTAACTATCGTTGATTCACAAAGAATACCGATAATCAGGGTAGATCACTAACACACACAGTGATAGAGAGAAAAAACGGATTTTTATAAAACTTGAATAATAATTCTCCCCTTTCTTACAATCATATAAAGAAACAAAACCAAATTCGAATGGGCCACAAAACATAAACGGGCCGAAAACTGGGCCTAAAGCAAAGTCCAACAAAATGTAAAAATAAGACAAAAACTGAAATAACTCCTAAAATAAGCCGTTTTTGGGCCGAAACGATGACCCAAACCGCCTACGGCTGTTTGTGAAAACGTGCTCCTCGGTCCAACGGTCGTTTTGACTGGTCGTGGGCCCAAAACGGAGACTTCTGGCCCAAGTTATGGCCATTTTAGTGAAGCCCCCTTGGATAAGCGATCTTGGGCCTCCAAAAAGGTTAAAGCTTGCTCATCCACACTTGGGTCCGCATCAGTTGCTTTAGTGCCTCTTGTATATGCATAGACAACGTAGGGTTGCTCTCGGTGAGATCCTTTGTTGCTTTGTTTAGATGAGTTTTTGTAAAAACAAGAGCATCTTCTAGTACAACTTCACCTTGCACTCTCCAGTATGTCGCTTCATACAACTCAAGCAAGCCTTCAACGTCACTCGTTAATGATTCCTTAAAAGTCTCGTTTTCATCTTTATATTCATTAAAAACATCTGTTTCAATTCATATCAATCAATTAGCTTCATTTAGTTTTTCACTGTTAATATTAACCGAATTCGTGCTGACTCACCACATGACACATAGAAGCCTTGTTGTCGTAGGATTCGAAACCAAATAGAAGGGCTTCCACCCTTCCACTCATCCCCATACAGATCGTAAATGCATTGCAACGCTTGCTCAATCTCTTCTTCAAAAAGATACGTTATGCCAAGACGTCGGATCGTATCGATAAGCTTTAACAAATTTGTATGTTTGGTTTGAACATACAAAGATGAGGCTGTATCTTTTCTCAGATCTTCCTTCAAATCTTTGACTCTTTGTTCCACCTCAACTTGCTCCGCAGTTTGCTACATTATTCACCATTTAAATTATTGTTAAACAACTAAACAAATAATTGTTTTTATCTATATCTAATAATTTGTAATTTGTGTACCTTGTCATATATGAGAAACTGATCCCCCCAAACACTAGGAGGAAAACTAAAATGAGGACGAATTATTTCTTCTTGTTTGATAGACATGCTTAATGAAAATTTCCACTTGATATTGGCATGAGTAGAGTTGAACATCATTTATAGAGTTGGACTACTGTTATACATTAAATTTATTAGAAAGACGTTAAATGTTTGAAATTATAATTATAATTACTACTAAAATGGGGAGTTGATCAATAGAATGTAGCCCTTCTGAGATGCTATCTCGTGGCAATCTTTATATGACTTTCTTTTTTCCTCTTATAAAGTTTATGTTCACTAAATAACGCTTAGAGTTTACTTTTGCCTTACTTAAAATAAATTTCTCTGTTTTTTTGTCATACTATTTTATTTGAGTTTTCTAAAGATTTTTTTTTATTTTTAATCATTACATATGTTTTTTTCGTATACTCTTTTATTCATGTTTATAAAAGAGATCGGCATTTTTTTTTTATAAATATTATGTGATGGTAAATCATAGTTAATTTTACACATATATGTTAGTTTTTAACTTATATGTTGATATTTACTTACGCATAACAAAAATTAGCCACGTGTGGGTAATTTAACATTTAATTGATTGTCAAATTTTGGGGGGAAAACTTTCTCACAAATTTCAAGTGTGACTAAAACGTATTACCAACATATATTTATTTTCCTCCTATACTCAACACCAATCATGTTTATAAGGGGATGGAAACCTTCTTTACCAAAACCAGTATGTCAGCAAGGATGTTGAGCTTCGTAAGAATGGTGGAGATGTAAGTCTTACATTTGTTGAGAAAGAACACGAAATCTTATAGGTGGAAATCTCCTTTATCAAGAGGCATTTTGCATTAGCAAGCAACCGTCAAATAAACATAAAATTATGAGTTTCTGGATAGACAATTCATCGAAAACAAAGGAAGATATCATGATATGATTTGTGTGGGCCGTTAAAATTGATCTTTCTATAAATGGGTGCTCGGTCTACTAACGGTAAGTAGAAGCTATATATAGCTAACTTTATAATAATTATACTGTGACGCTGTTAAGAAAATAGAAAAACTCTAATATTAAATTTCTTTAAAACGGTTGTAATTCAATTTGACTTGTTTTTATTTTGTAGTAAAGTGTTTAAAAAAGAGTGAATATAAAAGGTTGGTATATTGTGAATTAAATGAGAAAATAATGAAAAGATTAATAGATTTAAACTAGTGGTAGATCTAAAACACAATTAAGACTTAAATTAAATCAGTTTTAAATAACTAAACATATCTCATATTTTATAAAAACAATATAACTTAAAACTAAAAGTAATGGGCAGCAAAATTTATAGAAGATGTAATTAAAAATAAAACTAAACCGATTTGAATCGATCGTAAATCATACACAAGTTTTGTAAAAAAAATAATATTTAATCGGTAGCAAATTGGTCGAAGTTTTTAATAATCTGATGAACCAATAACAAATTCAAGGTTTTTAATAATAAAATGTCACAAAACTTATGTAATCTTGAATGATCTGGTTACAGTAAATATAGTGGACCTCTAGGGGCATTGTGGAGTCTTATAAGACTTGCGATGGGGCTCAAGTTCACTCTCAACGAGTGTATGAATCAATTGAGATAATTTAAAGTGCAAATCAAACACTCAAAGATTTTTATACGTATGTGAAAGCTATTATAAAGGTTTACAGTGATAACAAACCATATTCGTAATTCATGTCATGTAGTTTCAAAAAACCAAAGGTAAAGTTAGGTATAAGTTATTATCAAGCATCATAGATGATACCTAATTACTTATATACATACAAGTGGGGTTATTTAAAATACTTAGTTTGGTCCATATACGCATACCGAGGCTCCAACAATCCCATTAATCTTAACCAAGGTGCTTATTTTGAGAAACATTTTATCAAAAGCATTACCTATTGCTAAGTGAGTACATATCAATGTTAACACTTCATTATATTCGGAACCAGTTGTGGAACTTGAACATATATATAGGGGGAAAAAGAGGGAACTAACTTAATATATATACAAAAAATTAAACGCCAAGTATTAACACTACTGACCAAAAAAAGAAAGCAATATATCAAAAACACCCTCAACATTTGCTCGGCACTAGCCAACAATGATTCCCTTTTAACATGTTATATAAATATCTTATTTTTAGCCCAACTAATTCATCGTCCTAAGTAATGATTTTCCTGTTACGACTACAATGAAGATTCATACAAAAAATTAAAGGTACTTAAAGTCGGTCTCTATTACATGTTAATAAAGGATAGTTCAAGGATTAATTTGTAAATATGTAGTTTAGGGTCAGCTTGTAGCTTGTAAGAGATTAACTAACTATTGTTAGTACTTGATACCAGCTGAGGTCTTGAGGTATGAGAACTATATGATGAAATTGAGCTAATTGATTCTTATTTTCTCTGTATTTCTTTTTCACAAAACATACCATAACAATCTCGATGAAGTTTGATAGTCGTGTGTAAAGAGTGCGACTAAAATGCAGGGAAAGAGACAAACGATGGTGACAAGGTCAGGAGACAGACATCAACGATGGTGACAAGGCACAAAGAAACAAACCACCATGGCAACAACACCAATACTCGAACAATACTCAGAGATTGACTGTAATAGTGAACAAATATCAAGTGTTTATAGGGCTGGTAATAAAGGGCATATTGAACTATTGAAGTCGAATCTAACAGGATCAAGTAACCCGTTGTCTTTTGAAATTTATATGTACTCGTGGAGTCATGTGGTAATATTTTTGGTCCGCATAAAAACTAGTCATGTGTAAATGCCATTTTGTGTCAACTGTAGAATCCACATTTCATATTGCTCTTCAACTCTTTTGAGTGGCAAAAAAGACGAATTTCAGAGATGAAAAGCTATTACATTCCAAAACTATGATTAATATTTGAAACAGAAAATAAGACTTGCTTTCAGTCCTTAACATCATTAACACCTTCTGTAGAAATCTGGAATCTTGCTTCCGCTTCAGCTAAACACGGGGAACTAATTACTTTACAAATCCGTTCTTCTCCCCTTCCTTTCCTTAAAGCTAACCTGTTGTCGACGTGCAGGTAACCCACTTTAATTAACACATTTATGGCTAAAAAAGATGATCATTTGTAGGATATAAACATACCTGGTTGTAGAAGCATGAGCCATGATGTTACCGCCAATAGGTTTAATTTGAGGCCCAGCAAACATGGCAGAACCATCTACTTGAGCCACCACTTGATTAGTGATCACCACAGCTACACCAAACTAATCAAGAAAACTAATCAATACCAATCAAATTACCAAAGATCATCTAATCACTTTAACTTGAGCAAGAGATTCATGAAAGCGTATTACCTCATCTGCTAACTTCTGAAGGCTCCTCAAGAACTTTGCAAGATGCATTTGGCGGGCTGATAGTTCCCCTCTACCAGAGAAATCAGTTCTGTAGAGGGCAGTTGCACTGTCCACTATCATAAGTGCAAACCTTCATATCAGCACAATAATTAGCCACTATAGTTTATAATATTCTTTTCTAATAAAATCATTAATATACGGTATCCACATACTAGTATATATACTAAAAGGTGTGTGTGTGTGTATGCATTTATGCAAATGGCAGCCCTTCTACATGGATAACTTTGGACGAGCTGTTTTTCCTCTCAGAAGTCCTAACCACTCGATGTTAGGATGTTTTGAATTGCAGATTCATACAGATAATTTAATTATTGCAACTTAAATTTATAATAATCAGACTCTGCTATTTATTATTGATTGTTTAGGGGTCAACTAATTAGTTTAGATAAACAGAATCACATTTGTTACAAGTAATCTGAGTATCTAAGGTAAATAACTATATACTTACTCATTCTTTTGACCTAAATTGAGGGACTTCTACTATCATTTCTAAATATGTTTATCGTCCTTAAAACAATAATAACTTGAAACATTTAAACAATTGATTGTTAGCATTTTGAAACAATAAAAGCACATCCAAACACTATTTTCTATCATTTGGTTATTACAACTAGTTTCTAATTTTGATTATTCAACATCACATGATCACATGCAAGACACATGTCACAAACCTTATATTTCAAATAGAAGTGCAGACTGAATTATGCAAGAGCATAAAGAAGTGCCTCAAAAAAGTAAATAAATGAAGAAAACCTGGTTTCAACCATCATGGAAGCCGCTTCAAGCAACAGCCTTGATTGATGATCTGTGTTATAAGCTCTTGCATATGCTACATTCTCCAATACATCATTGCCATTCAACCCAAACCTGCAATATGATAAATGCATGATAATAAAAAAAATGTACAATTAAAGATTTAAAACACACACTGATCATGAATACATTGTCCATTGTCCACCACCTGTCTGCTATCTGTAAGAGTCTTTGTGGCCTGAATGTACCCTCAGCATCAATATACATTGCCTTCCCTTCACCACCACCTTGATCTAATGGAAGCTAAATAAAAGACCAAAAGTTTGCATATTTGTAATCTTTTGTAAAACATACATTCATTCAAGAAATCAAAAGACACATTCTTACTTGGCAAGTTACACATAGAGTGTGACAAAGCTGAGTCTTCCCAGAACGGAACTCGCCATATATCTCAGTAATAGATCCGGTCTCAATTCCTCCTATTAGAAGGCAAATAATGTGACGATTATAATTAATTAGACGACCTTTCATTATATAAACTATAACACTAAAAGGTACGCACCGTCTAATATCTTGTCAAGTTCTCTAGACCCAGAAGATATCTGAATTATTTCTTGTCTCTGTGCATGGAGTTGGCCTGCACTGGTGAAACCCAAAGGCACCAATTTTGAAGCTGTCGAAATGCAAAACGAACCAGCATTAACTTCAAAGATTTCAGTAAAAGTACACCACAAGAACCAAATCAACATTTTGACATACCTGCTTCAACGATTTTATCAACTTTAGCTTCACTGATTCCTTTAATTTGCAGAAGCTCTTTTCGAGGAGAGTATGCTACAGATTCAACTGTACATAAACCAGCGTCTTTCAGTTTCTTTATGTCAAGTGCAGCAATTCCAGAAGCCTTTAGGATTCAGTTAAATTCAAAGTTAGCCTCTGAAATTACAAACCCAGAATTTTATCGTGGGTTTTGATCTTTATCAGACACCCATAAATGTGAATTGAACAATTTAGTAAAATCTTGAAAAACACATCAAGAAGCACAAATTATAATTGAAACCCTAGTATCAGAATAATCAGAAAACGAAGAAAACCCTGAACCCATATAAAAAATAACACAATTCTTCTGCAAGATAAACCAGTTATCGGGGTAAATTCGAAAACCCATTTCCCAATTTCGATAAAGAAACCCTAATTTCGCGTAGAATATTTTGGGCGAAAACAAGAAAACGAACACCATTACCCAAATTGAAAGAAACCCATAACAAGAATCCTCGTTTGATCAAAAGTAAGCAAAGAAAGTGAAGATTCAAGTGAAAACATAACGCATACCTGAAGTTGTTCGACGGGAAAAGGGCCATGCTGCATATCGTCTAATTGTTCATCCTGCTGCAGTTGTTGCTCTTGAACAGTCTTCTGGTTCCTCTGCCTCTGCTCCATTGTTGAGATTGATTTGAGATCAGAAGATGATATTGAGATTCAGAGATTGAAGAAACGGTGACGAAGCTAAAGGGGAAGCAATAGAAGCATTTGAAAGGATCTTTAGGCGCCAATAAAAAGCGTACGCTGAAAGAATCAAGAATTCGATTTTACTTTTAAATTTAAGCTAAAACTTACTCTTGAATTTATAATTTTTGTTTAGAGAAAATTGTAAAAATAGTCTCTGTGGTTTGATCATATTGTAAGCTTGGTCTTTAAATTTTAAAAATTACGAATTTAGTCCAAACATTTGAAAGTTTGTTGTAAATTTAGTCTTCACCGTTAGTGTCTGTTAGTTTTTAGCGATCTGGTGACTAAATATGCAATATAATCAAACCATAAGGACTAATTGTGCAATTTGCTCAAAAAATTAAAAAAACATTGAAAATTAAAAAAATTGAAAATCAAATAAAATTTAAAAGAAATTAAAATCAAACATAATAAATTCAAATAAACATCAATAATAAATTTCAATAATTTTTTAAAAAATAAAATAAAGGTTAAAAAATCAAATCAAACTCAAAATTAAATCAAACTTAAAACAAATCATATTCAAAAAGAGAAAGCGAAAAGTATTAAAAAAGAAGTATGTGATTATAGTAAAAAAACTAAATAAAAACCAAATAAAAATAAAAAATACAATCGAATAAACATTTATAGAATTCAAAATAAATATTGAAAAATCATATTAAAGTTAAAAAAATAAAAAAGCGGTTCGATTTTATTTTTTGTTTCTGGATTTTTACTTTCACAAGGTTTTTGTATTCTTCGATTTGAACATGATATATGAACTTTTAAATTTTAATTTTTTAATTTTTATATGATTTTTTAGTTTTTTTGAGAAAATTATGCAATTGGTCCCTATGGTTTGACCATATTGCATATTTAGTCCCCAGATCGTTAAAAACTAACGGACACTAATGGTGGGGAAACAAACTTTCAAATGTTTGGACTAAATTTGTAATTTTTAAATCTGGGGACCAAACTTGCAATATGATCAAACCACAGGGACTATTTTTGTAATTTTCTCTTTTGTTTATCGTAAAACTTAAACTTCCACGTCTTAAAAACAAACATCTTTTTCGATCAACTTAATCCTCGACGTCTTAAAAACAAATATCTTTTTCAGTCATTTAAATTTCGCTAAGCCAAATATCCTTTAAATTTAAATAATTATACTAGAAGCATTTTTGTTCTAAACCAGATGAGTGATTACTTTACATTCTTTGGTGATATTATGATAGCAAGTTGTCAGCCTTTTATCTAATGGTCGAGTATTTAAATCTTGCAAGATGTCAGTATAAGTTGATTCTAAACTAGTTTAAAGAAAATATTAAATATTATAGATGATATTAATTCACAACTATTTCAATGGATAGATTGCAGAGCCAGAAACATTACTTTGAGTTGTTCTAATTCATGTTGTACAAAGATGTATTGTTAACATTACTTTGAGTTGTTCTAATTCGTGTTGTACAAATATGTATTGTTTCTATTATGTAAGTGATGCATTTTTATCTTCAAGTGAACTGGTGAAGGTTTCTTGTTAGCAGGCTTCATCGTTCCAGAAAAAAAATATCATGCACATCTAAAACATGAATTTTCAAAACATAATACATGATGCTTTTGATCATGTAATTTATCCATAAATATGTATGTAATATTTTATAAGTTGTAAAGTAAAAGTAGTGATCAAATGAAAATCTCTACGTTTCACGAAACTTTTGAGAACTTTTTTTGCACACATTCTCACACATGGGTAATATGTAAACATGCATAAAAATTAGAACAATATCACACACGTATAACAAAATGTTATTGGAGTTCTCACAAAGTAAAAAATTAATTTTTTTTACAAAAACTATTTTTATACATGTGTAAGCATGCGTAAATACTTTTTCACACGTGTATAAAAGAAATTCTTAACATCCTAAAAAAATAATTTTCAAGATAACCTAGCCTAAAGTAACATACATAAACTATCTATAAAAATTAATCTAGTGATTAAAGTTATGAAACCATATTTAGCTATAGTGATACAAATAGCAACTCTACCAACCAAAAAACACATCTATGTAAACTACTTTTAAACATGGTTCATAATACAATCACACCTACCCCAATGTACACACCACCACCACCATTGTCATCTTCTTCACTAACTAGCTGTAAAACCCTAAACGAACAGGAACACCAGTATCCTTCAACCACCGTTCCCCCTGTATAAACTCCGCCGCCGTGAACTTCACCGCCTCCTCCTTCTTAACCTCCGCATGATAACCACCCCACTTCACCCTATCCTTCACCCGAGATCCACCACCGATGTTATCATACTCCGCGTAATAAACCGTCGCAACGGCAAAATCCCCCTCCGACAACCACCCGTCGGAATGAATCACGTCACCGATCTCCGATTCCATCACGATCGCTCTCGAATACTCCTTCAACGGTCGCCCAAGGTAACTCCGGACCTTCGATTTCTCCGCCTCCAACGACGAATCGGCGAAAATCCTACACTTCTGCAACACGATCCCCGTCGTTTCGTGTTTGTCGATTCTACCTTGAGCTATCACTGTGTTGCGTTGATTCGCCATTGGTTTTCTGATCATAACTTCACATGTTTGGAACACTGCAGCAGCGTCCCCAAATATGAAGTCAATCGTCCCTAATATGTAGCATCCACGATAAAATTGACGGTGAGTTTGAACGTATAAGGTCTGTTCGTATCCCTCTATTCTACAATTGAGGAATATTGATCGATCTGATTGAACTCTTAGAGCTACCGCTTGATGCTTTTCGGGACCTGCGGTGTTTCGAAAACCGATTGATTGAGCCATGAATCCTTCACCTATAGCCGCTGCAAACATTCATATCTGTGATTAGTGACCAAAATATTATCTCTAATTGGTAAATTAAGGTGATGATTGATACCGAATGTTGCTGTTAGAAAGGTTGGTACTCCGTCTGCAAAGTTTTTGTTGCTTGTGATGATTGTTTTCTGTGATCCGTCACCGTACATTGTGATGTTTATCATGTTTTTAGTGACAATCACATTCTCTTCATATACTCCAGCCTTTATGTAAATAACATATCGTCCTTGATAGTTGGTAGGTAACGCATCAAGTGCCTTTGAAATGGTGGTGAAATCGCCTGAACCGTCTTTAGCGACAGTCGCGTTTGGGGACAGACTTGGGGCGTCGGCTTTTAGTAGCCTTCGCGTGTCGCGAGCCATCCATGTGGGGAGTTTGAGCCTGCGTGTTAGCACGCGGCGATGGGTGTCGGGTGCAGGTGTTGGTGCTTCTTTATGAAGTGAAGAAACTATGGCTAAAGAGTTGCTAGTAAGCTCTTTGCTGATTTTTAAAGTTTGCTCAATGCTGGTCCTGGTTGCGTCTTCAGTAATCGCGTCGATGCACGTTTGTTGATACGTCATCGCCGCGCTTAACCAGTTGCCTAAATCGGGTAATCTGGCAGCGTTTCTTGAATGGTTGAAGTCATTCTGTGCGTCCTCGAAAACCTGCTTGCAGACATCGAATGTGGCTTTTTGGTTATCGGGTGCGGTGTCAACTTTCATGAACGTGGATGTTTGGTTAATCGCGTTGTCGAGTTCATCCGAGGCTGCAGATACAGCTGCTTTCATGAGATCATCAGGACCAGGTAGTCCTGATAACGTCAAGCTTAACGATTTTTCAAGCCGGCTCTGGCACGTTTCTTTGTAATCGGTTGATTGGCATATCGTTTGAACGGCCTTTTGGGTTTGCAAAACCTTTTCGTCTTTGTTTCCTTTGTCATTAGGAGCATCGGACGATGAGTTGTCCTTGTTGTCGTTGTCGTTGTTGTTATTGTTTTCTGTTTTGTCAGTGTCAATGGTATCCGTATTATCCACACCATCATCTGTCTCGTCTTGTTGGGAGTTATTGAGGGTTATTAAGAATGCCGCAACAGCTCCTGAAAGAAGCAAGATTGTTACAACAACCCCTATGATGATTCTTTGTTTCAACCTTTGTTTTCTTTCGAGCCTTCTACGTTCTGAAATCTGGTCGAAATCTTGAAATGCCATGATTTAACGATGTGAATCTAAAACTTGTGTCTTCGTTTGATCTCTGCCTTGGTTGTATCCAAGGCAGAGGCCACAAGATGTCAAAATCTTTTGAAAATAACAAAAACCCAAAGCAGTTTTAGATGATTTTCTTCTTAATTTGTTAAAAAATTTTGATCAATTTTGTTTGTTTGTTTGATGATAGGAAAGTCTTGTAACGAGTTTTGTGGAGCTGTGGAAAGGAGGATTTTGAGGACCGTTATTTTCTCACCGAGTGCTTATATGACATGATCAAAATCATGTTTGATGGTGATACTCTAAAATCAATGGGATTGTAAACATATTAAAAAACCGTTTATTTTTTCTACTCATAAAATATAAACACAAATAACATAAAGTGTATACATTATTACTTACATAATATAATTTACCAAGTGGAAGGAATAGTGATTGAGTTTTGTTTAGGTTTTTAACCACCGTTTATTTCCAACTTTACATATTTGCTCCCTATGTTTGTGATGCGCAACCGTTTAATGCGTGGTTGTACAACTATTATTCTCTGACAGCCTCTATATCCATCACCGTCTCTTTTAAAAGCTTGGATTTGTGTTGATGTGTGTGATGTTTTTAGAGAGAGAAAGGGTTTGCGAGGGAGGCGAAGGCGGAGGCCGGTAAGCGGTGCTAGGTCGGCGGTTGTTGTCGCTATGGTCTGCCTCGTCTCAATTTTGTGCTCTTTTTTCGGGGTTTTTTATAGGCGCCATTTGAAGGTTCGACCTGATAGTTTAGAAGAGAGGCGGAGACGGGGACGGAACACGGTGCATGATCGGCGGCGGTTGTCACCGGTTGCCTGGTTGGTCTCGGTTTTTCATCTGGAACTTGGTTTCTATTCGATCTCCCTTTTATCTTATGCTATTTTTTGGGGTTCTTTGTTTTTCAAAGAGAGAGTTTGACAGAGGGTGGAGGTCAACATGCAGTGGCAGTTCCAGTAGACATGTTGTTCTGTGCATGGTCTTCGTTTTCTCCGCTCTATCTTTTGATTCTAAAAATAGATGTTGTTTCGTGTAGGAGAAGGGATCCTCGCCACTGCCAGAGTCTTAAACTCGTAGGGCACCATGGCAGCGGCGGGGTGACTCATCCTCCGATTCACCGTCGTTTGGTTCTTTGTACTTTGGAATTACTTTTTGTGTTGGCTATTTTAGCTTGTTGGTTTGGGTTGATTATGACTACCTTGGATTAGCGTGATATCTCATGTTTGTTTCATCATAAACACCTAATCTATTGTTTGGTATATTGCTTAGTTCATGTGGGAAGTTTCATATTGCTGGGTAGGGTCCATTAGGCTAACGGGTTAAACAGTTGTGGGATTTTGTAAGCACTTGTTTTTAATAATGAATCTTGGTCTTTGCTGTTCTTGATAAAATTATTTTGGCCCTTCCTTTCGATTCAAGGGTTTCCCCATTTTTTTGAGATATTTCATGACTTCTAATTATGTTGGTTAGTCGATGATGATGAGTTGTAGCTCATCTTAGATGATTTTTTGGTCTTTTCACTTATTAAGATGAAGTTACACCTGAGTAATATGAAAGAAACGGTTGATGGTAGTTTTTTGGCCCAGATCTACTTACGTCAATGTTGATGACTTTTGGTACATCTGTGACCTGCATGTCAGTGTTGTAGAGCTTTGGCACCATATTCTTTTGGTGTAAACAGTCACCTAGCGTGCCTAATCATTTGAGAACTGGTTTGCTATGTAACTCTATGCATTGTGAAAACTGTGATGATAAACCAACTTTGTCGTCGCTGATTGCTTTGGCGGGGCGAATGTTTTATGCGCAGCCACAATCAGTGACACTTTCTGAGCCTAAACAGCATGTGGTTCCTTGTAGCATGTTGCGGTACCTGATGCGCATCACTGTTCATTCATTGGCCCAATTAACATATAGGTTAAATGTTAATTAGGTTGTGATGATGGTAGTGTTTGTTTTTGTCGCTATGGCGCGACAACCATTTTCGGTGTACAGCCGTAACAGAGTGCCTATGCCGAGCCTTCACCAACAACACAACCACAACGCGGCGAGGAGTGCGTGATGCTACTGCATGTGTCTGTTAATATGGTTGTTGTTCTTCTATTCGTTGGGTTCGTGCACTTTATTTCGGGGTTAACGGGGTTGTGGCTTCATGTATGTGTTGTGTGTGTGTTGGTATGGTATGCATATTGGTATGCTCTTAGGTTGTTCTACATTGGTAGAAGTCAGATTATGATAACATTATGGTAAAATCAGGTTTGTGATTACGAAAAAATTATGCTAGAAAGGTGATATATGTTCATTTTGTGCAGGTTAGATGGGATATAATTTGGTTTAGCAAATGTAGCCTGTCAATCCACCTATAGTTATACATGAGTTGTAGTCATATTTGTGATATATTTTTTAAGTTAGTGGGAATGGTTTACGTAGATTTATGATGATTTATTGGTAACTAGTAGTGGTATATAATAGCCTTATTTTTGAGTGTGGGTTGCATGCAGTGGCTTAGATGATATGTTTTACCTATTGGTTTTGGATGGTCAACAACGTTTGATTGGTGTCTTGGATGAAGTCACTTCAATAATGCTTATACTAGAGTTCCTAGATGAAGTCACTTCAATAATGCTTATACTAGAGTTCCACCTTATTCGTGTGAGCTTTGTTAACTGTGTTAGATCCTTGATTTGGAGAATATTTCTAGAATTTGTATCTCTTAGATATTTGATTATTCGTAACAGTTTGTCTTTTCATGTTTATGATGGTATTTTCCAAACCAATATTTAAGGCTGACAAGACCTATTTATTGTCTTTATTAGGGGTTAGTTTAAGTTGTAGATAACCTGTTGTTAGTGGCTCTTGCATGCAATCTTTTAGTGTATGTGTGTAGGCTATTTATGTGTGTGCGCTCATGCTTTTTTAGATTGCATTCATCTACCTGTTTGGCATGCTTACGTTTCATTGTTCATATTGTTAATTTTATTTGTATTTTGGCTGTTTTTTTCTCTCTTTTACTTCTTACATAATCCATGTCTTTTCTTTTTCAGGGTTTGTTGTTTGACCAGTTGTAGGTGGTGTTCGCAAATTCTGGTTTGCAGCTTTTTAGTTGCTTACTGTTTTTTGGGTCGTTTGAATTTCTTTATTTTAGATTTTTAATTTTTGTTGTGAATGTTTTCATCTGCATCAGTAGCAGGATTAGATACTAATGATTAATCAAGGGGTCATTAACAACCATTTGAACTAAAAATTACACGAGCATAAAGAGCATGTTAGCTTTCTTTTGGTTTGTGGATGTCTGGTACTTAGGTTTTAGGAAATACAGCTCAAATTGGGTGTATGAGCTATCAGGTAAAATACAACCATAAGTCAAACATTCTCATTACATAGGTTTGACACACCCTGTTTTAAAACTTATTAGTAAATTGATATGAAGTTAGGATCACAAACCTATAAGCACCATGATGACACAAATCTGTTTGTTATTTGTTTAGAATTTCTCTAGAAATCTGTGAATCATGAATTCCTTGCATGTATATTTTCAATTGGTTGTGCCGTTGCACCCTGAAAATCATTGTTATTAGGTGAACACTTGCATGTTATTATTGTTAACCAAAGGGTAGTAAAAAACGAGTCCGATATACGCGCAACGCGCCTAATGGAATATCACTAGTTATATATATATATATATATATATATATATATATATATATATATATATATATATATATATATATATTAAAGATACATGTCGGTGGCTACAGTAAGTTTTTGTAATTTTACTTGAAAAATTTTAAAGATACATGTCGGTGGCTACAGTAAGTTTTTATAATTTTACTTGAAAAATATTAAAGATACATGTCGGTGGCTACAGTAAGTTTTTGTAATTTTACTTGAAAAATATTAAAGATACATGTCGGTGGCTACAGTAAGTTTTTGTAATTTTACTTGAAAAATATTAAAGATACATGTCGGTTGCTACAGTAAATTTTTGTAATTTTACTTGAAAAATATTAAAGATACATGTCTAAATTTTTGTAATTTTACTTGAAAAATATTAAAGATACATGTCTAAATTTTTGTAATTTTACTTGAAAAATATTAAAGATACATGTCTAAATTTTTGTAATTTTACTTGAAAAATATTAAAGATACATGTCTAAATTTTTGTAATTTTACTTGAAAAATATTAAAGATACATGTCTAAATTTTTGTAATTTTACTTGAAAAATATTAAAGATACATGTCTAAATTTTTGTAATTTTACTTGAAAAATATTAAAGATACATGTCTAAATTTTTGTAATTTTACTTGAAAAATATTAAAGATACATGTCTAAATTTTTGTAATTTTACTTGAAAAATATTAAAGATACATGTCTAAATTTTTGTAATTTTACTTGAAAATAAAGTAATTAATATATATATATTCTCAATGGGAAAAAACCAATTGTTATGTTCATAGAACAACGGTTAATGCGTTTCTTTTGCACCCAATTCACCTGGGTTCGAATCCCAGTGTGAGTTCCCATCCTATTTTTTGACTTGAGCCATTATTTAAAGGCCACTAAAAAATATTTTCTTATCAGATCACTCAATTTACTTTGCCTTTTAAACCTATAGTCCATGAATAGTTTGACTAACTAATTTTGTAAAATTTAAAATACTTATATTTTTAGTTTTTCACCCATCAACTTTTAAAATATTTTTTTTAAAATAATTTTATAGTTAAAATTAATTAATAAACAATTGATACAAACTCTTTATTTTTTGCTTTTTCTCTTATAGCTTTTAAAATTTAATGTTTTATAAAATTTCAAATGTATTGTTGTAACATGGTTATTTAAAGTTTCAATATAAATTTCATTCAATAACAAGTTGTACGAGTAATACAAGTCAGGAAACACACAGATACAATTTGTCAAAGTTGATCACGTACTTATATTTTTTTTCAATGTTTCGACATGATTTTTGTCGCAGGATTTTTACTAATTTCCTTAGTCATCGAAATCGAGTTTTGCAAATTTCAACAGGCCCGCTGCAACGCGCGGGGTTTCGTCACGAGTTAAAAATTAATATATAAGTACTAATAATACTATGAAACTGTGGATGACATCAAGTATTTATGAAATTAGTGGGAACAGTAAATAATTATGTGTTGGATCTAGAGAGGCTGTTGCAACCAAAACTAAGTCACTTAGAAGATTTTGAGTACAACATACAAAGGACTTCCGAAGCTAAGTGTGGAACTTCCGAAGGAAGAAGGAGCTCTTCCGAAGTCTAAGTGTAAAATGCACTTCCGAAGGAAAACTCCAACTTCCGAAGACAAAGAAGCTACTTCCGAAGATTAAGACTTAGAGACAAAGATCTGAAGTCAACTTCCGAAGTATAAGAAGTCCTCAAAGCCTCGGAAGCATAGAAGCATCTTCCGAAGTATAAGTGGCTTCGGAAGAACTTGTTCTTCCGAAGCCAGTTAACCTTCGGAAGACACTTCTATTGTCCAGTAGACATAAGTATGGTCTGTCTGACACTCCGCTGCAAATCTCTGAGATACTGCATGGCGTTTTCTCAAAAGCCATGTAGTTGACCATACTTTAATCTACTGTTTACCTTTTTATGTTAAGTACAGTTGTCATCTTTAGTTGGTGACAAAAGGTAAGTCATGGACATGTCATGACTACCATATCTTAGATAATACTTTATCTAAGATACCTTAACTATAGCATTGTAGTATATGTTTTAGTCGTAGCTTTCCAGCTGGTATCAAGTATAACCGGCTGTAGGATCTAGTATATATAGTTTCTCATTGTAACTTTTGTTTCATGCTTGTAAGTGTCTTGTAATCTTGAGTTGAGAAGTAATATATACAAGTACATTAAAAATATATTTCTGTTTGTTTCTTTGATTACTTATTATATTATTATCAACTCTTGTTAAAGACATTGCTTCATCTCATTTGAGTGTTATTATAAGCGAGTCTGAGAGAATCACAAGTGTTTAAGTGACAAAACCCGATCCTGCATTATGTGCAATAGAATTGAAGATTAAAAGGATAAATTGAAGAAAATGTACAAATTAAAGATAACTAGGATTGAAATCTCGTGCGTTGTCGCGGGGTCTTTTTGAAACGTCGTGGTAAATATATTAGTATAAAATAGCAAGAAATCATCAATATATTTATTTTATAACTGGACCAGTCAACGAACCAGATGTTTTCATGGTTCACTGGTTAAACCATCTGAACGGTCGAACGGAAAGCAATACTAAAACAAAAATATTAAAGAAAGAATTAGAGGAAAAAAGAATGTAAATGTAAACCGTGCATAATGTAAAGTTGATTAAAACTAAAACAATCAAATATATGTTGTATTAACATATGAGCACTTAATCTAAAAAGTAAAAACTATAACATAACTAAATTATGTGAATATAAAGTAGCAGTAATAATTTCGGATTTCAAAGTCATTATAAACTGAGTTTAATACATTCTGGATTTACAATTTCTTTCTGTTTCTCACTTGTTCCGTGAGTTGTTTTCTCATTCCTTCATTATTGATTATTCTACACCTTCACTCCTCTAGACGAGAAGAGAAAAGGAAAGTGCCGGCGATTGAGGTCCTTGAATCAATCTTTGACTTATCTTCGAATAGAGGAGAAGAACAGGTCGATATGGCTAAGAAATTCATGAAAAATTCACTCGGCGCTGCTTCAACCGTGGTCACCAGCCACCATGAGAACCAGCTGGTTTGTTAGAAAACGGTTTAAATATGCTTAACCGGACCGACCACCTTCCCTGCGGTTGTCCGGCCAAATCAATGACAACACCATTTACCACGATAAACGTCGACGTACACCCAACTTCTATATCTGAACCGGAGAGTCTAAATCCAACTTTTCCATCTTGAAACGACTCGTTCGAGCACCATCGTCGTTGTCATTCAATACCTTAAGTTCCTTAACGGTCCCACTCCAGACACACCATGGAGTCGTCATCGTTCACCATAACTGGTGAATTTAACGACCCTAAATCTGGTATCATCGCAACTAACATCTTTTTTCTACGTTTCTTGACATTTGGTTAATGTTGTCTGGTGTGTTGGATCTAGTAGTTGGAGGTGGTGTGGTGATCTAGATTCAAGAGAGACAACGAATAGCAAATGTAAGAAACCGAATAGAGAAACAGTGATAAACTAAAGATGAAAGGTGAGCGAGGGCCTTTTTGCACTTTCTTAAAGATTGGTGGTAAATTTCAAAAACTCTAAAAGATTTCTAATTAATAATATATATAATGTCCTTTTTAAATGTTTTCACTCAACTACAAGAATTTAAAGACGTTAAGCCGTGCTTCATACAAAATAAATCCAAATAATGGGCAATGGAATTGAATATTAACAGCTCTATCAACTCATAGAAAATATCTTTCGTGGTATAATTAGATGGGTTTTTGGTTTTATAAATACTTAAAGCATTTATATCTTATTTCTTATCTTTATTTTTAGAAATACAATAAAAATTACCATTTGTTTCTTTTATTTCAATTATATAATATTTTTTATACTTTTATTATTACATTTTTTCTTCCATTCACTTACAACCACTTTAAAAATATTAAAATATTTATAAGGGTTAAACAACGTTTTTTAAATTTACAGATAAAAAATAACCTTTCTCTATTTTCTACTCATTGTTGCTTGAAATCATTTCATATAATATTAATTTGGGTATTTTTATTATGTCCACTTAAGAGCATCACTAGTGCTGCAAACGAACTGAACGTCCAGCGAATAGTTCGTGAACCGTTCGGCGAGAAGTTCGTATATTGTTCATTCGTTTAGTAAATGAAGGAACACGAGCAATAAAATTCCGTTCATTTAGTTAAACGAACGATCATGAAAACAAGTTGTGTTCGTTCATTTATGTTCGTGAACATCCGATAATGTGTTTGTTTATGTTCGTTAATGTTCGTTCGTGGATGTTCGATAATGTGTTCGTTTATGTTCGTTAAGGTGTTCGTTTACATTCTTAATTTTTTGTGTCAGTTATCTATATGACTATTATATCAAGTATTTTTTTTTTATATTTATGTTAACTACTTATTTATTTTTAATTGATTTTGTATAGTGTTTGTAATAAAAAATATAAATTTTATTCTAAAATAAATCTATAATAATTTGTATTCGTTTGTGTTTATGAGTTTCTTTGTGTTCGTCATGTTCACGAACAGTTGTTTGTGTTCGTTTGCTATCGGTAAGTGTTCGTACACAGTTCATGAACATGTTCATTTTCTTAGTGAACGAACACGAACAAAAAATCCCGTTCGGTAAGTGTTCACAGTTCATGAACAAGTTTATTTCTTAACGAACGAATACGAACAAAATCTTGTTCGTGTTCGTTCGGTTCGTTTGCAGCCCTAAGCATCACAAGTTTATTATGTCCAACTCACTGTAGATCCTTATATTGTACCTGTACCATTGTCCCACAAACTTATTCTCATCTCCCTCCTTTTCCTCATTTGTTCTTGATGATTCCTTCCATGTAAGTTTCAAAATTCTTGATTATTTTGCTTAATCTTCCTCCACTAATCGATTTCATATAGATTCATATTAAGTAAATCAAAAACGAGATATTGGCGGGGTTCTATCAGACGATGGGTTTGGGATGAAGATGAGAATTCTTGAGCCATGATAATAACGTTTTATTGGAGTTGTTGTATATATGTACGTGTATAAGTTGATCTGCTCTGCAAAAAGCCAAAGCAATTGTATAATTCAATTTCTGCAGTTTGGGACAGTGTAATCACTAATATTATTGTTTGCAGTCTGGAATGATGGATACATTTACAATTTTTAAATTATAATGTATTCAATTTGATAGTCACTAGTTTATTTGGTTATGGCTGAGTTTGTGGTTAAGTTTTTGTTTATACATATATAGGTTTGTGATGATACTATGTTAAGTATACACATAAATTATTTGCAAATCCAAGTGGTTTCAAAGAATGTATACACTTTCGAGTGTTCATTGAAATCCAATTCTTCTTGTGATCCTAACTTACAATCAAAAAGTCTATTTTTAGATGGATCATCTTCACCCGAACTTGGTTCACAAAAATGTATCAGAAACTAATTAAAATAGAAAGATAATAAAAAAATAGTTGATATTTAATAAATGAGATGGAAGAAAGAGAAAACATAATAAAAATAAATATAAAGATAAAGAACGTTATGTGAGGGATTTTTAAAATATAAAGTATAAATACAATGACAATAACGTTTAGTTATATTAGATAAAAAGTTCACGTAATGGTAAGTAAGTTTTACTAGTGTTCTAATTAAATCACTCATATTTTTATTTGTTTCAATCAGGTCACTAATATTTTTATTTGTTCAATCAGGTCACTATAGTTTTAGAGTGTTCAATTAGATCACTTATATTTTCTTAATTTTTTTAAACAATTCAATTTTTTTATAAATATTATTAATTTTTTTAAATATTTCAAATATTTTTAACATATTTTGTAATTTATAAATAACCTAACAGAACAAACGTGAAACATTAATGACCTGATCAAGTAAAAAAAATTATAAATAATCTAACTAAAACAATCTAAAACTTATTTAATATTTTACAAAATTACCCCGTTAAATTATAACAATTAAGATTAAAAAAAAAAAAACCTCTCTGAAACACTCTAAAAGGTTCCTGATTTGAGCAACTTTTCCTTTAAAATCAAAATAAAATAATAATATTTTCATGATTTCAAGCCCGTAACGGTGGACCATTTATACTCATTCAATTGCATTCATCAGTCATCACTTTCGCTTTTGTTTCTTCTTCCTCAAATTACTCCTTCATTTCACCGACTCTTGACTAAACTCTTGTCTGAAAATGGCCACCGGAATCCACTTCTTCGATCTCAAAAACAACACTCGGATTCCATCCGTTGGTCTGGGGACGTGGCAATCGGACCCCGGTGTTGTCGGCGACGCCGTTACCGCCGCCGTGAAGGTTCGCCGTCTTTCTATACTCCTTTTGTTGTCGGTGTTCATCGGAATTTGATTTTAGTTAATCCAATGTCGCCTAAGAAGGTGACTTGAAGTGTGATACTGTTTGCATGTGTGTATTGTGGATTGATCTGTGTTGTTTTTTGTGTGATTTTGGATGATTACGTTAAGCTGATTATATTTGTTGAGATTTGAGATGAATTTGGAAAATGGAAGTGGAGAATGTTGCAATTTGGGGTTTGGGGTCAAATGAATTAGTTTGATGTTTGTTACAGATATGAGGTATGTGTTATGTGTTTGTTAGGGGAAAGATAAAAAATAAGAACTGTTATTTCTTTTTAGAATTGTTATGATTTCTTTTGCAACTGTTTACATATGTATAGAAAAACTATTTTAAAGTTTTAATAAACCTGTGTGAAAATAAGAACTGTTTTATATATGTCTAAACATGTGTGAAAGAAGAGTTTCTCTAATTATCATGAAATTGGAAGTTAATCGTTTAATTTTTGTAGAACCGTGAAACTTTATTTAAATATGTTTTCACTAGGTTATAACCCCGTGTTGAATAAGAAAATACTAAATACTTATAAACGAAGAGTTAGGAACTGTAAAACGTTAAATACAAAATATTATTGAAATTACGTATAGGTAGTTACTTTAATTAGCTGATAAAACATTTTTATTATTTTAAAAATTTCGTATTGAATAATTGTTGCTTTGAAAAAATTTCGTTTTTTGTCAATATGTTGTTTAGAAACTTCCGGTTTGTTTTGTAAAAAATGTTTCTAGATAAGAAATTTATTTTAAAAAAATATAATAATTTAAAATATTTCATAATCAAAAAAAGTTTCGGTGATTTTACAAAAAAAAATCACAGCTTTAGACAATTTTGATTTTGAAAATTGTATTTTTAATCAAAATACTTAGTTTCATTAAATGAATATTATCTTTTAAAAATTATTGATTTCAAAAGTACTTGGATTTAGAATATAGAAAGAGTGAGAAAAAAAATCTCGAAATCAATTATTTGACTTTTTAAAATAGAATAAATAGTTTAGTAGGAAAATAAATGAGAGGGTGGCCATGAGAATGCCATGTGTTAAAAAACGTAAAGTATTATTTGGATAGATTAATATGTGTTAACATGTGTGAAAAAATGAAACTGTCTTACACATATGTAAAAAAAGTTTCTCATAAAACTGTCTTACACATATATAAAAAAAAGTTTCTCATGGGGCTTACAACAATAAGAGTTTTGAAGATAACACTTCCCTACGTGTTTATTGGTATTTATATTTTAAATTCATTGAGTTAATTGTGAATTAATATGTAAATCATAGAGAGAGTATGTGTATGATTATCTGCTAATCATGTGGTTTTCTTCTGCAGGCTGGTTACCGCCACATTGATTGTGCTCAAATTTATGGCAACGAAAAGGAGGTATGTTTGTAGTGTTATACAATATACTATAGAGTTAAATAGCATGATGATATGTAAACTTTCAAATTATGTTTTATTTTTGTGCATATGGTGACTAGGGGTGTGCACTTCGCGGGTCGACCCGGTTAAGACCCACGAACCGACCCATGAAAACTGAGACCGATTCGTATATGGGTTAGCGGGTCCGGTCCACTGTTCGGCTTTCCTTTTGTAAAAGGTTATGGGTCGGTTTCGGTCCAAACCCGCGGGTAAGAGCTCGGTTTCGGTCCGGACCGATTACAATTAGGCATGAAAAAAGATTTGGTTTTTGCTTTTTAGATGTTAAATGGGTTGTCTTTGAACACCAAAAAAAAATGTTTTACTATCATATAATAGAAGTGTTCAGATAAATAAACTTTTAGTCGGTTATAGATGAATACTATTGCACGCTACACCTAATTAGCTCATAAAAAGGTCATGACGATAGCTAATGTACGGTTTGTATTTTAATATGGTACCAATTTGTCTATTAACGAGTCAAAGAAACAAATCTATTGATTGGTTTCGTTTATATTTGATAAGTTTCGTTCTTCTCCCTGCAAAAAGCACGAGCCTAAAAAACATTTGCGGTCCGGACCACCATATCATGCTGAACCGACCCGTTTAACTTGGTTCGGTCCGGCCCGAACCATATGTAAATGGTCTAGTTCTCGGTTCTTTATATAAACCACTTATCGGTTTCGGGTCAAGGGCAGGTCGGTGCGGTTCGGTTCGGTTCCAACCGGTTGCTCACCCTATTGGTGACTAGCTACCGAATAACCACTAAAGATTTGTATGTGGCATAAACATGCATAATTTATATGCTTTCAAAATTTGTTCTATTGTGGTAGATAAACTTTCAAAATTTATTTCAGTATGGTGTGTACACCGTCAAATTATGTTTCATTGTGGTATGTATGATGACCGGCGACATGGGCCTTGTTTTGCAAAGGGTTCTCCACTTGGATGAACCATTGATAATGAGAGTATTAAATTGCTGGACCATCGACATGGTGGTCGAGTCGTTTAACACTAATTAATGGGCAATGCTTGTGACTAAGATGGTGCATGCACTTGGTCCAGTGGTTTTGTCACTATGTTAATCGTATGAAATGAAGAACGTTTGTTTATTGAGCTTTGGTTCACCGTCTCAACCAATGAATTCTCTTGTTTCACATATATTTTGTAGCAAATTATGCAATATACTAGGAATGCATTGAAACCAAAAGAGCCCACCATTTTTGAATTAGCATTTTGAATAAGCATCCACTTTTACAAAAAAGAAAAAAAAATACACTAAGACAATGAAACTCGATCAAAATGCAGAAAATTTTTTACTGGTCCAAAAAGTTAGTAATATTTATGATTCAAAACATAACTCCTACTTTTATGGATTTGAAGATTGGTGTAGCTTTGAAGAAGCTTTTCGAAGATGGTGTAGTGCAGCGAGAGGATTTGTGGATCACCTCAAAACTCTGGTTTGTCATAATCCGATAACAATTAACTTTACATTTCTATACTTATATTAAGATTCCACCATTTTTATCTAACACAAGAATCCTAAACTTTACAGGTGCAATAATCATGCACCAGAAGATGTACCTGTAGCATTGGAAAACACTTTGAAAGACTTGCAGCTTGATTATATCAATCTGTACCTTGTAAGTGTTCTCGATTTCCAACTTTTCATACCCTCTTTTCTACTTTGTCTTAAATCTTTATTAATTTAGTGAACCTTATTTTTATATATCATTCAATCTATTTAAGATCCACTGGCCAGCAAGAACAAAGAAGGGGACACCTGGGTTCAAACCTGAAAACCTGATTCCGACTGATATACCTGCAACATGGAAAGCTATGGAGTCATGCTATGATAACGGCATGACTCGAGGTTTAGGTGTTAGCAACTTTTCCTCAAAGAAACTGGCCGATTTATTAGCAGTGGCACGCGTTCCGCCTGTTGTGAACCAGGTGGAGTGCCATCCTTCATGGCAGCAAACTAAACTGCGCGAATTTTGTAAAGCTAACGGTGTCCACCTTTCTGTAAGTCATCAAAATCAACAGATTTGATGCTAATTAGTTTCATAATCAAATTACTTTTAACTTTTGTACTTCATTTGAATATGCAGGGGTATTCACCACTTGGTTCACCAGGCACAAAATGGCTCAAGAGCAATGTTCTGCAGCATCCGATTCTGACATCGGTTGCAGAGAAAGTCGGCAAAACTCCTGCACAGGTGGCACTCCGATGGGGTTTGCAGATGGGTCATAGTGTGCTCCCAAAAAGTACAAATGAAGCGCGAATCAAAGAGAATTTTGATGTCTTTGATTGGTCCATTCCTGATGACTTGTTCGCAGAGTTTTCGAAAATTGAACAGGCAAGCTTTCTATTTCATCATCATAATAATAATAATAATAATAATAATCAAACTGAAAGATAGTTAATTTGTTCTTGACATTTGAATGATGGGTTTCTTGCAGGCAAGACTTATTAGGGGAGAATTTCTGGTGAATGAAACTTATGGCGAGTATAGAAGCGTTGAGGAACTTTGGGATGGTGAAATTTAAGAAATTGAGTTGCTATATTACTCATTAATCATGGATGATTTCAGTCTCTAGTTTTGATTTTGATTTGAATGTTTGGTTTATTTTGATCCATTTCAAGATAACTTCTATTGCAAAATAAGTTACATGCTACATTTTTTGATGGCGGATGATATTACTATTGTAATGAATCTTGCAAGTCGTTAGGGACGCTAAGTGCGTTGAACTAACGAGCTATAACGTATATGCAACTTTTGGATTGACATATATCCAATATCCATGATCACAATTTCATCATGTGTGACTGTTATAAGACTTATCTTTTGGGGGTAACTTATCCTAGAGGTAAGGTTTATTATCATCTTATTATTTTTAACCTTGTTTGTCTGAGTGTAATATATTATATGGGAGTCGGATCCCGTATAAGAAGCAAGCTCTATATCATCTTCAGCCTAGTTGTATGAGTGGAAAAAATGAAATATTTTTTCCCTATGTTAATACATCAACGAACCTCGCAAACAGAATGCACAACCACCACAAACAGTTAAAAGAGACTCATGACAGGGAGGAGCAAATCAAGACCGGACAAAAAACCACATGCGTAATGTATGTATTAATAAACCACAATCGTTGATCTCCTTTCCCTTTGAAATGAGTGGCTCACAATCTGAAATGTACTATTCATTTGTGACTGTATTTATACTTCTTGTACTCTTAATTGTCCCTGGTCAACTAATTTTGAAGTGTTGAGTGAATCACTCCAAGTAATTTGAAGAAGTTTGGGCATTAAAAAAATTCATTTTCATTGCATTCTAATTTTAAACATTATCAACTTATAACTTTCATTGCATACTCTACATATCAAAAAATGCATTATATTTTTTTAAACAACCAAATATATTAAAACATGGATGGGATTAAAAAAAAATGCACTATATGGTTTTTACAGAATGAACTTTAATGATTTTATTTTTTTAATTATATTTTTTCGTATATTATTACCACCCATGTTGTAGCGCATGGGTTTACGTCAATGTTTTAATAATTGGGTCGTGTTTCTGCCGCAATAGAATATATCAATTACCAACTTTGGCATATATTTGGGACTAACATGTGCTTTAGTGGATTGTTCCTACATTTTAACTTGTTTTTAATTTCTATTTTTTTTATTTTTAACCCAATATTCTTACATATTTTACATTTTAGTCATAATATTTTTTAACTTTCAACTTTGTTCCATGCTTTTCATATTTTATAAATTTTTCGTTCTACGTTTCGGTCTAAATTTTCCGAGTTAACACGCCGCAACGTACGTGCGTGATTCAACGTTTTCACACTTATTTTTTCATGTGTTAATGGCCCTGTTGCGACCCGCTTGGTATATCGTTTTTATGTCTGCTCTTCGTTTGGTTTTGTATTTTCCGTTGTTTATTTCTTTTTTAAGACGAGTTTTTCGGTGTTGGTGGTTAGTGATGATGGTGTGTTATTGGTGCTACTTTTTTTTTTTTGAACAACAACCAATTTCATTTCACCAACCAAAATACATATGGCTTAGCAAGATGCTAAAGCCACGAGGACAATACACCATTACAAAACATTTGAGAAATTAAAACAAAGCCAATTACACCAATCTAAGTTCTTAATATTATACCTATATTTAATCCATACATCAACCGTACGTGCCACCGATACTGGTCTATTTGAAAATATGAAATTATTTCTTGCCTTCCAGATGTACCAACAGGTTGTCACAATCACCACTTGAAAAACTTTCCTCACCTTATCATTCACCTTTGCTAATTTGTGTAGATCTAATAAATCCTTTACCGAATATACGTAAATCGGTTTAAAGCCACACCACGAGCTCACATGTGACCAAACTTGGGAGGCGAAAAGACATGAAGTAAGAAGGTGTTCTATTGTTTCCTCCCCATCCTTGCATAATGGGCATATGAAAGAGGGGATCTGAATATTGGTGCTACTTAACACGATTTCACGCCTCCCGCTACAACATGAGAAGCTTAATACTAGTTTTTATTAAATTCAAGGATATCATGTAATTAATCTTTTTTAATATTTTTACATGACACCTCTTAACCAAATATTTATTGGTTAATATACCACTTCTATTATTGAAATCCAAGGTGATACAAAAAGTTTAAGAATCACATTCTGTTCTATTACATATTATCAATTTAATATTTATTGTTATAATTATAATAACAATTAGCTGTGAAGAAAAATACTATATGTGGGTTTGTATTGCTTATTTAAAAATTTATAAGATCACTTAGTTTTTTTTCTTTGTAAAACCAATAAACATTTCTGAGTTCTAAACTTAAAAAAATAAAAAAAATTATATAAAACCATCTCTTAATTTATTTTTATTAACCATCTATATAAGTTTTTTTACGGAATTTAAACACCAAGAAAAAACATTCTACCACTAGAATATTTTTACTAAAATTATTCGTCTACAACCACAAACACTGAATTAAAATGGATTTACAAACAATACGTCTGATTTTATTTAATTTTCTTTATTTTTTATAAAACAACATAATTTTATTTTCTAAAATTAAAAGCAAATCCCAATTCCCCAACACCCTTTTTGACTCCTTGAGCAAGGCAATACCCACAACGAGTGTTACATTTCAAAACCAAACCCTAGGCCTCTGATCGATCCTCTATTCATCGTCTTCAAATCATCGTCATTCAACCATGGGTTCAGGTGAGTTTCACTTCCTTTAAGGTTTTCAATTGCACTCATACACCACCAATCTGCAGAAACGCACACACACCATTAGTGCGTTCGTGTGTTTTACGATTATTCAGTGGATTTGCATTGTTGCAAGCTTCTGATTACGCTTTGTGTTTCCGTTATCTCGTTTAGATGCAGACATGGAGGATTATGGGTTCGAGTACTCCGAGGAGGAACCTGAAGAGCAAGATGTTGACATTGAGAATCAGTATTACAATTCTAAAGGTACTGAATCGACTCTTTAGGTGTTTTAATTATGCCCTTATAGAACTGATTGCTGATTGTATGCTTACCAGTTGTGGGTACGGAAAAGCGTAAGCAACTAGGGTGCCATTTTATGGGTGTAACTTTGATGTTGGAGTTATGTGTGTTTTTCTACTTTGGAGTTCATATGCTCTTTAATTTGTTTAGTATCCGCAATCAGATATGGATGCATCTTTGTGCACTTACATATAAGTAAATATTGCAAAGTTGTTGGCCTCAGTTATGTGATTTTCAAGGGATTCACTTCTTTATGGTTTCCGTTGGATTTTACGGCATTATCATTTCTTTTGGTTCATTTTAGTCTACTTTTACTAAATTGGGATGACAGCTTATTGTTATGTTATTACATTTAGGAATGTTTACGGCCAGGTTGTTGTGACTATTGTATAAGTTTAATTTTGATTCTTATGCCACTTATGCCTATAAAACTCGGTTCTTTGTTTAACGGTCCTTATTAAACCAGAAACGGCACACACTTGATAACATGATATATGCTGAAACCTTTAAGGCTTCTCTTGATTTTGTATTTTTGTATAGAAGTTAATGCGACATTTAAGCAGATAGATATAACCAATATAGAAACATGATTATAGTTTTGACAAAGTAGAGTAATATGAACTATATGCTATTTGAGTAAATCAGTTACTTTAATGTTTCATTGATGAGTCTGATTGTAAGGTTACTTCTCTCCGATCAATGGGTAACATGCATATTAGTAAGTCATTCATAAGTGTAATATCTAACATTTAAGCAAATAAATTATCATATTATACAAGCTGTAAAACAAATTTTGATTTCATCTTGTATTCTTGTATGGTTAAGAAAATAAATGTTTTGCAAACTTTAATTTATGAATCCTGCTTAATCTATACAATCAAGATGATTTTTTCTAAAGACATCAATTTAATACAAGTCAATGATTTTGTTTCATTTTTCATCATGCCGCTCATCTTTCTCTAAGAAAGAAGCATTTATTTTGCAACCTTTTTTATGATGATGTGATATCAAGATGGGTTGTTGCTCCTAACATATGTGATGACAAATTTGGCAGATGCAATGATGGTTTGGGATCTTTAGGTAAATGCGTAATTGTGTATAAAGAAAACCGAGTCACAATTAGAATGACGTGCAGCAATGGTCTGTGAAGGCTCTATTTCTATTCTCTAAGGATTGGGTTACATACTCAATTTAAGTTTATGATGAAAGAAAAAGATTGCGTATCACTGGAACAAACACAAAGCGACCAAAAGAGATTGATGTTTTATTGACTTGTATTAGAAAAGGATCATCAAACTTCGAATTTTGAGAGTCAGAACAGGGATAAAAAGAACAAGCAATAAGATGTGAAAAGCATATGAATTATAAATACAAATTAAGTCCTTTAGTTCAGAATTTTGGGTGCGCTATAAGTTGTATTTGATGCACCATATGATTAACTCATTTGTTTTGACTGTGAAAAAGATTATTTGGTGATCCATAAAAGAATTGATGTACTCTGGTCAGGCTATCAAAGACGATACCATGAGATATACTGTTATAGCATCTGAAATTTGTGAAAGGGTTTTCTATTTCATGTTTATGGATGGCATTTTGCCAGCCAATGTGTTTCACATGCACAAATTATTGTAGTGGTGTAAATACTTTGGGTTAATTTTTTTAGGTCTATTAAGTTAGGCACATTTGGCGTATATCTAAGACAGGTTGTAAATGTAAAACAACTAGTACAAAGTGCTGGATAGAATCCGGCTAATATTTTGGTTGATTTCATATGCTCTTCAATTGTTTGGTATCCAACTGCATCTATCAAATGAATCTCTAGATATGGATGCATTTTTGTGCACTTAGATATAACTAAATATTGCAAAGTTGTTGGCCGCAGCTCGCATGTGAGAAATGATTCCATTTGTGTTATGTGATTTTTCAAGGGATTCACATCTTTATGGTTTCCATTGGATTTTACGGCATTATTATTTCTTTTGGTTCATTTTAGTCTACCTTTACTAAATTGGGATGAAAGCTTATTGTTATATTATTACATTTAGAAATGTTTACGGCCAAGTTATAGTTGCTATTGTATAAGTTTAATTTTGATTCCTATGTCACTTATGCCTATAAAACTCAATTCTTTGTTTAACGGTCCTTATTAAACCAGAAATGGCACACACTTGATAACATGTTATATGCTGAAACCTGTAAGGCCTCTCTTGATTTTGTATAGAAGTTAGTGCAAGATTTAAGTAGATAGATTATCTAGTGATCAAGAAAGAAGTTATGTACTCTTGTCAAGCTATCAAGACGATACCATGAGTTATACTGTTATAGCATGTGGAATTTGTGAAATGGTCTTCTTCTTCTATTTCATGTTTATAGATAACCTTTCGCCATATCAATCCGTATATTATACAGGCCAATGTGTTTCACATGTACAAATTTATTGTACTGGTGTAATCTTATGCTTTATTAAATCTTTTTGACCTAGTTTGAGTTAAATTTTTAGGTCTATTAAGTTAGGCACCATTGGCATATATCTGAGACAGGCTGTAAATGTAAAACAACTAGCACAAAGTGTGGATCTAGAATCTGGCTAATATTTTGGTTGATTTTTATGATTTGGTGTTTTATAGCTTTCATCTTATGTAGTATAACTTCTCTAGTTTAATTTTATACAAAGGTTGAGTTGTATGTCATTCTTTGTTGTTGACAGGCTTGGTTGAGACTGATCCAGAGGCTGCACTCAGTGGTTTTGCTGAAGTAGTTCAGATGGAACCAGAGAAAGCAGAATGGTGAGTCTATTTAAATTAGACTGCTAGTATATATATGGCTATACTGATTACTGGATATAATAAGTAGCAGAAAGTAAACCATTTATGGGAATTTATTTCTTAAGACAGTAAAACAGTTCTTGTTGTCTCATATCATAATAAGCACTGCAACTTGAATATCCCTTACAGTTTGCAATGAATGTATCTGGCTGAAATATGTTGCAAAATCAAATATAAATGTTGAATATTGCATGTTTCCAGTGATTTTAGAGAATGATGTTGTGTGAAGATTTAACTTTTTGTAAACTAGAAAAGGAGTTAAATATGCCACTGCTGGCTGAAACAATCTCTACTGTGTTTCATTAGCCTGTTTTGTCTTTTTTTTCCCTTTACTTGCTGATAAACCTGCTTGTTTCTGTATGATTATGGCATTTTCTTCAAGCAGAATTTGTTTGCAAATACTAATATGATTTATCTGTTCTAATTGAAAGGGAATTCAGGGCACTTAACACAGACTGGGCTGAAACAATCTTTAACTTTTTTTTCATTAGCTTGTTTTTCTTGCTAGCTGATAAACCTGCTTGTTTGTATATGAATGTGGCATTTTCTTCAAGCAGAATTTATTTGCAAATACTAATATGATTTATCTGTTCGTTTTAAAAGGGGATTCAAAGCACTTAAACAGACTGTAAAGCTTTATTACCGTTTAGGGAGGTACAAAGAGATGACAGATGCTTATAGAGAAATGTTAACGTACATTAAGTCTGCAGTGACTCGAAATTATAGTGAAAAATGTATAAACAATATCATGGATTTTGTATCCGGCTCTGCTAGTCAGAACTTTGGTCTTCTACAAGAGTTCTATCAAACCACATTAAAAGCACTCGAAGAAGCAAAGAATGAGGTAACAGTTTTTGCTTATTTCTGAAGTGGGCTAAGTTAATCTTTTCTGAGTCTTATTAACGTATGCCATTTCATATTTTAATACATTTATGTAGAGATTATGGTTCAAGACAAATCTTAAGCTTTGCAAGATCTGGTTTGACATGGGTGAATATGGTAGAATGAATAAGGTATGCAAGTGGATGTAAAAGACACTGTTTGGTACTTAAGTTCTGTTGGGGTTTAATCTGTCATAACATAAATTTTTTATATAACAGATTTTGAAGGAGCTTCACAAATCTTGTCAACGGGCAGATGGTACTGATGATCAAAAGAAAGGAACTCAGTTATTGGAAGTGTATGCAATTGAGATTCAAATGTACACAGAGACTAAAAATAACAAGAAACTTAAGGTCAGATGCTCTTAATACTAGGTTTATGTTATATTCATCACATGTTTTAAGTTTTAAATCATTATGATTATTGCTCATAACTTGTTTTTATTATGTGTTATTTACAGCAACTTTACCAAAAAGCACTTACTATAAAATCAGCAATTCCTCATCCTAGGATCATGGGTATCATACATGAGTGTGGTGGCAAGATGCACATGGCAGAACGCCAATGGGCAGAAGCAGCTACTGACTTTTTTGAAGCTTTTAAAAACTATGATGAAGCTGGAAATCAAAGAAGAATTCAGTGTCTTAAGTATACACAAATTTTAAGCTCAATTTTGTTTTTGTAAATGCTATAAACATAATTTGACCTATATTTGTATGTTACACAGATACTTGGTACTGGCTAACATGCTTATGCAATCCGAGGTCAATCCATTTGATGGTCAAGAGGCAAAGCCGTATGTGCCAAACTTAATCATCTTTCTTCACCTGTACCATTTATGATAATAACTTTGTATTACTCTCTCTGAATGCCAATCTAATGGTCCAGATACAAAAATGATCCAGAAATCTTGGCAATGACAAACTTGATTGCAGCATATCAACGTAATGAAATATTGGAATTTGAAAAGATACTCAAGGTACAAATGTTAGGCACCCATTAGTTATGCACAATTAATTCTATATGTACATGCTCTTATCATATGAGTTCAATGTATAAAAAATGATTTGTGACAGAGTAACAGAAGAACCATCATGGATGACCCCTTTATCAGAAATTATATTGAAGATCTTCTGAAAAACATCAGAACTCAAGTGTTACTCAAGCTCATCAAACCCTACACAAGAATCAGAATTCCCTTCATATCAAAGGTAAAAATTTTTCGATATATACATATACATACATAAATATGTAAATACATGTACTTGCAATTTTACGAAGTGACGTTTCTCAGGAGCTTAATGTGCCAGAGGCTGATGTGGAGCAGCTGTTAGTTTCACTGATATTGGATAATCGGGTTCAAGGTCATATCGATCAAGTTAACAGGCTGCTGGAGTGCGGGGACAGGTTAAATCTATCATACATATTAAACTATTTTCATGTATTATAATGTGATTCTCATAATTTTGGAATTTGGGTGGTGGCAGGTCAAAGGGAATGAAGAAATACACTGCTGTGGAGAAATGGAACACACAACTTAGGTCACTTTATCAAAGTGTTAGCAACAGAGTTGGTTGAGAAGTTTAAGCATATAACTTTTGATGAGAGATTGTTATTTTACTTTTGACATTTTTTGTTTATCTTGTTCAATTGGTAAAGCTGGTATCTGAACAGAAATGAAGAGGATACTGTGTTTAAAAGTGGGTCATTGGTTGCATTTTTGTTTGTTCTTGCTATGTCGATTATTTGCAATAGAACATGAAGAGGCTTAAGAATCATAACACAGTTATTAAGTTATAGTAACAGAGGTCGTTTAATACATAACTAATTTTAAGTAAAAAACAATTATAACTTATAAACACCTGTTTGAAAGATATAAACACTTGTATCATTGCTTTAAGGTGATTATATAGGCATATAACGGTCTCTATTTTTCCATTCCCTCAACGTTGCTAACAGCGGTGTGTATGTCGTTAAAAATTAGTCCCCAGATCGTTAAAAAATTGAACAATTAGTGCTTATGGTTTGATCATATTGCATATTTAGTCCCCAGATCGTTAAAAACTAACAGACACTAACGTGAGGACCAAATTTGCAACAAACTTTTAAATGTTCAGACTAAATTTACAATCTTAAAATCTGAAAACCAAGCTTACAATATAATCAAAACACGAGAACTATTTTTGCAATTTTCTCTTAATTAATGATTTACGAATAAAAGAAGCAAAGACCAAGACCCACACAAACACCGTCAAAAAAGTCAGTCAACCACACATTCAACCCTATTCGTCTCAATTCCACTGTGTGGGGTCAAAATTCAAAAGCACCCCCACTCCACCGCACCAACATTCATCAACATCATTGACTCACTCCACACACATAATTATATAAATCAATCTTCTGATCTTGAACAACTTACAGCAATCACACCATGGATTGTGGCGTATTAGGTGCTCTGATTGTTGTATTAGCAGCTGTTGCATCGCCCGTGAGTGGAAATTCCGAAGGCGACGCGCTTTACGCCCTTCGCCGGAGCTTAAACGACCCCGATAACGTTCTGCAGAGCTGGGATCCCAATCTTGTTAATCCCTGCACGTGGTTTCACATTACTTGTGATCAAGATAACCATGTTACTCGTGTGTAAGCAATTCTGCTCTAAATCCCCAAATTTTATAACCTCTTGTGTCTTTTTGGGTGTTTTTGACCTAATTCTTGCGCTTTAATTGTGTTTGTGAAAGTTAGTTTTACTGTCCTTTGGTTGTAGGGATTCTGTGTTTTGGATTATGTAGGTCTGATGTTCTTAATTTGAAATCGACATGTTTGTGTAGGTATCATGTTCTAAAGCTGAAATTAACATTAAGATAGTTAGAAGTCAAATAGAAAAAGTGAAATTTCTTATTTGTATGAGAAGTTTAGAACTTGAAGAGAGTAGTAGGAACAAGTAAATCCTTTGTGTGTTTATAAAAGGTCTCTGAAAGGTTTGAGTTGTCTTGGAGGCATAATATTTAGGATGCTTATTGAATGAATAATACAGTAAGAGAACTAGGATAGCAATTCCTATTCGTTATTTCGATCCTAGTTCTCTTGGAATAAGTTTGGTGGCGGATCACGAATTTGACATCTTCGATGTGAAAATGTTCTATTTTCATGAGGTCTTCTTGGCCTTTGTTCAAAAGGTCCAATAATGTCTATATGTTGGACCTTTTGAGGCTGTTATAGATTCTGAGAGGCAATTTGGATTGGTCAATAAAAATTGATACACCATTATTTTCTATTTTTTGTTAGTTTAGCCAACTTGAAAGTTTCTCCGGTCCTTTGCTAATTGGAGTTAAAAATCCAGAATGAAAATACGAGAATAGGAATAAGACTTGATATTTAGAAATGCCCAAATTTGATTAAAAAAATTAAAATTGTAAAGTAGAAACATAGATGCACTCCTATAAACTTGGAGTGATTGCTTCTTCCTCCTCCTCTTCCTCTTCGTGTGAATACTATCTCCTCTTAATGCTTTGATGCTACACATGTGTAGCATATATTTGTAATCAAAAGGGTTTCAATGGAAGGAGAAATCATAATAGAAAAATTAAAACGTTTACTTGTAACTCAAAACTCAATTTCGAGTTTGACCTCAGAACCCAAACCAACATTTCCTTTGATTCCGTGGGGAGCATCTTTGATTGTAATAGTTCTTAATTTAATATGTACTAGCAAATCTTTATTAACCCAATCTGACAAACTATCATTATTATATCTAGAATTATGAAACTTAATTCATTATGTTATTATTGTTCTTTTACAGGGATCTAGGAAATTCAAAATTGTCCGGTCATCTTGTACCTGAACTAGGAAAACTCGAACGCCTAAAGTATCTGTAAGTTATTTTTAGTTTGTGCACACAGTAAACATTTCCGTCAAAAGGCCATGTTCATCCAGTTATTACTTCTTTTAATCACTACAATTAACAGCCGTGGTATATGATGTATTTTAATGAATACAGGGAGCTTTACAAAAACAACATTCAAGGTCCAATTCCTGCAGAGATCGGTAACTTGAAGAACCTCATAAGTTTGGATCTCTACAACAACAATATTACTGGAAAGATTCCATCTACGCTCGGGAAATTGAAATCTATAGTGTTCTTGTGAGTTTGATTACACTCAGCAATATCTATAACTTGACTGTCAATAAATATAAATAATTTCTCATTTCCAATCTGCAGGCGACTTAATGATAATCGTCTAACCGGAAGAATCCCAAGGGAACTCAGTGGTATTCCAAGCTTGAAAGTATTGTATGTGCTCATTCTTTATCAGTCTGTATTTTATATCATGAAATTAAGCAATTTTTAGAAAGGTGTTTTGCATATTTTGTGCAGAGATGTATCAAACAATGACCTCTGTGGCACTATTCCGACAACTGGCCCGTTTGAACGCATCCCTTTGAGCAAGTAAGGCTTTTCAAATTTGGCAATAATTTCTATTTTTTATTATTTTTAGAATTTATTTTGCTTTTGTTGCTAGCTTAATGAATGGCGATTCTGTTTTGCAGCTTTGAGAACAATCCTCGTTTGGAAGGGCCTGAGTTGCTGGGGCTAGCAAGTTATGATACAAACTGCTCGTAAAAGTGTTGTTTCTAGTTGCTTTGTATGTCAAGGTTGCTGCTTATATAAACCAGTTTTAAGTTGTGATAAAAGCGTATGACATCAGGATCGTTTATGATATCGTCTGTAATATCATCATGTTGCTATGCGTGTGTGATGTCTTGAAAAATGTCACGTTTGGTGGTAACTGGTAACCATGGAATTAGGCTGCTCACTGTCTTTCCGGTCGGTTTTGATCAAAATTTTGGACCGAATTGGTATCTACCCTTTTGGGAAAAGGCTAATCAAACTAGTCGAGTTGGGTTGGGTGAATGAACCAAAACAGTCTGCCTGGTTGGTTTGAGGTTTTTCAACTGTTTTCTTCCTAATAATTTTGAAAAAGGTAGATTATATTAAAATCTTAAAATTATAAAGATATTTTTGAAGATTAACATATTATTATGAGTTATAAAAATGGAAACAGAAAACATGTTATCAGTTTCTAGTTTCAAACCGTGAGTCAAATTGTTAAACCTGGTTTTTTGAAATTGTAAATTTGGATTATATGAATCTCAACTTGAGTCAAACAAGGTAGTTTCAAGCAGTTTGATTAATCTTAATGGTTTATAAATAGCATAGAAGTTATTAGATGTAGATTCTTTTGAAATTGTAATTGAATTACAGAGATCTCAACCTGAGTCAAACAGGGCAGTTTGATTGGTTTTAACAGTTTATATGATTGAGCTACAAGCTTATATTTTACAGTTTGTATGCTTGAGACACAGATAAAAACTTGATAATTCTTATCACTTCTGTTAAAAAAGAATATAAATAATACAAATCCACAAAATTATATAGGGTTTAAGAATGAAATTAACAGATCAAGTTTGTGTAGAGGTGATAATCCTAACCTATTTGTTTTTAGTTGAAAGGCTTTGGACTTTATTTTTATTGTATGAGTTAATATAGGTTATTCTAAAGTTCTTCAGGGATCAAGATGGATAATTTTAAATTCAAGAGATCAAGATGGATAATTTTAAACTTATAAATGGAAGTCAATGGATCACATGGGTGATAGAAAATATACAAATAGGTCAGAATGGATTATTAGATTATTATTGTTTCATGTTCGTGTGTTCTGTTTTATTTAGGAAAACACAACTTTTAACCGAGCTTCAAAGTGTTTTAGTTCAATTCCTTGTGAAACCATATTGCATAAAGAATTTACATAAACAAATAAGTAAATAAATGAAAAACTTTAACAAACATAATTGAGGGTGTTTCATTGAGAGCAATTTCAATATTCTTATTCATCATATAGATGTATTTACTGAGTTGTAAGAAGTGATGGTGTTTACTTTGAAACGTTTCTAGTTGTTCAACGGAGGTACCAACATAATGGCGATTTTTTTAGAAATACGGTCACCATAGATGCATGCAACACAAGAGAGGTTGTAAACCAAATCTTTTCACGAATGGGATTTTCGCACTTAGTAAGTGCAATATCTCCACAACAAACTAGCCTGCGTCAGATTTTTCTAGAGCAACACAAATATCGCACTTCGCATGTGTGATGTCTTTGTAATGTCATGTCAACGATGGAAGTTTCTACGAAGAAATTGACCCAAATCGAGTTTTTAAAGAAACATCACACATAGCTACTGCGATTTCTAGCAAAACTCCACCAAGACTGCTACATTTGCCAAGAAATTGCACTTGGTAACCGTGATTTCTAACAAATATTGTTTCCTACATTTCTCATGAATTGTGTCACCTATCACAATATATCAACTAACAACCACTATATTAATTGATATTCAACCGCTTGAAATCGTGGGTGATAAATATAAACTTAAAAGGAGTATTTTCACACACTACAATTCGCAAACAAATGTTTGATGATTTGATGTGTCACTAAGAAATCGCACTTGCTATGCGCCATATCTATAATAACATGTGATCCCTAACATTTTTTAATGAGCTATGATTTCTAACAAGGTTGACAAGTTGTGGTTACTAAGTGTGAAGTCTGTGTTCTTGTGATACAGTGGAACCAGAAAAGCTTAAAAGTCGCACTTAGTAAGTGCAATGTTTGAGTGACATCTGACACGCTTCTTGTGGAGATATCACACTTACTAAGTGCGGTAACCACCCTTGCGAAAAGATCTGATTTTCAACCCCTCTTGTGTTGCATGCATCGATATTGACCGCATTTCTATAAAAAAATTCACATCATCACACTTATCTTCATTTTGTTTGCTTCTTTATCTTTGACCTAAGTGCTTAAACAAGCAATGAAATGTATTATTCTAGTCCGTCTGGACCCAAACTCATTATGACCCGAACCCATTTTGGTCGAAACCCAACGTAATCTATTTTCTAAATGACTCCTAACCTAAACTCATTTTGACACAAACTCAACCCGACGACCAACCTGATCAACCCCACCCATCTTGCCGCTCTACTTCTGTACAAGAATGCAACAGAACATGCTGCAGTCAATCCCTTTTAATCTATATTGCCTAATTTAGAGGGGAAAAGAGGTAAATCCACAATCCTATATTACACTTTGCACTTGCACAATCTCATTAACAGTAATCAAATCATTTCAAATGTACAAGAAACAAAATTATAGTGGGTCAAATGAATCCATCTTGTACATTATGAACTACATCTTCGCAGTTCGAAGGTAAAAAACGAAGAAAATTATACAAGAAGGTTTGTATACAACTAACTGAAACCATTGAAAACCATATAGTTCAACTCATTAGGCTTACAAAACTACATATAACACCTTCCAAGATGAAGTTGAACAGAGTGTTAAAATTCAGCAGCTTTCAAAAAGATATCTAACATCAAGATGGTTAAAAAGTACTTACGGTTAATGCAGCTAGCCACTTATTAACAACACATCTGCGATTCACTTGGTGATTCACCAGATTTCCAACAAGAAATGGCATAAATAATTCTTCCTTTCCATCCCTGCAAAAGCCAGTGGTTGTCTTCATCTATCATGAAATCCTTATGATATAAGCTCACTTTCTCTGCAGCCCGTTTGAATATAAACCGCGAGAATGGAACTGGAACCAACCCGACCCTCAAGTTACGAACATGCCATTGCTTATACGTCTCAGGCCTTTCAGTCCTCTCCCATCCCTCACATGCTATCACATTCAAAGCTTCTCTTCCAAATACCTCTGTTTCAAGCAGCATCCTTTCAGGTCGATCACGGGCCACATTGGTTTCAAGCATATCAAATAAAGCTGAGAAATGAAAAAGGGCTTCACGAAAACGGGTCAAGAAAAACGGGGCATTGTAAGATCCGTTTAGAATTCCATGGATATAGATATCGGGATTAATCTTCTTAATCAGGTTTAGAACAATGTTTCTAGCACTATCCACCACCACTGTTTCATCAAGCAGGTTTTTTGCTCGATACATACAGTTAACCACTAAAAACTCACCTTCATCCAGCATTAATTCCTCAACTGTAACATTTTCCCATCTTTTAGCGATAGAGTGATATTCAAACGGAACGTTAAATTGTTTAGCATAAGCCTCTAACCTGCGACCCGTTTCATCAATCCTTTGGGCTGGTCTAAACCCCGGTTGAGGAAACTCGATTCCAGTAATCCTAACCCGTGGTGGCCCGCCTTTTCTTGATGAAATACGCTGAATGAAAGTGGGCCATTGAAACCCGTATAAAATACCAAAATCGATGATGTGTACCCTCGCTGCATTCTCAGCTTTATCCATAATTGTCCAGTTGGACGCAAAATTTGAAAGTTTTCTAAAAGGGGATGATGCCATGTACAAATGGTAAGCTTTGATATAGTCTGCAGCACATGTTTTCTTGTTAACTAATGCTTTATGAATTTGACTACCAGTGCCAGCTAAGCGGGCCTCAAGCCCGTTAGCAAAACAGTGAGCTAACCTCTGTGTTCCATCACCAAAAGGAGACGAATGTTGCCTAATTTGTTTCAGGAGTTCATTTGCTTTCCTTCTATCATCAGCTGCAACCGATTGTGCACAAGTGATTAAAAGGGTTCTCAAATCTATAACTTCTTTCTTTCGGTTTTGTTTCTTACCACGAGTTCTGCTTTTACCTTTACCTTTCCCTTTATTTGCACTTACATCTTCCACATCTATTAATGAATCTTTAACTTTTTCTTCACGTAACGTGTCACGAAATGATTCTAAAGCAGCCTTACCTTCTCCCAAACTAGAGAGGAAAATCAAGTCAATTTCTTCTGTCCTCAAAGTCGGATCTGGAAAAACCGCAGCCTGCTTAATGCTTCTTTCTTCTTTTTCTAATTCGGTTATATCCTCGCCACAACTTTTTCTTATCTTTGACCCCGTTAACAAGCGATGATTTTCTTCTATTTGCTGACCTTGACTTACATTGGAAGAACTCAACAACTGATTGACACTAGGAAGAAACTTGTTAGCTTCTTCAAACCCTCTTCTAAACTGCCACATCATTTGGTTTTCACTACAAAGATCATATGTATCCGCAGTGCTTGCAGGCGAATCCAACCCCCCGTTGCTCGAAGATCCAAACGACACATGAGATCCATTCTGCACTACAGGATTCTTCACACCACTTCCACTCAAGTTCTCAACATAAAGGCTGTTCCCAGAATGGTCAACAGAAGTCAAACCGCTTTCCAATGAAGGCGGCGGTGGCGACCATGGGGACGGTGACGGTGGGTACTTCTTCCCAAGAACTTCATAAAAGGGTCTTTCTGCAGCTTGAAGATCTAAAGACTCTTGAAGCATACAAGATTTATCCTCCATATCTTCTTCCATAAGCACCTGACTAATAAACCCCAAAATCGCATCGGAAAAGTCGCAATCTTCATGAAGCTCATCTTCAAGATTTGCCCTCACATCAACCACAGGAGGATTGTCTAATGATGGAAACTGTAAACCTCTAAAGTTTTGACTGTACATGGATGTCTGATACCTACTACCTTCATTGACTAAATCATAAGTCAAAATAGTGTTATCAATATCATACACTTGACCATTGTTCACACAACTATTATCTGCAAAATTAGGCATACTTCCATTCCCAAATCGAATCCCATTTTCATCCCCATCAGCAGATCTATAAACTCTCCCAAATCTCGAATCCATTAGCGTCAAATTGCTTCTTCCAATTTCAAAATCCCCCAATACAATCAAGTTTCCAATGAACAAATTCCAAAACCCTAGCTACACATTTAACAGACACAAAGTTTCACGATAGATACTCCAAAAGCAGAATGAAAACAATAGAAAGCAGTAACGTAGGTTAAAGATTAAACATTGGAATTAGTAAAGCAAATCTTTAAGAAATCGGATGTACCTTATGACAGAAGATGATTGGATTGATGTTGGGTAGTGGAAGAAGATGAAGGTTTTTCAATAAAGGTGAAAGCTTGATAATGGTGGAGTTATGAGGATCGATAAAGGAGATGGGGGTGGAGTTTAATGGCGTTTTGTTGACGAAAGTAAAGGTTAGCAGACGTCAAGTGCTGAGAAGTGAGAAGAGTTGACGTGTGGGGTGCAGGTGAATCACACATACATATATATACAGGAAAAGGAAAACTGCACTATTATATTTTGTTTTCTTTTTCTAACACCATTGCGTACAATTTTCCAAGGATGCACGGGATAATAATAAAAGAGTAAATTGCTGTTTTCGTCATTTGATAAAAATTACGGTTTCAGTTCAATAGTTTATTTATTACACTGACAGTCCAATAGTTTTAAGTTTTGTTTCAATTTCACCCAATCCATTAACACCGTTAAAATATTTCCGTTAAGTTAGTGTAAATTTATAATATTACCCTTATAATTAAATATAAAATAAAAAAAAACTTTATTAAATAACTATCATCATCATCTTGTCATCTTCATCATAAAAAACCTACACCATATCCCATCCACCACCACCACCCACTACCACCACCACAACCACCATTATCATCCCTAACAAGATCATCACCATTAGAGTTCAAGACCCCCCCCCCCCCCACCCACAACCCCAACCCATCTCTCTCTCTCTTTATCATCTAAAAATCAAGAACACCGACCATTGCACCTCCAACTCCACCTCCGAGCCACTTACCGCCACCTTATGCCACCACTCCAGCCTCCACCCCTCTTCCTCTTTCTCTTTATCTCTTCACCCAAGACCCCCCAAACCCCAATCTATCGGCACCACCACCGCCTTCTCCGGCCACCACCACCCCTGTCGCCCCCTCGTGAACTTGAACCACCATCGCTCACCTCCACCATCATCGCTCACCTCTGCCACCGTCCAACAGAACCCGCTCACCATGTAGATCTATAAGTTGAAACTGAATACTAAAAGGGTAGAACCACCGTCGCTCACCACCACCACAATCACTCACCACCTCTTACAACTTGTAGATCTTTATAGATCTATTGAAATCAAAAGGAGAAAGGGAGATTAAGATGAACAACGATAAGAAGATGCTGATGGAAGCACAATGGGGTGATGGGTAGCGGTGAAGGATGGTGGCAGTGGCGGTGAGGGTTGGTGGCAGTGGCAGTGAGGGTTGGTGGTGGTGGTGGTGATGGAGATGTAGATGGAGATGGAGGAATACCAAAAGAGAGATTTGGGTTAGTGTTAAATGATAATGGTAGGTGATGATAATGGTTTTATTTTTTAATTATATCTACTAAGGGTAATATAGCCAATTCACGTTAACTTAACAGAATTACACTAACAGAGTTAGTGGATTGGGTGAAATTGAAACAAAACTTGAAACTATTGGACCATCAGTGTAATAAATGAACTATTGGACTGAAACTGTGATTTTCGTCAAACCTCAGAGACGAAAAAGTAATTTACTCTAATAATAATATTAGAAAATCTTCTACGCTTGAACTTTTAAACTGTGTTGTGACTGGGATTGAACCCGTAATTTTATCTTTGTGTTTCAAGTTTATTGAAAGAGAGAAAAAAAGAAAAAACATTATTTCTCTTTTATTTTTGTTTTATTTTTATTTTATTGAATTTTTTTTTCTTTTCTTCTTTTTTCCAAAGGTGTAAGGATTTATTTTAGCCTTTAATTTCTCATGATCTCATCCTTTCTCTTCTCTTCTTTACTTAAAGTGGGTTTGGGAATATTTTTTTTGTTTTTGTTTTCTTTTCACTTCATTACGATTAAAAAAACTCTAGAACACAATTATCTTTTTCTTTCTTTCTGTTTTTCTTCTCTTCTCTCTTTAAATAAACTCGGAAACATAGCGTAAGAAGCTTTCGACTCTATTATCCAAGCTAGTTTCGTGATGTCACACCTGTTATATCTATGTCTCCAATAGTTTGCCTTCTTTTTATTAGGAGTATATGATATTAAGAAATAAGGATTAAAAAAGCACTTAATTAGTTCAACTTACAGTGGCATTCAGCCATTCATTAATTATACCGACTATTATTATTCGTTTTGATTACGAGAAGCTTGTATGTTTGTGCTTTTGTTGTTTGGATGAAAACATTTCAAGAGGTTACTCATAATGAGATTGTTGCCACTTAATTATACTTGAATGTGTAGTTCTCGTTTCATCCACATTCATTACGTTCAAAACGTGTTAGTGATATTTGAAACGTGACATTCATATGAACCTTGCATTTCTCATGTCAACGACAAATATGAGATTTGCATGTGATGTTACATACACATTCCTTACATACCTTGATACCCCTACATCACATAGATGTGGACCTTTAATACTCGCGAGAACTCCGCAAACATGTCAAGTACCAAACAAATATCATCAATACTTTTGCCCCGTGTGGTTGTCTCATGTGTTTATACTTCTTATTTTGTACTCAATAGTGATGCAACTTTTAGTGGAAAGAGAGGTTTACAAGATAAAGCTTTTACAACTCTACATGAAATATATGATAATGTTAGGTACACATCATATGTCAGGTATACATATCTAAGTTTATTAAAACCCTTAGATATATAATAATATCAAGACTCCATACTTGATCATGTAATGCACTAAGGTTGTACCTTTATAACCAAGTAAAATATTCCCTTAGCAATAGATAGGTGTCTGGCTAGTGTTCATTAATCTATAATTATAACGTGTGAGTTTGTTGTTAATAAGAACTTGTAATCTTATAGATCATGTTATACTTAAAGCATATGTTAACATCTCTTGAATAGTAGAGAAATATAAGTAGTTGTCTTGCATGCCATTTTATAACGAAATAATAAAAAATATACTTTCTTTTCAATTATAAAGTAAAACGAAATCAGTACTCTTTATAGATTTGACGATTTGTTCACGTTTTCATGTGGCAATCACATACATCTTCTCATTGGATATTTAGATTTCAGTACCTTTAACGTGTGATGTTTTCATTCTGATATCTTAATGTCAAAATAATATTTTACATGCTAAATTTCGTATTATAAGAATGAATAATACACTTTAAGTTTTTTTTTCTATAATAAATCACACAACATCATGTGAAACTACTTGGAAGAGAGTGATCAAATAGATGTTATTTGGTAGAAACCAGGCCTTTGTGTATCCTAATAAAACTTAGGCGTAACCCTAAAATTTATGTCTTTTGGTTTTCATATTAATTTGTTGTTCTCAGTCGCACATAAAAAATACATAAATTAAACTTATAAGTAACATGTAATTATAAGTTTAATTTTTTAGAAGTTTAATCAAATTTGGTTGGGAAATGTTAGACTATAAATTTAATTTAAAATAAGTCAATTGCGTAGTTACTGAAATAAGTCGGATGTAATTATAAGTTTAATCTTTCTTTGGTTTAATCATTTTATAACCCAAAGTTTTTGGTCATCCATATTTTGAATGGTTATGAAATTATTATGTTGGGGATCTGAGTGTAACATGCATCGTTTGGTCGGATGTAATTTAATTAAAGGTATATATCACTAATCGAATTACATATATAATATTGCATGTTCACACGATATAGTACTCGAATAAATATTCCTTGACCATTTCAAAGTTTGCATTTTTTTATTGGTCTTCTATAACCATGAAAGATGATTAAAGAATATAGTTGTAATGTGATAATCTCAGATATGCCTACATTATTATTACTCTTAGATAGTCACCGAATTTGACTTGTCTACTTGTTTTAAATAATGTTTTTTACGTAGTTCATCTATTCTATCTAATAAATACGTGTTTTTATCACTTATTATTCTTTTAATCCATATTTTTGCCACATATTATTTTTATAGACATTCTTATATAATTTCCCTCCAAAAGGGCATTATAGTAATTTAAAGACTCAAATTAATTTAGTTTCATATTAAAAATCAATTTTATTAATTGTTACATTTCACTCTCTTATCTAAATTATTTAAAATCAAGCTATTTTTTTTAAAAATAGATTTTATTAAGGAAATTATGATTACATCTTTTTATTTTAGAATAGAAATAATAAAAAATAAAAATTATATATAATATGAAATTTTCTAAAATACTGAACCTTTTGAAACAAAATATTTTAAAACAGTCCTTTTTAAAAAAATTATAAGAAGGTTAATTTTTTAAAAACAGTCTTTTTAAAACAACCATAATAATTACAAGCCATAGTTTTCAATAAACAAGAAACTTATACATAAGTGTCTAAAATAATTTCATAATCAAGAAATGTATCATACTAACTTTCTCATTTCTCTCTATTATTAATAATATTACTCATACCATTTTTAAATTAAAATATATATAATTCAAAAAATTAAAAACTTATTTTTTATTTAAAACACACTTTTTAAATTTAAAGTTTTATAAGATACACAACAAACGAACTTTTTTATTAAAAAAATCATTTTTCTTAAACAAAATATTTTAAAACCATAATTTTTTATAAAACAAAAATTTAATAACAATACATTATTGTTTATTTACTTAAAGTAGTTACTTATATATAATTATAATTATAATTTATCTTCAAGCATGATTATTTAATATTTTATTTATTCAACCCGTGTAATACACGGGGTACTAACCTAGTATCATAATAAATTTGTACCGCCACAAACATATTCAAAAGCAAAAAATCAACCACACTTTAGAATAAAGCACTAATCTTGTGTATATACACTCGTCAATTAAATCTTAGGGAGCGTTTGGTTTAAATGAATGAAATGGAATTAAGAAACTAGTATAATTTTCAAGTAAATTATGTTTGAGTAAGTAATGAAATGTAAAACCCAATGGAATGTTTCACCTTAAATTCCCTTGGTTGTGGATTTCAAATTCTCTCTCTAGGTGGAAGGATTTTGAAATCACACAACCAAGGGAATTTGAGGTGAACATTCCCTTGGGTTTTACATTTCATTACCCACTCGAACATAATTTACTTGAAAATTATACTAGTTTCTTAGTTCAATTCCATTCCATTCCATTTCATCCAACCAAACGCTCCCTTACGGTTAACAAAATTAATATGCTTAACATTCTTAGAAATGATGTTAAGATGGTTCAAGGACATATGGACAATGAGCCTTAAGTTAGAAAGAACATTGAGGGGGTTGATTATGATCCCAATGATTAAGTTCTTGATATTCGCATGTGCAGAAAGCCTAGTTGTATTAAATTATACATTATGTGTTAATGAACGCTCATGACGTGCATTAATATGCACTAACCTTATACAATGTAAATGATTCAACTTTAAATGCATTTATTGGCGTTTGCTAGTGATGTTTTTTTTAGTTTTTTTTAATAGCATGTCGAATTAAGGTTGTTGTCTTGCATTCCCTATGATTATAATTGCTATAAGACGCAAAACACGTTTTATGTATAATGTTAATTCCAAGGATTTTACTTGTCTAATCCTTTCTTACTTACTTACGTTGTTACCTAATAATGTTGCCAATGTGGCTTATATTTCACTAGCAAAAATGTAAACATGTAAAAAACTATCGATATTAGTACCACTAATCGTTGATCATAATGAAAAGGATTAGATTAGTGGGATGAACCTAACTTGACATCCCATGATCAAATCTAGTGCTTACAGAATCAAAACTTTCAAATAGAGTCATAAAAGTTTTTAAAAATATCTTTTTAATGTACGCTTCAATCAATCTACAAACGGTAATCTGAATGGTAAAATTACAATAAATTAACAATAACATTGGTTACACTAATAAAGCTAAAGAATTTTGGATACACTAATAAAGGTAAGATAACAATAAGGCAGCGTTTGGTTGGAAGAATGGAATGGAATGGAATGGAATTGAGAAACTAGTATAATTTTCAAGTAAAATTATGTTTGAGTTGGTAATGAAATGTAAACTCAAGGGAATGTTTCACCTCAAATTCCCTTGGTTGTGGGATTTCAAAATCCCTCTCTAGGTGGAGGGATTTTGAAATCCCACAACCAAAGGAATTTGAGGTGAAACATTCCCTTGGGTTTACATTTCATTACCTACTCAAACATAATTTTACTTGAAAATTATACTAGTTTTTCAATTCCATTCCATTCCATTCCATTCTCCCAACCAAACGCTCCCTTACTCTTTTGGTTTCGGTATTAATTCTTCAATTTTCTAAATAATTTTGAATTAAATTCTTTACGATGTTTGAGTCTTACACTGTGTTCCCCAGTCTTTTTTAAGTAGATAAATGGAAGGAGGTGAATGCAAACTATAAAAGATCATGTTTTAGAGTTTTTTAATAACAATAAGTGAATTTTTTTAATTAATATTATTCCCTAACTATCTAAATCAAATTTTTTTACAGAAAAAATAACCAACTATAACTATAGGAAGTTACAATTTACTATTTACTAGTTTCCTTTTTCATATAACTAATATCTATGATATCTAATAGTATAATAGTAAAAACATAATATTTTTTCCCCTTTCTCTTAACTTGAAAACACATAAAATCTTTAATTTAATTTAATTTTTATAACTTAAAAACATATAAAATCTTTAATTTTATTTTATTTTTACTTTGAAGCATGACACTAAATTTTTATATTTTTCTTCTTTATCTTTTTCTCCCATAGCCCCATTTTCTTTCTTTTTTCTTCATCATGTATTAAACTCGAAAACATAGTGTTAGACTATAACATCCTTAATGGATGAAAGCGATATTAAAGTTACGATCTTATGAAAAAATATTAAAGATTTAATGCATTTTACTCGTCGTACATACTTTGTATACTCATGGAGAACTTTCATTCCACTTGTATCTACACAATTCTATATTTCACCCACAGTTTTCTTTTATTTCACCAACCCCCCCTATCCATATCTCCACCATCGTCTTCTTCACTCTTCACTGCCTCCACCCCCATCACCGTTCATCCCTTCCAATGGCCACCACCACCACCACCACCACCATCACCGCCACCACCACCACCGCCACCACCGCCCTCCATAGAACACCCACCTTCCATCTCAACCCAACACCAAATCGCCTTATCTCCACCTCAAAGCTCTCATGTCTACCTCTGCAACGCAGCAGGCAGCCATGGCTAACACAGTTCCCCCTCATATCATCTTCCTCCTCAATCACTTTCTCAAGTAAGTCATCTCGTCTTCCGTTTGGATTCACTCTGTGCTCCGCTTCAGACGAAACCCTAGTGACCGAAGATGAGAAGGATGTCGTTGCGGATGAATCTCAGCCTCAGGTACTGTTAATTTTCAAAATTTAGTTACTTTTCTTTAGAATTTTGATTGATGTATGATATTATATCACCTGCTTGTATTCATCGTCTTCAGATTACTCCAGTTTTTGTTGTGGAAAGTGTTTCCCCAATTTGATATCTTAATTTGATTCCCGAAAGTTAACCTAATGAATTTGCATAAGTGTAAGATTCAGTAGTAGTAAACTAGTAATGATCACTCAAAAGGATTTTAATAAGAAAAAGCATTAATTGATTCGAATACGGTGTTGTGACTCTTGAATCTTGATGTATTGAACCTATGTTCTGTAATTTTGGTTCTTTTGACATCTAGTTATTGATTCTTATGTATACAGCAGGAGGATACAGAAGGCGCAACTACAGATGATGATTCAATGGAGGATGATGGTGCGGGTGCGGGAGCAGAAGAATCATCTGCATCCATTTTAGCATCACTGCAGTCATACAAAGAGGCTTTAGCAGAGAATGATGAGTCGAAAGTATCAGAAATAGAAGCTTATTTGAAGTCAATTGAGGATGAAAAGCTAGTTTTGGAAAGCAAACTGGCAACACTATCGGATGAGCTTTCAAATGCGAAAGATCGAGTTCTTAGAATAAGTGCGGATTTTGACAATTTTAGAAAAAGGACAGAGCGGGAACGGATTTCATTGGTGGCAAATGCACAAGGTGAAGTTGTTGAAAATCTTTTGCCTGTTTTGGATAACTTTGAGCGCGCTAAAGCTGCGATTAAAGTGGAAACTGAGAGTGAGGAGAAGATTAACAACAGTTATCAGAGCATATACAAGCAGTTTGTGGAGGTTTTAGGTTCTCTTGGTGTTGTTCCTGTGGAGACGACTGGACAGCCATTTGACCCATTGGTAATTCCCCTTTTAGATCCCACTTAACTGTTTTTACAACATATATCATATAAATACCCCCTTTAGTATTAATTTAATTCATGTGTATGATAAACATAATGGTAATTGATGGTTTAATGCAGGCAAAACTGAGAATTGGCTCGAAATTCAGTCGAGTACTTGATGATCTTTTTCAAAGGCTGTCAGGTTTTATCAAGACCTAATTCATTTTTGTATCTAAAAACCAAGTCTTGATTGATTCGAGCCAACTCACAGAAGTTTGTATAAGGTTCCATTGATGATGGAACAAATTGTTCATCATTTACTTGAATTCATTTTGGTTTTCAGGTTTATATAAAAACTAAGTACTTTGTGAGATGACTTTTCTTTAATCAATGGATGTTTTATTGTTTCTGGAGAAATTATAATCTTTATTGTTTCCAAAGTAGTTTACATTTGACTTTTTCATGGTAAAAGCTGCATGAAGCGATAATGCGTGAAGAGTCAACTGAATTTGAGGAAGGTGTGGTGATTCAAGAATTTCGCAAGGGGTTCAGAATTGGTGAAAGACTTCTACGCCCATCAATGGTTAAGGTCTCAGCTGGTCCAGGACCTGAGAAAACCGAGCCAGTGAACCCATCAGGACCAGAGGCTGAAGCTCCAGGTGCAGATTCATCCGAGGAACCACAGGATGTTGATCAGTCAGAACCGTCTCCAGCCCAGGACGAATGATACGGTTATGTATTGATTCTCAGTTACTGAACCCATTATTACCTGACAGGAGGGGTGTGTCATGCCTTTGCCTCCTATAGTTTAAGAGATTGAAATCGGTTATTCGAAAAAAAAGAAAAACTGACACTTAAATGCTTGAAAAACATCTGTTGTTCTAGTTTTGTTATATTTTTTTGTCTGTTCACTCGTATAATTGTAGCTAAAACTGATTTTGTCATTTGTCTTGTATCGTGTACACCTCCGTGCTAATGTCATGATCTTGTAAAACAAATAGACAAACAGGAGGAAACACAACCCATGGGATATAAATCTTGCAACTATATAACTTTACACTCACCACATGGGCACGCTGAACCCCAAAAGAGTTGATGTTTAGAAAACACTGCTCTCTGGCTCCTGGATTTGCAAATGGTCTGAGTTGTTGCCAGTGATTTGCACCTGAAAAGCAAGTTATTCCTATAATGGTCAATCGTAAATTCATCCTGTGACATATGAAGATATGTGGCATTCTTGCAACATTCTAAGAGCTAATTTGTAATACTAAAGTACTTAACTGCAGCCAGCTTGGCAAGAGCGCTAATAGTGTGAAGTACAAGTGGGATTTACTCACATTTAGTTAGGGATAGGTCGATTCGGTTTGTTTGATCTCAAACGGGTCAAGTGGACCAAATAAAAATAAGTAGTTAAGAGAGAAACATGTCAAATGAGTCAAGTGAGTTAAAAGTGGTTAGAAAGTATATTTTAATTGGTGACTCGTTAAAAGTGTTTAGAAAGTTTATTTTAACTGTTTTTTATTGATTCACATTGTTATTGCAATAGTATTGTTTGTATAACAAACAGGCTATCTATTTATAAGAAAATATGCTACACAATCAACACGACTCATTTTGATCTCTAATATAAAATACCCAATTTGACTCGAACATATGTCTTGATTCATTAAACAAACCACACTCATCTTGCCACTTCTCCCAAGACGATTAGAAATATTGGTAGGAAATGTATGGTTCTACAAACAATTAAGACTCAGACATTGTTTGGTTCATAAAATTTTTATATAATTACATATTACTTGCAGTTCATTAGAATGATCTGCCTCTATAGATCTACTCTATAAAGACTCTCCGTTCATTTAAAAGTGTATTCTTAAGAGATCAAAACAAGTCATTTTAATGAAAAATCATCAAAATGAACATATGATCACATACAAAACGTGAAAAGTAAACATCAACATGAATAAACCTAGCTGGGGTTAGTCCACTTGTCTATTTAACTTCACTTATCCGAAAAATATGAACGATTAAAGTGTAAACAAGGACGGCTAGGGGATAGCCGAGTGAAACCAACTACGGGTTAACCAGAAGGCTCACTTGCCGGCACAGGTGTAGCCGAGACATGTGTGAACTCCCACTTTCATTTTGGGGCTGTTTGAATTTGTGCTAACCGGGCTGACCGGCTGACTCGGTTGCTAGTCAACATGTTTGATAGTGGGCGTGTTATGGTCAGACTGGGTCTGTGGGTTCTGAGCCAGAACCTAAATTAAACGGAGTCTGAGCAAGAAAAGGGGCAACCCCTCCCTTCCTCCCGTTGCCAACCCCCCGTCATCAGCCTCTTCCTCCCGTCGGCGACCCCCTCCGCGAACCCCCATCTCTCTGGCGGTCTCCCTACCGCAAACCCCCATCCGCGAACCCCTATCCCCTCCGGTGGTCTCCCCATCGCGAACCCCCATCCGCGCGACCCCCTTTGCGAACCACCATCTCTCCGGTGCTCCTCCCTTCGAAGCTCCTCCCACTGCCAGCGCCACCATCAGACCACCGGTGCACCATCGCCTATTGATTCATCTCATCTGATTAACCACGAGGTTAGTTTTGTAACTTTGTTTGTCAAAGTCCTAGATATGTGGAACCATTGGTTATATTAGTGGTGGTTAGGATTTTGGAAGTGGAATTGAAGCTAATTGAGTTGTATTACTAAGGGGCTGTTTGGCAACATCTGAATGATTAAGTGCTGAACCAATAAGAGGTCTGAATCATTAAGTGCTGAATCATTAAGAGGTCTGAACCATGAAGAGCTAGTATATAATTTAACTATTCAAAGACAAATGTCTGACCAATTCAGATAATATGTCTTAACCATTCAGCATTAGACCTCTTAACCATTCAGCATCAATATAATGCTTAACCATTCAGAGGTAAATCTCTTAACCATTCAGACATGTGCTCGCGAAACAAACAGTCTGAACCATTAAGTGCTGAACCATTCAGACATCTGAACCATTAAGAGGCTGATTAAGAGGCTGCCAAACAGCCCCTAAATCTATTTAATTCTAGTCAGATACCAAATCAAAACACCCAAGTTTCAATCATATGCAGACTCAATCAGAACTTTTAACTGAATCAGTATCTGAGGCTGTTTGGTAGCCTCTTAATCAGCCTCTTAATGGTTCAGATGTCTGAATGGTTCAGCACTTAATGGTTCAGACTGTTTGTTTCGCGAGCACATGTCTGAATGGTTAAGAGATTTACCTCTGAATGGTTAAGCATTATATTGATGCTGAATGGCTAAGAGGTCTAATGCTGAATGGTTAAGACATATTATCTGAATTGGTCAGACATTTGTCTTTGAATAATTAAATTATATACTAGCTCTTAATGGTTCAGACCTCTTAATGATTCAGCACTTAATGATTCAGACCTCTTATTGGTTCAGCACTTAATCATTCAGATGTTGCCAAACATCCCTTCATATAAGATCAAAATAATGATTGGTCGATTAAAATGTAATCAGGTTAATCCGAGCCAACTCAATAATGTATTTAACCGTAGTGAGTGTGAATAAAAAAGAAAAACACCCGAAAAACACCCATCGGGTTAGGATAGCTTTTCTCCCCATCGACTATCGACCATCATCCTCTACTTTCTTCGCACACTTCTCCGGCGAACCACCGTCTCCGGTTCGCTATCGGAGCTTCCAACACTCGTTCCTTCAGTCTATTCCTCTTTTCAATTTCACCTTCATCAACAACAGCAAACACCACACCGGAACCAACACTCCACTCTCAATCATGGTGGTCCGAACAGTGAATTCATTGTCACTTCTCCGCTCCGCCTCGCCGCCCTCTCCTCCGCCCCTAACCGCCTTCCGACGCTACCACCAAATTCGAGCTTTTCACTACCTACAGTTCTCTCGTTTTCCGATTTGCAAACCGTTGAAATCCGGTCGCAACCGGAGCTATTCCGTCCAAAGCTTCGTCGATTCTGTGATTGAAGAGTTTGAAGCGTTACGACGCCGGAGGATTCGTGCCAGTAACAAGTTAGTTTCTGCTCTTTTGTTCGTTAGTGTCGTTATGGACTTTTGATTACTTGCAACGTGTTTGTTTTTGTGGTGGTTTCATAGTGACTGATCAAATGTGGTGGAAATTGTTGGATATATGATTTGGTTAGTACTTGTGTAGTTCCTTTGTTGCTTGATTAATGAGCATGTGTTTTGAAACCTATAGGTTAGGTGATTTTCTGTTGCTTTGATACGTACTCTCTCTCTTATTCATATTCTGCTTCATTGTTATCACTATTGTGGTCAAACGTATGATCTTTAAAGTTTCGAAATATTGGTCAATCGAAGGTTTGTCTTTGAAAAGTGTGGGTGTCTTGTTTTCTATTTGTGTTGTTGCCAAGCTAGCAGTCCCACTTTCATCCTTGTTAGGTCGAAACTTGACAGCCATTTGAGAATCATTCCTCATGTCAAACCATCAATGGCATAGCTATTACTGTCTTGATTAGTGATCCGTTCAATGCATTTACGGATGTTAGTCAAAACAAGCAGGTCAAGTATATCATCAGGTTTATTCCTTATGAGTTTGATTGTGTTTTGAATAGAATCACTTGAAAGTGAAACAAAGAAACTTCTCTTTTTTAGCCAGCCAAACTGCCTTGCGTCCATTAAGGCGTGAAGATGCAAAAGGACATGGGAAAAACTTGGCAAAACTTGCAAAAAAAGCTTTTTTGAACCAGCCCAAACTAGTCTAAAACAGCCTAAAATATGTCTAAAACGGCTAAAATGACATGAAATACACATGCATCCTGCTCGCCTCAGACCCTCGCATTTTATGCACCTTGCACCTAGGCAACAGTCTTACCCTTTGCGCCTTTGACTACCTAGCTAATAGCTATCATATGATTTGTTTTCTCACTTTTCAGATCCGTTTTAACAAATAACAAAGAGCTTGTTGATGATAAATTGAAGAAGCAAGTACTGCAGAAAGGATTGCTGCTAGAGTTTAAGAAAGATTCTGAAAGAATCTTGCTTGCTGTAGCTCAGAAGCCTGATGGACGAAGGAATTGGATAGTCTCAGACCAGGTTTATGTAGAAACAGTTACACCGCATGTTGCATGGATTGCTAGGTGTCGGGACCTTTTCTTTCATCCTTAAAAATGGCATTAGAAAGTTTCTGATTGTTATTTAAAACATGCAGAATGGTGTTACAACTTCCATCAAACCTCAACAAATCACATATATAGTTCCAGGGGTTGATAATTTCAACACCACAGAGATTTCAGAGTTCAATCAAAGAGCTCAAAATAACCTGGTTAGTTCTCCATGGCTTAAATAGGGGCAAATGAATATGTAAGATGTACACCCGTATGAGTTATGGAGATACTTAACTACATAAGTAAATTGTTGCAGGATCCCACACTCCTTGAGTTTGCTTGGCTTGAGCTTCTTGAAGAGAACAAGTCAGTTACAGTTGAAGAATTGGCCGAGGTATGTGTGCTTGAATGTAATATTTGATGTTTCTTTCTACCTCCATTGACTTTTGTTTTACATTCTTACAGATGATTTTTGGCAGTGCGGAACCTGTTGAAAGCTATTGTGCACATTTATTGCTATCAAGAGATGAAATTTACTTCACAAGGCTTGACAGCAAAGGGTCTTCTTCTGTTTACGGTCCCCGGCCAACTGTTCAGGTATGCCTTTTGATTGATTCCAATTGTATATAATCTTCTTGTAATGATTGAGTAACCAGGTAAACCAAAGAGAAAAGCTTTTCACTCTAATATCCTCTAGGCGTATATTTGCATGGCATGTTAGCTTACTACTTTGTGTTTAGCTCGTGATTATGAAGAACCAAATATATATCAACAACAGAAAATCCTCAAGGGATTTGCAAATGCATGGCATGTTAGCTTACCAGTTTGTGTTTAGCTGGTGATTATGAAGAATTAAGAGATATCAACAACAGAATATGTAAAAACACCCAAGAAAGGGGGAAAAACATGAATATTCTGTTATTTAAGGTGGACTATGCCTCACCTTGTTGGATTATACAAAAACTTTGATCAACATGATTTCCTAATCATCACATGAATCTAGAATACTTTGGCAGATTTCTTTTGGTCATGTTTTATTGTTTTCATACTTACTTATCAGAGCTGTTCCATTTTCTTTTGTACTTGCTCCAGAATTTTACCCTTTTTTAAAAGGAGATTATTGGAAGCCTACATTAAGTAACAGACTAGCCTATAAAGCAAAAAGACACTGCTAAACAGTGCTGGGATCAAAGCATTTGTTTGTCAGTCACTCAGTCTAGGTTATAAACATGTTCGAAGTGAGTGGGATCAAGGGCAAGTTTAGGAATTCAGTGAATTAATACATTTTCTTAAAATTGGAGCAAAGCATGTGCGCATCCACATAAAACCAAGCAAGTAATTGAAATTCTTGTGCTATGAGATTGTCATACCCTTATTTTAAAACCATGATTTGTAGCAATAGTTCTATATCCTTACCATTTATCTCAGATCTCATATAATACTGATTTGAGTTGTGAATATTATACTTATCACTTATCAGACAAATGATATTTATACTTTTCTATTAATCTCAATCTATCTGTCTTCATATTTGCCCCTTCTATTATTCTTAAATTACATAAGTTTCCTATTGTAATTGTGCCATATGGATGACATTGATTACGGTCAATAATAATTCTCCTTTTTTTTTCTTATTGATGATTGTTTTAGATATTTGATCAATGGTCAAATGTTTTAATTAAGTTTTGGTGTTGTCACACTTTTCCTGAGACAAATCTTGGCCCTCTATTTTACACTTTTCTTTGTTCACATACCAAGATTTTGACGTTGTCTAATCAAATGCTGTATTGTTGGTTGCTATTGGCAAATCACGTTGCGAATGTAATGTGAGGTTATCTTTTGCCAAATATTTGTTGTCATTTTTTGTTGTCTGACTCTCTTCAATCATTTAAAGTGGTTAAAAGCTATTTTCTTTACCAAAAATAATTTAGGTAGAAGAAATTAAGCGTAGAGTGATTGCCAAGGAGGCAGCTGATAAGGAATTGGAAGAGTTTGTACAGTTGCTAAGATCTGCAAAAGCGATGCCTCCACGTGGCAAACCGTCAAAATGTTACTGGAAAGCTGAAGATAAAATCTGGCACAAAATCGAATCTCTTGAGGCTTTTGCTATAGATGCTTGTAAAGATGATGCGCAAAAGAATACTGCAGGAGCGGTAATTTTCTATATACGTATACACATAGTTTTTTTAGTATTGGAGCAGATGTTTTAAGTCTTACTATCTTTATCATGTATGTGGCTCTAGTAAACTTATTAGCTTAGTATGCACGTAAATACTTGAACATAATAAACCCAATGCCTTCTATGGTGGATGAATAGTTAAGTAGTACTCTGTAAAAACACTAAGAACAAAGAAGGGAAATATATATAGCCAAGTAGAGACGGATTATATGTATTAAGATCACTTCATGTTTAAGAAGTTTAGAAATAATTCCACCAAAAACTGTTATGCCTTGAGTTTTGTATATTTGAGTAAACATTGTTATTTTTATTGGCTTGTCATCCTTTATACTGCAGTTCACATATAAACCGAAAAGAACTGGATTGTGCAGTATGATGTCGTTTCATGCACTCTTATATAAGGCTAATTACTTTAGCATCTTGCTACTTTACCCATGTCGATTGATGTTGGTTTTTGCTCTCCCCCTTACTCCCTTAGATTTTCTAATCTGTTAGGAGAAAGTAGATGTCAGTTTTTTTTTTCGAATTACGATGCATGTTACTTGTAGGAATGGATTAACTCTAGTCTTCAGCATGTCTTGCACTATTTACCTTTTGACAATCGAAGTTGTTTAAATTCATTCACTTTAATTCCAAACATGGTTACATGCTTACTTGTCAAGTGTCTGAAATGATTACTTTGCACATTTTTAAGAGTAGTACTTACGCTATTGTGGACTGTACTACCAGTTATGTACTTATATGTAATTTCTGAAAATTTTCATGGACGACAAGAAGTAACAATGAGTCTCGTGTTTATGCTTACATCTATCAGATCCTGAAGGTGATGGGGTTAGCAAAGACGGCTGGTTCAGCAGTAAATCTTCTCATAGATATCGGGTATTTCCCAGTGCATGTCAATCTTGATCTCCTGAAGTTCAACATTCGCACCAGTTATCCAGATCACATTTTGTCAGCTGCTGAAAGTCTTCTTCAAGAATCACATGATCCAGACAGGGTACTCTGATTTTAATTTCTGGAAATACTATGAGATCTTTATCTTTTTTTGTTAATTAATATTTGATTGGTTTCCATGGGGTAGTACTAAGGGTACAAGAGGTTCAGTTAGAGACTTGTTAAAAATTGAAATCCAAAAGTGGTAAAAAATTTACATTGGCTAATAGTACATTGTGAATGAAATCTTTAAACTTTCTAAAGTTTAGTTGATAATTCCAGTTGTTAGTGTGATGAGACTTCTTCCCCACTTTACCTTTCCCAATTATGCTGGAAATAGATTCTGACGAGTAAGTGTTCCAGTGACCTACACTTAGAAGTGTTTTAGTAAAAAACAATCTTCCTAAAATTATTCTCATTTTATCTTTTAATTTCCTTACTTGTGACGATAAGCATGTTTGTTTTCAGTTAAAATTATAATCCAATCAGTCAATTGCAAACCACAGGTTTATGAAACAAAAATTAATTCATGAGATTTTTAATCATTCATAACTCAAGGCTTGTTAGATTGTCTTAACACCTTAAAGGCGCCTTATAGCTCAATTATTGGTCAGATAGTTTCCCAAACAAAATTTCTCGTGGAGTTTTATGTAAAGTTGCATGTATTGATTATTTAAGGTCTTGAAGTTGTGGTTTCAGTTCTCTTTTTTTTTTTACTAATAAAGTTGCAATGGGCTGTAGGACGATAGGATAGATCTGACGCATCTGAAGGTTTATGCAATTGATGTGGATGAAGCAGATGAGGTATAACTGTTTTTATCACCTTAATTTCATCAGTCTTCTTGTGTTCTTTTCAGTTTTATCCATGCATATGATATGATATATTTGTACAGACATCTAGAGTGTATTCCTAAATTTAATATATAGGATTTGGGTTTATATTGTGTTTGTTTACTTTGTTAGGGTTTGAATACGCTGCCTCGTTGGGATCCATGTACCCTATATGTTCTCTAAATTATGAAGTATTTGTGGTCCCTATGAAAATAACATAATATAAAGCTGAATGCAATGTCACATGGCTACAACCACTAAGGAGAAGTAAAATCTGCAGTTGCATTACTTAGCGTGTACTGAAATGTTCCTGAGAAAATAGTAAAAAGTAGATGATGTATGCAAATTTTTTTTTAATTAGAGAAGCATAGAACATGAAATCGTTACCATATTTATTTAGAGAAAGAGTTCGAAATGTTCTCTGCAGTTACATCATATCGATTACTAGTATATTTGTTTTCCCTTCAAGGAAATGATTATAACATGCAAAAAACAATTGGATAAATCACTCAAGTCTTCCAAGTTCTAACTGAAACAAAGCTTCAAGATTAAAATTTACACATTGGTTTATAGAATTAGGAGCTGAAATCTCGATATGAATAAGTTCAAACCAATCAAATACAGTAAGAAAATATTACACCTACTTTCTATTACCAACATGTAAAACCGTGTAAGGATGGTAGATTTATCTGATCAATGATCTACCAATATCTAACTGCAAATGACAAAATTCTACAGCTTGATGATGCATTAAGTGCAACAAAGTTGCAAGATGGGCGTATCAAAGTTTGGATACATGTTGCTGATCCAGCTAGCTTTGTTAAGCCAGGCAGCATGATAGACAGGTACATCTGGTTTCATACAACTCATAGTTACAACCTTAGTGTCTGCTTAGGTTGTTAAGACATGGTTGCACTGTAGAGAAGCATTGCAAAGAGGAACCTCTGTTTTCTTACCAACTGCCACTTATCCAATGTTCCCTGAGAAACTTGCCATGGAAGGAATGAGCTTGAAACAAGGAACAAATTGCCGGGCCGTTACGGTATCAGTTGTATTGCATTCTGATGGCAGGTACACTATTATTGCTTAATATAATGTAACTCCCAGAGTTTGTTTTTTTGTTGTGATCTTACTACATTAGTTCATAACAGCATTGCAGAATATTCAGTGAATAATTCAATTATCAAACCAACTTATATGTTAACATATGAGAGCGCTTCTGAGCTTCTTAATCTGAACCTGGAAGAAGAGTTAGAACTAAGGATTCTTGCTGAGGCTGCAAGTCTTCGGCTTCAGTGGCGACGTGGACAGGTTTGTTAACTCTTAAAATTGATATTTGTTTAAAAAAGGAGAATATCATTATTTTATGAATATTATACATGGTTTAGGGTGCAATTGAGACCGGATCATTAGAACCCAGAATAAAGGTGGAGAATCCAGACGATCCAGAACCAGCAATCAGGTTGTATGTTGAAGACCAAACAGACCCCGCTATGCGGCTTGTTTCTGAGATGATGATCCTATGTGGGGAAGCTATAGCCACATTTGGTTCTGCTAATAAGATTCCCTTACCATACAGAGGACAACCCCAGTCCAAAATTGACACATCAGCATTTAATCATCTTCCGGAAGGTCCAGTTCGTAGCTCTGCTATTGTAAAACTTATGCGCGCTGCTGAAATGGATTACAGAAAAGCTATACGCCATGGTATTCTTGGGATTCCTGGTTATGTTCAGTTTACATCTCCCATTCGCAGATATATGGACCTCCTTGCTCATTACCAGGTTTTATATATTTATTTATTATATTATTATTTTCTTATTCATATTTCACATAGGTTTAATTATATTCCTTTATGTTTGCAGGTAAAGGCTTTTCTTAAAGGTGATGTTCCTCCATTTACATCCGGACAAATGGAAGGAATGGCTGCATCTGTGAACATGAATGTTAGGATAGCAAAGAAGCTATTTAATAGCAGTCTACGGTATTGGATATTAGAATATTTGAGAAGGCAACCAAAACAAAGAAAATTCCGTGCTTTGATCCTTAGATTCCTCAAAGACCGGAATGCATCTTTACTACTTTTGGAGGTAAAAACATCGGTTTATGTTCAGTTTTGGCTTCATCAACCCTTTGAATTTATATCCAAATCTTGTTTTTGCTATTTTGTTGGTCATTTAACTAGTTGTGTAAAATAGGTTGGATTTCAAGCATCTGCATGGGTGTCAGTAGGGTCACACATTGGGGATGAAGTGGAAGTTCGGGTCGAAGAAGCTCACCCACGTGATGACATCATATCACTCAAAGAAGTTGTTCAAGTTACATGAATCCCTTGGGGATATCATTGCATTGCGATATATAGTAGCTACTTAAATGCATGTATTTTGGAGTCAAAAACAACGTAGAGCAGTTGTTTTTGCAGTTTTGACCTGTAAACAACAGTTAACAGGTGGGTTCTACTGACCTGGGGAAATCTTGTAGTCAGACACCAAAGATCAGTGGTTGGACCCCAAGTAGAACATTGTAGAAAGTTCCATATCGACAATACTACGATTCATCTTATCGGCTTGTATATGGCGAAATGTAGATCCTAATATAGATTTCTATCCTCAAAAGACTATGAACAAGTGATTAGTTGTATTCAAGATTTCTTTTGTAACAGAGAAAACTTTAATGGAATGGGTTTCTTTACATCTTGTTTACAGTATGGTTTTAGTGAAGAGATATAGCAACAAAGATCATAATGAATGAAAATGCAGCTCAATTCATCAGTAGTTCTATTCATTCTCTAATTAAGCTTAAATACTGGATTAACTAATGATCATATAATTGATTATTTACAATCAAACCTTACTGGATTAACGTTACTCTCTCCACTTATGATTCTTGACCTCAAGAATCATAAATGAAATACAGTTATGCAAGACACGTTAAACAACTAATTAATGAAAAACGATAACTTGTATATCCATTCCTTCACTCTCGATTGTTGCTCGCCCATGTACCTCCTGTTGTTAGCCCACACCGATCATCAAGAGGTGTTCGGCATGGTCTTCCTCTTCTTCAACCTCCATCGATGATTCTTACGTTTATGTCGTGGTGTAAAATTATTGCTCAACCAAAAATATTTGTCGTGTGATTTCGCATCCACGTCTTTACTAAACAATTTTTCATGACCCACAAAGTTAACATTGATTGAGTTTTGAAATTTGAAATATGATAGTAATACATACCATTTTCTCAACCTATTAACATTTATTTAAAAGACTTAATTAGTAGGTTATTAGTTAGATAGAATATTAATATAAGTTATAGAGACAGCATCACAGATCTAATCTTGATCGGAAGTTTTCATTTGTTTAAAATAGCCTCATTATTTGTTCATAATCTAATTTCTTCCCCTAAAAAATATAATTTCATTTGGAATTTAATACTCCTAAGTTTTATTTATTGGCCGACATTAATCCCAACTCAGTAAATGTTTACAGATATTTCCAACTTTGAGTTTATTTTCTTTCAACGATCCCTTATTTTTTGATGATGTGGATTGCTTTTGTGGCCAAAACACTAAACGGAAAGTTGAAATCTATCATCAGGTCCGTAAATTTGAAACTTCTGCACCCACAAAACCCGTCAATCTCCATCTCCTGATTTGAACCGTCGAACTCGTTAGAGGTAGATTTCAGGTGTTGATGGAGGCTAGACAATGGATTATGAACCTTATTGAGACTAGACGATGCTAAAATTGAAAAATGACTCTCAAAGTTGACCCCATTTCATCAAAAACTAACGAGTGTTAACTCTCAGTTAGTAGGGGATCATTGAAGGAAAATAAGTTCAAAGTTAGAAGTGATTGTAAATATTTCCTGAGTTGGGATTAATCCCGGCCAATAAATAAAAGTTGTGATTATTAAAATCCAATAACCCTTTTTTTAACAACAATACATAGAACTTTGTCGGTTAAGTTTGTGCCTTAAGTAATGTTTAAACCCATAATCTCTTGGTTGTAAAATAATATAACAAATAAAACTTGAAATTCGGTTGTTGTATAGAACTAGGTTTTGGCGCACGTGTTGCCGCGCGTATGCGAGTTTTAATGTAACCCTATATCAAAATCAAAATGAAGGTTCAAAACCACAAAATCCGTAAAATACACAAAGTAAAACACACTAAAAGCCCCAAATCCATAACACACCAGAACATGCAGAACCCAAAAACTAAATCAAAGCCCAACACCATTTGAAAATCAAAGCCGCAAGAAAGCGACACAATCCAAAATAGAAAACCGACGAAAATCAAAGCCCCGAAAAAAGCAAACAAAAGGAAAACCCAAACCTTAATAGCGAGAATCGTCAGGGTATTGATAACGAAAGAAAGAAAGCAGGAACCCAGAGAAAGACAACGTCAACGAACCCTACAAATCAAAGACACATGTCCAGATAGAAAAAACCTACAAAAAAGCCCACCCCAAAATCTCGAACCACACCCAAAACAAACATATTAAAACACAAACAAAAAAAAAAGAAAAAAAAATTAAAACACAAACAAAATAAACAAAAGAAAATTTTAAACACAAAAAAACAAAAAAAAAAGAAAAAAAAAGGGAAAAGCCACCACCAACCAAATCTTTTAATTAGAATAGTAATAGTAATAACCGTGTAAGGGTTTAAAAAAATGTACTATTTTTTTAAGTTAGGAGTCAACTCTTTTTAATATTTCATATTAGGTGTTCCGTTTATTTTTTTTGAATTTTCTGGCATGAACTATATTTGTATAATTTTATGATCAAATTAATGTAAAAATCAATAATTTTGTGACAAATTTTATAATTTATAATATAAAGTAAAACCTGTAATATGTGATGTTTGAATAAAAAAATGTAAGCACATTAAGTTATACTTTGGGTATTTTTAAAAGTTACTTTTCACTTGCATTAACATTTAAAATATAATTTTAAAACTGTAATATGTGCAGTGGATATGAGAATAAGAAAAATTGCATAAAAAATTATTTCCGGTTGTGTAAAAAATATACATATATTATTTTCATAAAAATAACTTAACAAAATAAAAAAAAACAACTTACACATGCTTCTAATCTACTCTATATTATATTTCATACACAAGTACAAACGAACACGAAAAAATCTTTTTTCTTGACAAACAAAAACGAACATAAAATTCATTCAGTCATTTACACTACTAGATTCATAGTCTATTATGATACTTAACCCCTAAATTCAAGGAATTTAACACCAGATTCAATCATGGTAAATACCTTTCGGTAAGAACTAAGAAACAAACATTAATTATTAATTAGATTCATAAAATCTGCAACACCAAACTCAGAGTGCGACTTCATCTTCCCCCTTTCAACTCAAGCAACCCACAAAACTCATCTGCACTCAACCTCCACCCATCACCACACACACTAAAACACACTCAAATCAACAATCTTTTGCTCGAAATCGATCAAGATTCCTTCGATTTCCCCAAATCAAACCCACAATCCAAATGGGTTTGAAATCTTTCCTAATCTCCTTCACTCTAACCTCACTAATCTTCACAATGTTCTACATCACAACCTACATAACTTCATTCAACATCACCACACTAAACCAATCATCACTCACACCTCTCATACTCCCCAAATCGATCAACAACACTACACCATACCCTGTATCATTCGCCTACTTGATCTCTGCATCAAAGGGCGATACTGCAAAGCTCAAACGAACGATTCAATCCCTTTATCATCCGGCGAATTTGTATCTGATTCATCTAGAACTCGAAGCTACTGCAGATGAACATCGAGAAATCGCTCGATTCGTGAGGGAAAATCGTGTGTTTCAGATCGTTGGCAATGTTTTGATTGTGGGAAAACCGAATAGAGTCACGTATAGAGGACCCACGATGCTTGCGACCACTTTGCACGCGATGTCGATGCTGTTGAGGCTCGATAAGAAGTGGGATTGGTTTATTAATCTCAGTGCTTCTGATTACCCTTTGGTTACTCAAGATGGTACGGTGAGTGATTGATGTTTGATTGTAAAAGATCAGATTTTTAGTTGTTTTAGCTTGTGTTTTGAACGTTGGTATGATCTGTTGGTTGTTTGTTTGTGGATTTGTGGTTGGTTTTTGCAGATCTGATATCTGCATTCTCTGGGCTGCCGAGACATCTTAATTTCATACAGCATAGTAGTCGGTTGGGGTGGAAATTGTAAGACTTGCTTACTAATCTTTATTAATTGTTGTTTTTGAGATTATTGTTGTGATTAAGTTCTTTGATCTTTTGGATTGACTTCCTTTAGAATCTTTGTTACTTTTGATTTTAAAGATTGTTGCATGTTTAAGTTCTTGATTCAGTTATTTGATCTTATGCAGATATGCATTGACTTCATTTCAAAAGCTTATTAATTTTCATTTTCAAGAAAGATGTCGTGATTAAGTTCCTGATTCAGTTCTTTGATTTTTTGCATTGACTTCCTTTAAAGCCTTTATTTATTTTGGTTTTCAAGATTATTGAATGGATTAAGTTCTTGATTCAGTTTGGACTTCCTTTAAAATCTTTACCAGTTTTCATTTTCAAGAAAATTGGGTGATTAAGTTATTGATCAGAACTTTATTTTTTGCATTAACTACCCTTAAAATCTTTATTAATTTTCATTTTCAAGAAAATTTCAGTGATTTAGTTCTTGATTCAGTTCTTTGATCTTATGCGTTGGCATCGTTTAAAGTCTTTAATAGTTTTCGTTTTCAAGAAATGGCATTGATTAGATTCTTGATCCAGTTCTTTAATCTTTTGCATCGACTTCTACAGTAACAAGAGAGGGAAGCCGATAATGATTGACCCGGGTCTTTACAGTTCGAATAAATCAGATATATGGTGGGTGGTCAAGCAAAGAACTCTCCCCACTGCTTTCAAGTTGTATACAGGTTAACTTTTCATTAATCTCTTCTTCAATTTAAATCTCAAATCTTTCTTTCGGGTTAGTTCATACTTCAGAGCAAAAATTGTAAGTTTATGTGCAATTCTTAAATTATGATATGTATGCGACATAGATCGTAAGCAAGAATGAAAGAAAATAATCTCGAATATAGGCAAACCATTGCATAGTTATGAAACTGACATCCAAATAATCGTGAAATTTACTTAAATCAAAGATTCATGCGTTTTTACATAGAAAGGGAAATAAACTAACACCTGTAACTAGGGAAAAGTTGTTGAGCGTGAAATCCGGCTCTAGATGATGGAATTTGGGTCTAACAGTTGGGACAAACCGTCTGTCACATGATCGGGCTCATTGAGATGTGTCTGTTGATTACTTATGGGAAATTGTTTTTAGCAGCAACTATAATGATCAAGATCCTAATAATGTATCGTTAACACTTACCTATGTGTAACCACAGGTTCAGCATGGACTATATTATCAAGATCATTTGCAGAATATTGCATAATCGGCTGGGAAAACTTACCACGAACGCTCCTACTCTACTACACAAATTTCGTTTCATCTCCCGAAGGATACTTTCAAACCGTGATATGCAACTCAAAAGACTACAAAAACACCACGGTCAACCACGATCTTCACTACATTACATGGGACACACCACCAAAACAACACCCAAGGTTGCTTGGACCCCGAGACTACAGAAAAATGGTTCTTAGCAGCCGCCCATTTGCAAGAAAGTTCAAGCACAACAACGCTGTTCTTGATAAAATTGACCGTGAGCTACTCAAGAGACGACCTAACCATTTCACCCATGGAGGGTGGTGTGATAAGCATCAAAGGTGCTCGAGTTTGAATAATGATGGGTTTGGCGTTTTGAGGCCTGGGGCGGGCGCCCGAAGGTTGAAAACGTTGTTAACAAAGTTGACATCTAACCCGAATTTCAGTAAACGTCAATGTAAATGATTTGTATACGATAACAAATAAGTCGCGTTACTCGTCAATTATAAGAGAATTCAGCTTGTAGTGTTAGAATATCTTGTGTGGAATATTTGTTATTTTTTTGGTAGTCAGATGGTTTAGGATGGCTCATGAATAATGTAATCGTTTAGATTATATTCAAAGTATCTTTTTTTTACACTATGAGAACTTGTTACCGTAACAGTTTTTTCAGAATTCTGCTAACCAATAGAAACAGGTAAATCATAGTGTGCGTCAGGACCCAGGTATATGTCGAATTTATGGTATGAAACCAGTGAAAATAAAAGTCAAAAATAAAGTAACCTTCTTTATGTATTCATCATGGGAAGATGACATTAACTTTTCATGTTCTTGGTTAGAATGGTCAAATTGAAATGATCTCATATGTTATGACTATATATTTGGTTCCATTTATTATATCAACAATGGTTAAAAACATATTTGAGGACATATAATCTGTGTGTGTGAACTTTTAGGCGGAATTGTTGGTCACCTACCAATATTTGTTATCATAATTCATAATTGGTATAACGAAACCAGATACATATTTGTATGACGTATAAAATGTTACCGTAATGTAAAACAATAAATACTAGAGGATGGTCGTTAGATTAGTTATTTAAAGGCTTAATAGTTTCATAGCTAAGTTGAAGGAAGTTTTGTGTTTTTTAATGTGGCCATACCTCTTGCCACATAAATACGTAATCAACTTATACATTATGCTATATTGTCTTAGTAAGATAATGACAATTATTTTGTAACTTTTACCCTAAACTATCATTACATAACCTGATTATTCAACAAACTATATGTTTACTTACTTTTTATGTCTACTATTTATGTGATTCTAAAAAAGGTAAGTAGCTTAGATATTTATATAAAAAGATGCGTTAAACATACATTCGCCTTGTTATTATTCAATGTATAGACGTATAAAAAATCATATACAAACTAAAAACGTCTTATACATGTGTATACAGTATACAAATGCTTTTACAAACGTGTACTCAATATTAAAAAAAATCAAAATCAATCAATTCAAGGGAGCAGTACATTTAACAAACAAGGGGTGCATAGCATAATATTCACGTAAAGTATCTAAATAGTCTTAATTAAATAGTGGTTGGTTGTTAAGCTATATCCAACTGCCAGTGATTTGACAAAAACAGATGTGTGGATTTGGTGACCTCGTTTATTTGACCAAATTGGACCCTTGGTATCACCTTTTGTATTTTTCATTCTTACCCCCTCAATCTTTCCACACATTAATCAAATTGCCCCATTCAACAACCTTTATATTGCTTTAAAAAAAACTTAAAAACACATATAATAAGTGGTGTTCGGCAACCATTAAAAAGTTTCTCACACCAAAAATTTAAAAACATCAGTTTCAATCCAAAAATTTCATCATTTGTTTCAATTTCATTCTAAAAGTTTTATTATTTAGGATCCAAATTGGAACAACTGATAAAACATTTGGACTGAAATTAAAACAATTTATGTAACTTTTGGAGGTAAATTGATATTGTTTAATATTTTGAAGAAAAATAGTTATTTTTAATCTTTTGAAGAAAAATAATTATTTTTTAATCTTTTGAAGAAAAATAGTTATTTTTATCAAACTCAAGAAGCAAAACAAAATTTAACTCTAAATTTTAATAAAGCATTGGTCATAAAGTGTAAACATGCTTATCAGTTCAGGCTTATGAAGTTCGATAATCAGACCAATTGACTAAATAACCCAAATATCACATGAGGTGTGTGATTTATCTTTTTCTCAGGATCATTATAGCATTTGTTCATATGTCGTATTTTACTAGACCTAAATAAGATGATAAAACCTTGGCAACATATGTTCATAGAAGTAAAGAATTTCAAACCATGTGAACACAATGTTACTTGTAATCGAAGCAAAAATAAATCACAAGGGCTATTCAAGACAAAAACCCATACATCAGGGAGTTTAACATAAATACACCGTCTTTATTATCACTCACGTTAAAACATTTTCGCCGGAGATTCTTCAATTCACCATACAAAACCTTCAAATCACCTGAACACAAACCCCTTTTCCGGCGAAATGGCGGAGGACCACCGGCCGGAGATCCAAATCAAGGTCAACTCCCGCCGCGGCACCGGCGGCGGAAACACCATCCACCCCGTTGAAGTCGATTCATCACCGCCACCGTGGCCGGCGGCAGCAACCGCCGGAGGTCAAACTCACACTCAAACCCCTTCACCGTTTCGAGAGATTAAGCATTTCAAGAAGTGGTTCCCTTGGTTGATCCCTGTGTTTGTTGTAGCGGATAGTGTGATGTTTATGATCACTATGTATGTCAACAATTGCCCTAAAGATACGGGTTCTTGTGTCGCTACCTTCTTAGGGAGGTTATCGTTTCAACCGTTTAAAGAAAACCCCCTTTTGGGACCTTCTTCTTCGACGTAATTTCCCCTTAATTTTACCCTCTGTTGTGATTGATTGTTTATATGGTTGATGATTTAGTGTTTGTGATGGTGCCTTTAGGGTTTAACAATGGTTTGTTGTAGGAATTGATATGGAATTTTGATGTATTTCTTTGTTTAGTAGGTGAGGTTGAAGGTGCTGTTTATAGTGGAAAGTTTATGTTTGATGTTTATGTCTCTTAGGTTAGAGAAGATGGGGGCTTTGGATGTCGGTAAGGTGGTCGACGATCACCAGGGGTGGCGCCTTATTACGTGCATTTGGTTACATGGTGGGCTTTTTCACTTGTTGGCAAACATGTTGAGTCTCTTGGTTATTGGCATTCGGCTCGAGCAAGAATTTGGGTTCAGTAAGTACATTGGCTGCAATGTTCAAGTTATTTTATCATCAATGCGCAGAAATTGTTGCTCGTTTTATGTTATTATCGCGAGTCTGTTATGGCAATTGTTAGTGGCATTGATGTAGAATAAGATCAAGTTAGCTACTTTTCCTTTTACGTTCAAAGAAAACAATACATGTCAATGATAATTGTATAAGTACCTTAAACGACTTGATAGTCAACCCTTTAATCTCAAAGGGTGAAAGTGAAATCCTCTTTGCCATTATAATTACCTTATTGGATTGATCTTTATTATCAAGATAATCCTTAATCAACTTTAAGTAATTAATATATGTTTACATGTTTGCCTATTTGGTTGATTTGCTGACTTGATTTTGCGTATTAGTGTTGCGTATTAACTTATTTTGCTTGATTCATTACTCGTTTGCAGTACGCATTGGATTGCTATATGTTATATCAGGGTTTGGTGGCAGTTTGTTATCTGCACTTTTCCTGCAGACCAATATATCAGTTGGTGCCTCTGGTGCAGTTTTTGGGTTGTTGGGTGGTATGCTTTCGGAACTTATAACCAATTGGACTATATATACTAATAAGGTAGTTTATCACACGTAATCATCCTTCATTTCTCAACAAGTATGTTTAGAAGATATGGTTTCTAACAGTTTGTCGTTACGTTCAGATGACAGCGCTATTTACCCTTGTGATCATTATAGTTATTAATCTGGCAGTTGGTATTCTGCCACACGTCGATAATTTTGCACATATTGGTGGGTTTTCTTCCGGTTTTCTTCTTGGGTTTGTGTTTTTAATGCGTCCCCAATTTGGCTGGGTTAGCCAAAAATACGCGCCTTCTTATTCAACGGCTGGACCTAAGCGCAAATACAAGACATATCAACTTGTTCTTTGGCTCATTTCACTCATCCTCGTGGTGGTTGGGTAAGATAATATGTAATTATAGAACATATTTGATCCTTTTTCTTTGTATTCAAGCTAGTTTTTTTATCTTACATATTTGATCTGTTTGTAAAGGATGATTGCTGGGGTTGTTTCACTTATGCGTGGAGTGGACTTAAACGATCATTGTTCTTGGTGTCATTACATGAGCTGTGTGCCTACGTCAAGGTGGAGCTGTGACACAAACCCTGTGTCCTGCCTGGTGAGTCATCAAACTCGCGTTTTTTACATTTGTTTTTAGTAACATTTAATAATTAAGCGCGGTTTGGAATAATGGATGATATTGTGACATTGCAGTCTGAGCAAACGGATGACCAGTATACATTAACATGCTCGAATAGTGGTAAAAACGCGACCTATTTTCTGAACAACCCAAGCTCGTCTCAGATTCGCAGTCTTTGCAGCCAGCTTTGTCGATGATCGGTAGCAGTGGTTGGAGTACAGTTTGCTTACGAAGTCTATATCTGTATGAAATGATTCTTTTTTTTTCATTGGTTTAATACACAAACATTTTGAGGGATATGATATACCAACTTCACATGTATGCATTTATTTTAATGGTTTCATTTATATTTTACAATTTTCATTTAGAAAAAGTATCATATCTGGAGAAATATGTGCTAGTATTAGTAATAATTCTATTGTAGAGTGTTTTGTGGTAAGAAGAATCATTTAAATATATATGTTTCTATGATTTATACCAAATTGGGTCGTCATTATAAAATTTGCTATTATAACAGGTTCGAATGTACAAGCACCACTCGTGCCATTGTTTATCTTAACCTTCTATTAATCGTTGGCGTGGCTGCCCCATTGTCACTCTCGCCCATTTGTCTGCAATTTCGAAAGGATTGTGATGCTTACGCCTCAAAAGGTGTTAAATGTCGAGTGAAGAAAGATATCATCTACAAAAAAGGGCTAGTGCTCTCCGCTCGTCTCCATCCTTGCACCTTCTATGCTCTAGTTCATCGTCACCATCCTCGTTGGTACCTTCTCTTGCTTTCTACCAATGAGTACCCACATTAGGGATGAACATTTTTTTTATCAAACACACTTCAAACCGATATTGACTGAACAACATTTATCAAAGGAAAACATTTGGATTGTATATATCTGTTAAAGAAATACACTAGATTCGTCTTAAATTAATATGACTTGCAATGTCACTAGTGCAGGAACAAATATAAAAATTTGATTAAAATACAATAAAATAATAAAAAAAATATAAATTTGTCATTTATATAAAAAATATAATTAATACGCTTTGCATAGTCTTATACGAGTTGTATGACTTCACTATAAGACGAAATGTAGTACCATTAACACCTACACGATCATATAGTCTTATATAAATGGTATTAATGTTGGTGAGGTACCCTAAACAAATTTACTGATAGATATGTGTTGGGTCATCTCTAGCTCTACTGTTTCAGAAAACAGAAGTCACAAACTAGGCCCTCTAGGGTCCGGGAACCTGTGGATTTAGCCTGGTAAACCAGATCGGGTAGATCTTAATCTCTACGAGATGTTAATTCAACCAAAATCTTAAGAGGTCACCAGGAGTTAAACCACAACCTGATCATAGATAACCAATGCCACAAGTAAAGTCCAATTGGTACATTCTAGCAAAGTAGTAACCTAAAAGGACCTTATAAACTGCCTCAACACAATCATAACAATATGCAAAAGTCAGGACTGTTAACAACTTTCAATCTAACGGTAAGATGAACCGTAGATGGTGAAACAAGTGACATGTTGATTCATATTGAGACTTGTCTAATAATAGATAAGATGGAACCGAGGATGACACAGACGAGAAAGAACACATGCAGGAAGTAAACCAGTTTTTATGTTTTATTTAGAAAGACTAAATGAATTGGTTATAAAAGATAAATACGAAATGATAATGTCAAAAAGATAAACAAGAAGAGTGAAACACATAGCGTTGATAATGTGTTTAGGTGACATTGCAGGTATGGTTTAACACATGATCTTGTGTTTCTTAAACATTACACACGCTCTTCTCGATCGTAAATAGCCATGGAACCATGGGGCCACAATGTAAACTTCTTTTGTATTCTTTTTACATTCGTTTTAACTACTCGACCTGTGAAAAATTTAAAAAGCTTAACTACAAGAAAGCCATCACGTACTAATGTATCTGTTAATAGAAAATTTGGTCGGTTGAAAGGTTAAAGAATCCCCTATGGTTCCACCATGATCACACTTTATCAATGTTTATGGCTCCGATGAGGCCACTAAATACCTAAAACTGCAAGCCACATAATTTGTACGATCAAACACAAACCGAACTTATTATACAAGGAATACAGAGAATAATAACTTTAACATAGTCATGTTAGACCGTATCCACAAAAGATTTTCCAGTCCTATCCAAACGGATTACCACCAATTGAAGCTACAGGACCCTGAGCTTGAATGTTCCTACAAAATGACCCAAAGATATTAGCAATGTGAAATACCAAAACAGTGTTAGATTGCTCACGCATGTGTGTTGAATTTAGTAAAATATGAGAGGGGCTTACGGAATCTGCATGCTTGGTGCTTGCCCTGCCATGTATACCAAGGCCTCTGCATAATCATGTTACAGTAAAATAAATAGATTCCGATTAAGCAACACATGTTCATATGATTGTCTGTTTAGATCTTACCTTGTGATTTACCAGGAGTAAATGGTATTCCTGCACTATCAGGGAACCAAGGCGTCGACATATGATTTGGCAAAGCGGATTGCATAGAGCTCATGTCAAAGAACTGCAGTTGAAAATACCACAGATCAGTTGATAATCGCTATGATTTACAAATTTATACACATAATTTACCATGTCGCTAGATTCAAGATCAGTATCACTAGGAAAATCGAATGGATTTTGTGATTTCCTATCAAGTCCATGTGACAGTCCTACATCCTGTATATATAATATATTGAAAAACAAACATTAACAAAAGAGCATATCATGTCAGAAAACTAACAAACATAAACATACCAAAATAAAAGGTAAATAAGTAACAGAAATGTTCTATACCAGGACAGGGAGTTCGGTTGAAGAGTCTAATGAACCGATCGCTTGTGTCGTTGTGCTAACAAAAGGAGCAGATCTAGTATCCGAATCAGCTACTTGCATCTTGAAATTCTGTAAATAATAAAAGAAATTCAAAAAATAGCTGCTTGGATTTAAAGTTTGAACAATGTAACGTTATTTCGGTAAGTTAATACCTCTGATATTCCCCATGCCAGATATGGATCAGCAACTAAAGGATCATGTACAGGAACTTGTTTGCTATTATTTGTATAGATGCTCTCATAGGGTGTGGGAGATTCTTCAAACGAACTCCATGACTGCTAAAAAAATTAGGTTGAATAAACATCTATTTATGTCAAGTATACAAACATATTGAAAAGATAACAACATAACATACCTGATTATTATCCTTTACATTTACTGGAGCTGCACTATCATGAATACTGCCATGCCACTGCATTAATGATGAAGGTCCAGCAGCACTAATATTTTGCTGACTAGGTTGTGCATGCCAAGGCGTGTCAAAGGTCGCCCACCCATCGTTTTTCTGAGTAATCATATCGGATGATTTGTCATTCAGAGTTTCAGTCGGCATGTTCTGTTGTTTAACCGTAAATAGATTCGAATCAGGTTCAAAAGCTTTGAACTCCTGATTCACGTTCAAAGTTGGTGCTACAGAAGCTGAAGATGTAGCCAATAACTCAAATAGGTCCAAACCATCAAACTTTCCAGGTTCAGTAGAAGGCGCTGATGTGGCGGATTGAGGTGGTGTTGGTGCATTAAAAAGATCCAAACCATCAAACTTTCCAGGTTGACTAGAAAGCGATGAGGTGGGTTGAGGTGGATTTGGAGCATTAAAAAGGTCCAGACCACCAAACTTTTCGGGTTCAGCAGAGGATGCTGATGTGGTGGATGGAGGTGGGTTTGGTGCACTAAAAAGGTCCAGAACACCAAACTTTTCAGGCTCAGCAGAAGGTGCTGATGTGGTGGATGGAGGTGGGTCTGGTGCACTAAAAAGGTCCAAACCATCAAATTTTCCAGATCCTGATGAGTGCGACAAAGAGGGAGGTGACTGTGAATGAGATCTCAATAAATCACCTCCATTAGTCACTGAATAATCTGAAACCCTAGCAGGTACCACCTCATTTGCAAACCCGTCTTCCTGCACATGATCACTTAATCGACTTGTACTAAGAAACCGCAACATTCCTCTGTCGGATCCAGGTTTTTTAGTAAGTGCAGGTGCTTGTTTTCCGTAACGGCGTTCTTCATATTGATAATCGTATGGCGGACTCTGAGAGTAAGAATGATATGAACTAGCTCGTCTTGTTTCATCCTCATGGTTTCTACGATTCTGAAAAAAAAGATTAACAAAAGTTAACATCTTAGTATGCCAATAAACACACATTTTTAAAAAGGGAAAATCCATAAATAGGCTACCCAAGTGTTTGATGGTTTTCATTAAGATCAACCAACTATTAAAACAAGTTTAAAAGCCACCCAAGTATCAATTTGGTTTCTTTTATGTCAATTCCAGCAAAAACTAGCCGAAATATTGTGAAAATGATAAGCTGCCATTATCTTTAGAGGTCATGTCAAGTTTAGAGTAATTTATTGACAAAAGTGCCCCACTTTAATAGATTCATGGGGATTTTTTCATTTTACAACTAAATAAGTGTCAAAATCTTAATATTTAGGGGGATTTCATCATTTTACAATTTTTCAGCCAGTCTTTTTTGCAGGAATCGGCATAAATGATACAAAATTGATTCTTGGTAGTCTATTAGTCTCTGAAGTTGTTCTACTATTTGGGTGGCTCTATTGTAAACTTTTAAATACTTGGGAGTTATGTGGCATATGTATAGATCATCCCTTTACAAATGCTATATATTAATAAACATGAAAATTACCAGTATATCTCTAGGAGGTTTTCCAGACGCCTTTGAAGAGAAAAATTTCTTATCCACGTATACACTCTTTATGAAATCTCGAACTTTGTCCACATTGCTGTAATGGATAGCATGCATAAGAATAACCATTTATAATTCTTCCAATGCAAACAATAAATGCAACAATTTAAAAGGGTGTTACCTGTTATCTGGAAGTCTCTGTTCCCGTGGGTCCCAATCTCTAAGAAATGTTTCTCTTGCACGCTGGAGAAGTAAATTACTTGTGAGATGATAAACAAATTTCAACATAGAAAAGAAAGTTAGGTGGTATTTGTACCTGATTACCACCTTCTTGAAGGGCTTCAACTTCTTGTGAAGTAAACTTAGACATTGATACTGATTTAACACGATGAGTAAACTCACGGCTGTAAATTGCATTAAGACAGCTTAAATATGATGTTATACAATGACTAGAAAGAAAGTATAGAGTTTCTAAGGTTCAGATAGGGGTCTAAATGAATGTTAATCAAATCATATATGGAGATATCAGAATTACACCAGATGACCAGATGTGAACTAGAATTTGAATTTGTTGAATGCTGCAACTTGATGTTTAAACCCGAATCATTTAATATTATTTCAATGCGGATTATAATGGAATTGAACTAAGCGAAAGTGGTCCATACACAAATATGTATAAGCTATCATTACAAAATGAAATATACAACTTTCTTATAACTTTAGAGACTAATAAAGTTACAAGTGGCAACATTAAAAGAACATAACAAAGATTAAAAAAAAAAGAAGAATAAGATGAGGATGAAAATCACAAATTATTTAATTGGTCAGATAATTAATCGAACCAAAAATAAAATTTGTAATTGATTAACACTGGATATATGCATATCACAACATATTTATTAATTTCAGATAGTTAATCAAACTGAATATATGTATATTTTCACTTATATCAGGTTTGAAACCACAGGTAACTGAATGTTTTGATTGCCATTTCCAGACCCAAGTTTAGATTAAAACCAGAAGTCAGTGAAAAGATAGTGTAAAGCAGTCCTTGGAGGTAAAGAGAACTAGCAAATACAATCAAAAATCCTTTGTGATGACAACATGCACCTAACCAATTAACGGAAAAACATACATTTTCTCAATGTCTAGGTTTAATCCTTGGGCCCAATCAATGAAGCCCTTTGCCTTTCAAATATTTATGGTTAATACACATTCATGTTTTACCCAGCATTCATGTGCAAAGAAACAATGAAATATGAATAATGAACTTCAGTTGAATAGAAAACTCACTGTATCCCACTACATGTCATGCAAACGAACGTCCAAAAATTCGTGCACACGTATTGAGGTCCCTGGAAATCAAATTTTAAAATCAAAGCAACGTCAAAGAACAATGGGAATCAAAAGAAATTGTCTAACCAAAATAAACGAATCAATTATTGTCACTGTTAACTCTTTAGAACTTTCCATCGCCTCAAGCTAGTATGCTTTATTGCTTTACAAAAATAGCAGAGTTAAGGTTATAATTGATTACTAATACATCGAACATATAAACCATTCGTGCTTAAGGCCTTCCATGTCATGACAAGATTAAGAAAATTCAAATTACAAAGTGCCAATCCGTAACATCAAAGGAAAAGTAAGCATATCATGGTCCAATTTACACAAAAAAAGAAGAAAAAAACATATATTCATTTTTAACTTGTGAGAACTAATGCCCACTCAAGTAAATTAAAAAGTGGGCAAGGTAGGTCTCCAACTTTTGAAATCCAAGTTTTTAAATTTTGTTTCCATCCCAAAAACGATGATCTCTATGCAATATTTCAAAAAAAATTCATAGATCCGTACATTGGAGTCTTGAAATACAGTAGTGTTACACTGATGAATGCTCAACGGAGTGGATGTGTATATGCTATCATTCTACAGACACATACATACTGCATACATGATATATACATAGATGTATACATATATACATGTGTGTATACGAATTCAAACAATTAAAGAAAAAGGAGTTAACTTTACACACACTCATCATTATACACACTTTCATCATCAAAAAGTGGTATATGAGCATTTGAAACGATAATCCCCATTCAAAATACGAACACGAAGAAGAACTTACAAGCTACAAACACAAAACTGGTATAATCAACTAAAAGAAACTTCAAAAATTAGAACATAAACATAAGAAAAAACACACACCAAGCTGTTGCAATTGATGCATCTTCGATTCGGAGGAAGCTTCATCAAACCCCTAATAATCTTTTCATTTCGCTCCTCCTCCCTCCTGCTGCTCATCTTTATTACGATCTTGTCAGCAAAAACTGCCCCCAATCGTCAATAAACTGTTCGAATTGAACAAGATACAAAAGGGGGATGATTGAATCTAGGGTTTAGGGTTCTCAAACAACGAAGATGAGATGATGGAATCAGCGGTAACAATCTTCCACAAATTCGCTCGATTTCCAACAATCTTGTGAGCTCAAAGACAAGATTTAGTGCTTGAAATATTGCTTTTGGGTGAATTATATATGCATTATTTGCATACATCCACTCATTTGAATTTGGCCCGTTGAAAGACTCATGCTATGCTCCCTGTCCACTGAAAGTTTGCACTTTATCCACATTATTATCGAGTTGCACCACTAAAACCCCTCAACTTATGAAACATTGTGTTCGGCACTTTGACTTCTTATAGGTAATATGAGGATTCTGTTTAAGTGTTATATGTAAACAAGTCAAGCTGGCTTGCAAACAATTCAGGAACGACTTGAAAAAAATTCGAATGAAACCGAGCTTAAACAAGGCCGAGCCGAGCTCGAGTTTGAATATTTTCTAACGAGTCGAACTCGAGCTTGAGTTTTCTAAACCAAAACGAGCCAAGCTCCAGCCTCAGCGAGCTTGGGCTCGTCTCGGCTCGTTTACACCCCCAGCAACACCCGCATATAAGAAGGGACGTAGAAACTTGTCGGTGGTGTGTCTTTTTACATTTGCTAACTTTAGTAAGTTATATGAGTCATATAATATTATGAAGTATTCGTATGAAACTGTTGAAAGATATATTTGCGGTTATATTTAGCAAACATGTCTTCTATTTGTAATTATATTTAGCAAACGTTATTATAGAAAGAAAACATAGATATTTGTTAAATGTGGCTAGAGCCTTAACGTTTGGATGGGGGTAGGGGCTTGTTCAGAATGTATTTTAACAACTAATATATATTTAACATGGCATCATCTTTACTCTTAACTAGTATTAAGCTCCCCGCGTTGCGGCGGAAGCATAAAACTGTGCTAAGTAGGATCAATGTCACACAGCCACCAACACCAGAAAGCTCGTAAAAGAAATAAAAAATAAAAAAATAAAACTGAATGAAAAGTAGACATAAAAACGTTAAACCATGCACATGTGTTGCGGCACGTTAATATGTATAAATTAGACCGAAATGTAAACACAACATGGCCGTTAAACGGAAAAAAAGAGGTAAAAATGTTGAATCACAAACGCATGTTACGGTACGTTAACTCGAAAACTTAAGACCGAGATGTAAAACGTAAAATTTGTAAAATGTTAAAAGTATATGGGATTAAAGTTAAAAGTGAAAACAAATGTAAGGGTTAAATGTAAAAGATTAAAACTATATGGTTAAAAGTAAAAAAATAAAGAAAAAACAAAAGTACAACCTACAAAGCATGAGGTACAAATCACATTGCACATCCAAGTTAGTGTTTAGTATAATATAAATTGGTATGTCATCTTACGAGTCAATGTTTGGTTTCGAGCTCTCTGTAAGTCCTTTGAGAAACTTTGAACTGCCTTGAAATTTTTTTGATATTGTTTTGTTTGAAACTTCTAAAGATTTTGAAGGAACTAGTATAATGGCCAGCAACCAAGTGGCTCTATTGATCGAGGTTGCTAGTGAGGCTACGAATCAACAATTTCACAGCCGAGATGAGAGTGCTAGGGAGGCAAGTAATGTCGGGGAAGATAATGATGAAACAAAGACTTCTGAGGGGACTGAACATATAACAAACATAAATAGGTCTCTTAAATTAGTCATTTATAGTTATCTAAAAGGTCAACTAATGATTATGTTATAAAAGATAAAGTTAAGTATGAAGTTGAAAAATATTATTAGTTGATTCATTATATATGCATTTTCACATGATTTTAGCCCGGTTTTAGACACTTTTGATAACAAAATCAACTGTCTAAGTGATTAATTGTTTATATTGTGATTATGTTGGTTAACTTAAAATTTTGAGAAGTTCAAGTGAATTTGATTAAAGAATTAAAATCTTGAAGTTTAAGGAGGAAATACGATCGTGCATGTCCAAAGCGCGATGATGCCTAGGGTTTCAAGGCAAGACCGCCTACTAGCTCAAAAGATCTGCTAAGAATTGACATTGTATAATATCATATATCATCTTTGCAAGTTTGACGATTAGAAGAAAGCAACAACACATGAGTGCATAGAATGGCACAAGTGCACGAGCACGCCTCATATAAGCTTTTGGGCATTCTTACCAAAGAGTTGTCCTCCTTTCAATTTGTCTATCTTAGGTCCAATCTACGCATCGATTCTAACTTAAGGACCTATATTAGATATAATTGTTTCATATTCACCATTATTTTGCAACTGTTGGTATTATATTTTATGTATTGTTCTAGCTTTATCTAACATCCTACGTAAAATGTTTCAGTAGAGAAATAATTATACAATAAAACAACATATTTTATAATATCTATTTATATCAACAGTTGAAACCAAGTGTGAAATCTAATCAAGTTACATGTATAAATAAAAATATATAGAACATCATGGAATGATATATAAATAAACTTTCAAATAGAAAACATAGTAAATACTATTGTTCATTATCCAAGAAGACCGATAACATGTGTCTTGCGTATAGCTAAGATATGATGTGACATAACAAGGGAATGGTGAGCAAAAGAACAGCTTCTAGTTTGCTATTGTTTGATGGTCACCGATCATGGATCCAAGTCTTCATGCGTCGGGTCAATAGATTTGTGTTTCCGATGTCGAAAATAAATAAATTGAGCTAGAATCTAAGATAATGTTAAGATCAAAACTCCAATGAAAATAGAAACTTTATGTATGTTATAGAGATAGAAAAAATAATATGTTTCAAGGATACAAAAGTATCTAGCATCATGCATCCACATGATTCCACCACCCATGGAAGGTTTGGTTGTATGTTTGACCACTCCAGGCTACTCACAAGTATGCTACAAAAATAAACCATATAACAGGGTTAAATGAGATATATAACCTAATCACCTATTCACATACCTTTACTATCATTTTATTTAATATCATTAATATTCTCATCTGTAACATTGGCGGTTTCCGTAGTTTTGAAAGTTGCATAGTAATATGTTATGAAGTCTGTCTTTTTTTTTTCTTTTTCTAACGATCAAGTATGTGAAAAACACTTACCTTGCTAAATAAGTGAAGTTTCCGACAATGGCAAGGATGAACATTAGCGGATTCAGACCCTGCAAACATTTAAAAAAACACCATTGAAGCATTAGTTGCAACGAACGTGTTTTATGCGCATGACATGTGCTCGAAGGTGCAGATTCAATAATAAACAATTTCATTACCAATATGATTCTAAAACCAAAAAGTAAATACGAATTAGACGATGATGGATTTGTGTTTTACCTTAACATTTCTCCTTCTGAACTGCAAAGTATTGAGAAAATCAAAAAACAAACAAGTTAACAAAGATTTAAGTAGGGTTCAACTAAATTTCTATGTCACTATATATTTCTACTTTTTATGTCGCGTGGATTCTTACATTTAAGAAAATTTGTGGAAGACGTGCACCCATGTAAATCACTGTCATTCCCCAACCAAGGAAGGTTCCAATCCCGTTACTCTCTATGCCCTCACTATCTTCCGATAAATTGCGACTTACCTGCAACGATACATATATGGTGAAGTTGTAAAACAAAAAAAAGGGATGTTGGTCCAACAATCTTATTTATTTTGGACGAAGTCGACATATTGTTCATCTTAAGCAACAAGAAAAATGATGATATGACAATATTTACTGGGCATATAACTTTTGTGATAAATTGAAACTAACCCGTTTGATATAGTCTATGGGTTTTATACGGTTAGTATATGTTAACACAAAGTAGTAAGACATTCTTTTTCTTAAATAGATTGTTATAACTTTAATAGAACCTTATAAAGTGTTAAAACCAACATTATGATCAAGTTAAACATTGTTGGTTATGGAGGCCAAAAAATTGTGGATGTACGTTTGTGTGTATATACTTTTTAATCCGATGAAATTTGTTACAAGTAGTTATATATTTATACGTATTATAACAAATAACAACAAAGGTCTCAAGAATAGATTTTAATTCAATTTAATATGTATGCAAAAATCGTAATGTCCATACAACAGAATTATAGGAGGATATACCATTAGTCTAGTAAATCAGTTTAGACTCAAAAGTCTCAAATACAAGAAATAATCAAACAAGTTATAACTTAAAACTAACACCACATACCATTTTTCAAAAGGGCATTGTTGAATAAAATTTTTTGATACATAAAATCAAAGAACCATTTATAAAAGTATATATGCAATCATTAACCAGCTTAAAAATTAAGTAACAACAATCTACCAAATAAGTTTGGCAAAATTACAAAATGATTCACTACAAAATAATAAAGTGAATATAGTGGTTGTTTCTTTACCTCTAAAAGCTTTCTTCCCAGTTGCAAGACAATTCCATTATGTGACTTGACTGAATCCGAATCGGAGTAAATGTTTCTTTCGAGTTTGAGATTGTAAGTGCAGAGAAAAATTGTGAATGTAAAAACCTGAATCATAGAAGCAGAACAAATATATCATTGCTTCAGTAATGATTACAGTTTTCAAGGTTTTTAGTTCTTAATCCAAAATATATATGCATGCAGTAATATGTCTATGTCTCACCACACATAACATGTTCTTAGTTTCTGAAGCCAATGGTGATCGTTTTGGTGAATGTTCACCGACCACTGGTTCTTTAATAATATCCTTATCGTAGTTATTGGCACTTGTTCTTTGTGACTGGAGGGAACTCTCAGTACGAGTGGGACTTCCAGATGAAGATCTAGTAGAACTGCACCATAAAGACCAAATTTAATAAATAAGATAGATATAAGTTGATGCAGATGCATCTACAAGTTTGAATATAAACATTTATTTCTTTATTATCTTTTCTAGTTTATCGTTATCTTTAGGTTATTAGCTAATCTAGTATAAATTATTAGGTTTCGTGAGTGTTTTGTTAATTAGTTATTGGATTAAATTTGAATATAAAAACATTGTTCTTGAACCTATTAGTTCTTTTTGAGACTTTCGATTATCAGTTGCTTGTTGAGTCGTTTAATATAAACTGCATCGTATGAGTGTTTACACAAGCATTCATTTTAACAACATTCTTCAAAGAAAATGGTAATACCTGTAGTATACTTCTGTGTCAAGGGAAGAATGATCATCAATAGAATGAGTTGACAAACAAGGAGTGACTTTTGATAGCACCGGAACCGTTGATTCTTCTAGACCGACACCATTCACCAGTTGTTTCTTGTCTACTAACTCAATCTGGATAATTTTGAAATTAATAACTTCTTAAACCATTAAGTTTATAAGTTTGAAGTGCAATTAAAGCAATACACATGTGAATGGATTATTATTACCTTATGGACTTGTGATCTCTTAGATGTACCATGGGAGAAGTAACCATAGTAAGTTGCTTGGGCAGAAAGAGCTAAGGTAGTCATCAAGTACATCTGCACACATTTTAAGCATTTTTTTGGTCTAATTTCAACTTATATTAACATAACAAAAATGAAGGATATATGAGGGTTCGAAACCGCTAACCACTGCTGTGTAGAACTGTGTCGGAAGCTGCAAAGTAAGAGAACAAATTAACTAAATTACAGACGTTTATCATATCATAGTTAACACAATTAGCATGCAAGATAATACATCTTAAAACAAAAATACAACCTCCTGTAACATTAACAAAATTATAGTATAAAATCATACTTTCATATAGAGCATAGAAAATTATTATTGCTTTTATAAAGAAAATTTAGTGAAGTTTGAAAAGGAGAAAGACTCACCGTAGATGGTTCTAACAAACAACCAAACAAGTTCAAAAGATCTCTGCCAAATAACAAAGAAGAAAATAAGAAAAGGTGGAAAATATATAAAGAATAAGCTAAAGAGAGAAAATTATAGTTATTTTATTTCTATCATGTTTGTTATGGGTCAAACGGGTTATAGTAGCGGTTTATTTATATTTTAGTGGTACTCTAAATATAAATAAATTCAAGGTTTGTGGTCGTGGAAACTAAGTAGTAGTTTAAGGGGCAAAAGTGTATTTTATGAATTTGATTATCTTAATTATATTTTACACATGACAATCATATTGTTGACTTTTAAACCAATTTCCGTATTATTTTTAAAAAACTATAACTTCTTTATACGTTGATATTTTTTTAAAATAATTACAGCATAAAAACGAACAATTTATTCTATTTAATTTAAATATGTCATTGTTATATTTTTTATTTAAAAATATTTACATGTTTTTCGTCACTATATATGTGACTATGTGAGAGGGTGAGTGGGGTTAGCCGTCATTAGGGATTAAGCTTGTTAGCCTATTAGAGGTTCTTAGATCTTTGTATGTATGTATGTACGAGTATCATTGTTTATAGAATTTGCACTAATAAAATCTTTTTTTATCTTTGCAGACACTAAAAATAAAAAGTTGTTTTATTTTTCAATTACCCAAGTATCCATGTCAAAACGAGGCCCATAGCAAGCCCTTCTGAAGATTTCTCTTTGTAATTCATGATGATTTGAGGTACCTCTGCAACACTCCAACTTAAAATACTAATTAACCCCAATATTATTGAAATCCAGTCCTTCGTTGTGCAAAGACAATACTTCATGTGACTTCTAGCCCACTGCGAGCAATGTTGATTTGTAGGGCATGTTGGCAGATCACCTCTTAAGAGCCCCATGTAACTATGAATGATATACCAATAACACATTATGTGATTGTAAGAAATAATACATTAACATGTGTTCTAGAAAGCAGTATAATCTCTCTTTTGGTGGCAACAAACAGAATGCTTTTCAACTTCAAATTGATATTCAACTTTGATGTTTAAGTTTTTTTTATAAAAACGTAGATATACGTAACACCCAAATTTTTATACAATTTTTCATATGATTTTCTTCTAATATTGGTCTTAGGTCTTATATCAATGAATCATAATCATTCTTAGTTCTTATCTTTTGCATGAAAATTACCCTTTATATTTTACATGAAAGGTTTATGGAATTATGTCACACATGAAAATGTCGGAAGGAATAAAATTGGAATGGTATACAATTGTTGATATTTTTCAAATTCTCTCATCAATTAAAAGTGTGTAACTGTTATATACGATCAATGTTGTAAATATCGTTAGGCGCTAGTCGGACGGTGGGGTACGGACTAGGGATTAATCGGTTTGTAATTTTTATATATAATTTTCAATTTTACATATATATATATATGTAATTTTTATAAAAATGTTTAGTTTTATATACATATAAACATATCTGGCCGGATTTACAATTTTTTGCCAGAATTTTCAAGAGTCTCCGGAAAGTCACCGGAATCTGGCCGGAAACTCGCTGGAATTTCCGATTTTTCGCCGATTAGGACCGCTTAGGTCTGCCTAAGGCCGCCTAGGCCCGAATTTAACCACCGTTGACTACCTAGCGATTAATTGGCCGATTAGGTAAATACTTATAGGTGGGCGGCCGACTAGCGACTAATCGCCGATTAGTCAGCCGCCTAGACCGTTTTTTCCAACACTGTATACGATTATATATATATATATATATATATATATATATATATATATATATATATATATATATATATATATATATATAATTATTCCATAAATCTAGCTTTTTATTCAATATATTTGAATATATCCTTGCTATACTTTTTTTTAAATCGATTTTTCTTTAAAAGGGTCTACATGTTATACGTGTAACTTGCATAATTATAAACATAATTTGCTTAATTATTAAAATAGGTTAGTGTAATTATTTACATAAATTATGTTATAAATATACAACTATTCTTCCTCATTTTAACAAAATATTGCACACCATTATTTACGTTATCCATGCAAATAGCATCATTTCATGCATGTTTTATCATACGCATTATTCAACAATTTAACTACTTATATTAGAAAATGCTGTTTTGAGGAGTCATATACTCATATATATGAACTCACTTGGATATTTAATTAGTACATCTTTCCGGAAATAACACAATGTCAATAACTTGTTAATTGTTAACTTCATAATAACACAATCTCTAAAAATATTTGAGGAGATGCATTACCTTCCGATGTCGTTAACTTGATTACACTAGACCACGTTCACCACTCGTTAATCTTTGTGACGAATTGAATCCGCTAGTAACTTTATTGATGACTCTCTCTTTTCGGCTCTCTCTATATATAGCTATTACTACACTCCCAAAATACACATATTAATATGATTTTTGAGATGTGTTCAACTCAAAAATGTATGGATATAAAATCATGTTGAATATATGTCGACGAGCAAGAAAATTTGCTAATGAGCTGTCAAAGCCACCATTTCATTGTTGGCTTAAGAGATTTTACATGATATAGATTTGAAAAGTGTTGATTGTATCGTTTTTCTTCGCTGTTTGACATGCACTTTTGTATTCTCTAGCAACTTTTTAGATTTTATTTTTCTTAATAACACCTATTTTAAGAAAATGATATATATTATAAGTTTTTTTTTCATATATCTAAAATAGCATGTATTAATTATACATGATATATATATTAAAAAATGTCGGTGACTACGTTAAATAAATGGTTTTTTATCCAATCTTTACATATAATATCAATATTTATGTAACCGGATCGGACAGCGAATCGATTGCCTAAGAGGGTCATTGGTCGGACCGGTTGGATCGATTGAGTCAGATTTAAGAAATAAATGGCGTCATATATAAAAATACTATTAATATTTATATATATCTAGTAAAAAAATAAAATATGAAAATACTATAGGTTTTAGAGTGGGTTTATACTTTTAACTAACACAAAATTAACATTTAATTAACTAAAATATGTATCATAAATTATCAAATTTAATTAAAAAATAAGACTTTGAAATAAATAAAATAAAAAGTTTGAGATCCGGTCTAACCACCGGTTCAGTCCAACCGCTAACCAACCGGTTCAACTAAAAGCGGTTCAAATCACTGTTTTTGAGACCGGACCGGACCGACCGGGAATCGGAGGGGGGGGGGGGGCGAACTGGTTCGCATCAACTCGTTTTGGAGGGGTTCGACCGGCCGGTTCGTCCCGAATCGGTGGTCAGACCGTGAACCAGACCGGCGGTCGAACCAGATTTTGTGTTTTTTCTTTTTTGAATTTTAATGGGTAAAAACGGGGTGTTGAACAATAAATTAGTATGTTAGACATAAGATTATTGTTAAGTTCTATATATAACTATAAAATACACACATAAATTACTTATATTGAATTATATGTATAACAATATATATATATAATATAATATATATATGACGTCATCCGGTTCTTAAATCTGGTCCGACTGGTCCGACCATCAAACCAGTAAGGCGTCCGGTTTGACATCCGATCCGATTCTGAAAACATTGGTTCAAATACATAACCAGACCGGTTCTATAACCGGTTCTCAGTCCAATCGGTTCAGTCCGCCGGTCCAACCCGGTTCTGAAAAAACTGTTTAATATATATACTTTTCATTGAGATTCACAAACAATTGGAAAATTGGACCAGTTTGCTGTGTGTTCGGTTCTACCCAAGAGTGCCAGGTTTGGTTTCTTCCAGCCTCTTCAAACAAATATCATTAACTCCATTCAAACTTTGACTTTTGTTTTCTCACCTATATATCCACCCACATATTCAACGATCTCTCCATTATATATATTATTTTATATGCATAATGCATTCTTTTTTCTCACACCTTTTAGTAGAATCAAAATTGGAAAATGATATTACGTATAGTTCACATATTAGATTTTGTTTGTTTGTTTTATTTAACTAACTGCTATACTTGTATTATTTTTATTTATTATAAATGACGTGTTTAGCTACTCATAATATATTCATAAACGAGTCTGTCCAACCCCTTTTCACTTGCAAATTAAAATATCTGATTTGACATAAACCATTTTGACCTGTTATCGAACCTGCTCGTTTACCTGTATTTCGCTCATTTGTTACTAAAAGGATTTGAAGCAACAGAATATGCTTTGACCAAAACAAATAATGATTTCCCATTATTTTATAGGGAAACCATCAAGTGATGATGGTAAAGCCGTCAGTGAGACATCAGATGTGAAATCTAAAACTAGTGGTCACCAAAAACCATAAAATTAGAAATATCAGTGATTAATATTAGGTGTTCTGCATCAAGCATTGTACACTACAGTACGAGCCTGAGATGCAGGGTTTCGCAAAGGGAACCTAAAGTTTTTTCTTTCCTTTGGAACATTTGTATCTTGATTCTTTCAACCCGAATAATTTACCATATATACTACGGTCTATTTGTTTCCTACTTGGCAACGTTTGGTCACAACATAGCTCGTTGTCAAGTACAAGTCTATGATATTGATTTAAGCCCATAATATACTCTTATTTCTTCATTTTGATGGTTCTAACCTCTATATAAGTATTCATTTGGTCTAATCTTGATACACTAGTTCATACAAATTTTCAAAGAAATTAGACACTTGTTCTTTGGAAATTTCTTTTAAGGCTGGTTTGCTTAAAGATTTTTGAACACGTTCAAAATACTTTAGTTTAAAAGAGATTCATATAACTCGATCTAAAAAACTATTCAAGACATTATAAAATCCAAAAAACACGGCAATTTAAGGCGTCATGGGTATTTGCGTCCATTTATGTACATGGTAATATCACGTATCAGCACTGTGAAAAATGAGATAGGCGACCCTGTAAATGTATAACAGCATAGTTATATTATATGATGCATTACACTTATTTTAAAAGGTCAATGTCATTCTTTATTGAAAAAAATTACAACAATATTATTGTCTTGGAATCATCTCGCAGGAAGGCGGGCTTGTTTAACTGGTTTTAAAACAAAGAGTAAATTACATGGATGGTCCCTTTGATTTGGTTAAAATTTTGGTTTTGATCCTTAAAGTTTTAAAATTGCGAATATAGTCCCTAATATTATAACTATCTTTTATCAATGGTCCCTACTCTGTTAGTTCAGTTAGTGATTTTAAATTTGTCAAAATAACTATTTTACTTGTAGGGATCGTCAATGTAATTTCATTTTATTATAATTTTTATATTATAATCATGTTTATTATTTAATACACAAATAAAAAAATATTTTAAAAAATGTCTTTTTTTAAATGTTGGTTTATAATTTTTTTTAAAATCAATATGAGGGTTTTTTTAAACCTTTATATAAAGACTTAATTACACGGGTGGTCCCTGTGGTTAGGTCGGATTTCACTTTTGGTCACTAACTCTCTGAAATTACAAGATTGATCCAATACTTTGCACAAACGTAACAACGCTGGTCCCTGAAACGGATGGACGTTAATTATTCCTGTTAAGTACGTGTGAAATGACAAAAATACCCCTTTTCACATTTCTTCTTCTTCATCAACCAACACCCCACCACTTTCAACCACTGTCACCACCAGTACCACCTTCAACCACCACCATCACCACCCTCAACCTTCAACCATCACCATCTTCAACCTTCAACCACCACCACCTTCAACCTTCAATCCCCCCCACCTTAAACCACCACCACCACCACCATCACCCTCAACCTTCAATCACCACCATCTTCAACCTTCAACCACCACCACCTTCAACCATCACCACCTTCAACCACCTCCAACGACCTCCATATCCATCATCGACCCTCCACCTCCGGCGACCCTTCATCTCCGGCGACTCCTCCACCTCCGGCGACCCTCCACCTGCGGTAGGCCGCCGAAGTTGGAGGGCTTCCGGAATCAATTGGAGAAGACAATGATACAAGGGTATTTTAGTCATTTTTAAAATATTAACTGAAAAACTTAACGTCTTTCCGTTTCAGGGACCATCATTGTTACGTTTGTGCAAAGTTTTAGACCAACCTTGTAATTTTAGAGAGTTAGTGACTAAAAGTGAAACCAGGTCTAACCACAGGGACCACCCGTGTAATTAAGTCTTATATAAATGTCTTCTTTTATAAAGACGTTTAAAATTGAATTGTTTTTAAAAAATGTTTAAAAAACTAAGAATTTGTTTTAGAAAAGATGTTTTAGAAACTGAATTGTTTTAAAAAATACTTTGGAAAACCAACTAGTTTAAAAAAAGTTTAAAAAATCAAAAAGTTTTAGAATGACGTATAAAGAACGAACGGTTTAAAAACTGAACATTTTAAAAACATGTTTTCAAAAAGTTTTTTATTTGTGTATTTAAAATGTATTTTATTAAATAATAATTTTAATAAAATGAAATCATAAAAATAATATAAAAATAAAAAGGTTTCAAAAACAAAAATATAAAATTTTCATAAATGAAAATAATACTATAATTTAAAAGGTGAATTCTATAGATAGCTAATGCGAGTAAAATGTTAATTTTGACAATATTTAACATCATTAACGATTGACTAACAGATCTAGAGATCATATATGAAAGAGAAAGAAATGTTAGGGATTATATTTAAAGATTTTAAACTTTAAAGACCAAATTCAAAATTTCAAAATAACCATAGGGAACACGTAATTTACTCTAAAACAAAGTTAGATCATAAATTGATGAATCATATATCACATAAATGTTACTTTTTAAAGTTAGTTCATTTTATTTACTAAAACTCAAATATTATTGGTGTACTTAACTCTAACATTAAAACTCAAATTCAACCTATATACGTCTTTTCTTTTGAAGATATTATGACAGTTCAAGACCTAGTGACAGGAGACAATACAAAAAGAAAGCTTATTCAAGTCATTATAATGACGGCTTGTTGGTGCATTTGGAAAGTGAGAAATAACCGAGTTTCTAATGACAAACATTCATCGATAGAAAATCTATTTGGAGAGGTGAAGCCAATGACTCATCTATGGATCAACAATCGTTCTTATAAGATCAAGGTGGAATGGAACAAATGACGATCTTTCAACATTAATATGAAGTTTTTTCTCTCTTTTGGTTCATTTTTGGTTTGCATTATATATAACCACTGGCTTGAGTCTTAATGGAATTTCATCTTGTTGTTCAAAAAAAAAATTAAAACGTTTTCAATGACCATATAGATTTATGGTTCATTTATAATATGAATAGAATGCACATTTATCATACATTATGTTTCATCGAACAAAGCAAATCACACAATACATAAAATTGGAAGGACGTATGACATCACAATATGGCACGTGCATGATATCGAAATTGGTGCTTTAAAGTACTATTCACGTGAATCACGAAACTGAAAGTGACTAGGGAATTAATTATTGCCACACAAGTACTCGACACTTGTTATTGTTCTCATGTTATTAAATCATAAGCTTCTATGGTTTTTTCATTTAAAATAATATGCACATAATAGATGTTTTTTATAACGTTAAGTGTTTAAGTTTTATTATACAAATATATAAAAAAATAATGAAAAAAATATTGTATGAGAAATTAATGACGAAGATGTAGAACTTGATGTGACATGGTAATGTTATGTTCTAGTTTGTGCTTTATCTATATAACCACTCAACATGTCACCTCATCAACACTCAATGTTAAGGGCAATTTGATGTTCATTTAACCTACGTGTTTAGATCCGTTATGGCATATTGTTTTTACCGTCTTGTTTCTTTTATGCCCATCTTAAGAAAAATATTAGATTTGTCGCTAAATATAAGGTATAATCAAGAAGAAGTTTGAAGATTATGCAACTTTTTCTTTTAGTGTTATTTTATATATATAAAACGAAATGAACGATCTTTAAAATCTAAAAAGAAAACCACAAAATAGAACTATATAATAAAAACGTGTTTTATTTGTACCACATAATTCACAACTCGAATACAACTTTATATTTATTTCACTAAGTGTACCCTTTATTATACGTATATGTAAGATATGGTATACTAAAATATAACATATGTATAAAGGCGTGTAATAATATAACATTAAATCATATAAACATTATTTTTTTGTTTTTAATGTTAATTTGAGAAAATATACATTTTTTGGTGTGTTTTTCGAAGTTTTTACTCTTCGAGTGTTCTGCAAGTGTGAATAGGGGAATTTGCCTACGTGGCATGTGCTAGGCGAGGTTACTGAGGTGACATGATGAGTGTTGACTGTTGTGTTTCGTTAATCTGACTAACGGATGCCAACAACACTTGATTTGACAACTCATCTTTTTGAAGTACAAAAAAAATCTTCAAAAAACGAATACAAATACGAAAAGTGATAAATTAGAGTTCGTCAAATCGTGCACTGTTAACATCTGCTAGTCAAACTAAGGCTGTAAACGAGCCGAGCCAGGATGGGTTTGAGCTCAAGCTCGAAGCTTATCGAGCCGAGCCGAGCCGGCTCGAAAATTTTAACGAGCTCAAAAACCAGCTCGAGTTCGGCTCGTGAAAAGCTCGAGTCAGCTCGTGGCTCGTTCGAGCCGGCTCGATTTTTTTTTCACATTAATTTATATGAAAACACAAAAATATATATTAGGACTTTTATCTTTTGTTGGGTACTCCGTACTTAGGGGAACAAATATCATTATTTTGAATATAAACAATTTACTATCAAGTTATATATTTTTTAAACAAAATTATTAATGTTTCTAAAAAGAATCCATTTTTATTTTAAGAAAACCTTTTTAAAATCCTAATATAAAAATAATAAGCATAATAATAGTAGTAGTAATAATAATAATAATTATATATATATAGTGTGTGTACACACATATATATATATATATATATATATATATATATATATATATATATTATATGCACCGAGTCACGAGCCAAGCCAACGAACCGAGCCACGAGCCGAGCTCGAACCGAGATAACCTCGGCTCGAGTTCGGCTAGTTTAGAATTCGAGCCGAGCCGAGCTGGCTCGTTTAGATACGAGCTTTTTTCGAGCCGAGTTTTTTTCGAGCGAATTTCGAGCCACGAACTTTTTGTACAACCCTAAATCAAACTAGCAAAACACAACGGTCAACACTCAACATTTCACCTCAACTACCTCGCCTGACACTTGCTAAACCCCCTGCCACGTAGGCAAGTTTTACTATCCAGACTAACGGAAGAGTACCCAAAGGTCAAATTCTTCTCGTAATAACACCAAAAACCATTTATTTTCCATATTAACACCATACAAAAAAATAGTTCTAATAAACATGGTGATCAGGAACCAATACTAGGACCATTACGCATGTATTAACATGGTTACGTGAACAAATGGACCACATGGTTCCGTATATGACTCAATCATTGATTGTAATATATGTGACCCTTGGTCACACCGGCCACTATAAATTAACTCACCACTCACCATTGTCATTCAACATTTTAACCTCACATTTAACACTTAACTCCACCACAACTCTAAACCACACATGGCTCAAACCCACACTCCCTTAACCTTCACTGTCAAGCGGTGTCCGCATCGCTCCGGCGAAACCGACACCTCGAGAGTATGACCAAGTGGCAGACACTGATGGCACAATCATCCCATTGGATGACATGGAACATAGGTCGTTTTTCTTCGGACCTGCTCAGATTTCCGCTATCCGTAGGTTGGTTCCAACACACTTAAAAAATTGTACCACATTCGAGGTTCTAACAGCTTGTGTTTGGCGTTGTCGGACGATCGCTCTCCAACCAAACCCCGAAGATGAAATGCGTATGATGAGCGTTGTTAACGCGCATAGAAAGTTCAATCCTCCTATCCCTGTAGGATATTATGGAAATGTATTCAGCTACCCGGCTGCCATTTCCAAAGCTCGAGACCTATGTAACAAACCATTAGGACACGCGTTGGAGCTTGTGATGAAAGCCAAATCAGAAGTCACAGAAGAGTACATGAGATCCGTCGCTGATCTAATGGTAATCAAAGGACGACCCGGCTTCACAGCTGTTGGAAGCTATGTCATATCGGATGTGACACGAATGGGATTACTTGAACTTGATTTCGGATGGGGAAAAGCGGTCTATGCAGGGCCAGACCACCATATTGTTGGTTTCTTTACGCGTTATATAAATCATAAGGGCGAGTCTGGAATCGTGGTACCCATGTGGTTACCGAGTGCTGCTATGAAGAGATTTGTCAAAGAGCTAGATAATATATTGGCACGAGACAATAAAGATCGTGTCATCCAAGAGCGAGTGCACGCTCATTCGAGAATGTAGTTTACTCATAAGTGTTTTTGTTCATGCAGTTAGAAGTTTTTATGTATAAATAAATGGTCGTATACGACTTAATCATGGTGTACACTATGTTCTTGTATTCTTGTTTCTAATCAATCAATCAAAATGTTACTTTGAAATTACATTTTTGTTGACCTGACGGTTCATTTGATACCCACCAAGCAATATATGGTGGTGTATTGATTTATTGTAGAAATTTAAACTATATATTGTATTTATTCATCAATAAAACTTAATTTCGTTAAAACTTTAAAGAATAACTAGGATTTATACATGTTGCGTGTTGCAGCGGCGTCTTACGCGACTTAAGAAAGTATAAACTACATTCGACCCGACTTGTTTCTGAATTAAATTTATGTCGAAACGTAATGTAATTCAAATTAACATTGTTGGATAAGAAATTAAATTATTTGACCTGACTATAAACAAAATTATGCGATAAAATATAAAGTACAATCGCGCTGACACATTAACCATGCCATCCAAACACAGTTTTGAAAAAAAAAATTATATAAAGTAAAATCCAAAGTTTTTTGAAGGGGGTTTCTTGAAACTTTAGTACAGTTTCAAAAAAAACTATAAGAGATAAGGTTATGGATAGCCTAGCGTACCGACGGGATAGGAAAGAAAAATGCTCAATGAAGCGCTCAAGAGACCCTACATAAGGTGGTTTTTGGAGTTTTGGGGTGCTCTGTTTGTAGCTTTTATTTGTGGCCCATTTATAAAACCATTAATATTATTGTGGCTAACTTATAAAGTCTTCAAACAAAACTGGAGACACCGACATATATAAATTATATATAGTATAATTTTAATATGTTGTTGCAAGGTCATTATTTTCATAAAATGTCCAATTGTATTTTTCAGAATACTATGAGTTTTTAAATCACATTAGTGAAACAACATTATTATGTATTTTTAATTGTAAAATACAATAATAAAATAACAAATAATTTATATAATATATAAAGACAATGACAAAAATAACACGAATTGATCTAAAACATAAAACACAATAATACATATAATAGACGATGAAGATATTTGACACAATAACCTAATATTTGACACAATGACATGACATGTTATAAATAATGACGCAACGCATTTAACACAATGACTAAAATGTTCTCTTTTTTAAAAACAATAGAAGAACACATGTCAAAACTAAAATTCTTTAGCCTTTTTGCATATATAATATTTTTACTATAACCTTACTCTTATTATAAACGACGTGTTTAGCTTTTTTTAACAACACGTAGAACTTTTTAGGATAAATCAAGATCTTATACCTTGTAGGATTATAACCCATAACTTTTTAATTGTGGGATACATCACTTAGACACTTACCACCAAAATGTCATTATTATTATTCTTTTATTCATTTATTTGTTATAAACGTTGTGTTTAGTTAAACGTAATATTTTCATTAATTATGATTACAACATTGCAATGTCATTTTTTTAATCTATTTTCAGCAATTAAATTTTATAGAACACCGTTACAAGGAATTGAAAACCAACTTCCAAATCAAAGCCAATGTTTGTTCCTTTCATTAATTAGGGGATATTTGTTTTTGAGCTGACCCGGCTGACCGGCTGACTCGGTCATCGAGCCAGCCCGTTTGATTTCGGCTTCGAGCCTTTTGATTTCGGCTTCGAGCCCAGCTGACCGGTTCTCCAGTGCTGACCCATACCTTGAAAAAAAATGTGCTGACCAGCTGACCCGCAGGCCGCCGCCCCCTCGCGACCAAAAGGCCGCCACCCCCTCCGACCCGCAGGCCGCCACCCCCTCGCGGTGGTGGTGGTGTGGTGGTTCCGACCGGTGGTGTGATTCCGGTGGGTTTTGTTACTTGAATATTGAATCGTTTTAGTTCCAGTCAGATACTGAATCAAACAGCCAAGTTTCAGTCAGATGCATACCCAGTCAGAACTTCTAACTGGGTCAGTTTCTAACTCAGTCGGATCTTACCCAGTCAGTGTAATCAAACAGCTCCTAAACTTGTTTCCAGACCTAGGTGTTCCTTTCCCTGCCTTTTTTGTTTTTTATAATATATATTTTTTATTTTTATAATTTTTTCTTTTAATTTTTTTTTTCAATGACTACATAAAAGTTTAAACTAGCTTTGTAATTTTCAAAGTTTAAGGACCAAACATACAATCTGATCACACTACATGGATCATTTATGTAATTTTCTCTTTTAATGAAGCTAAAACTTAATTTAAATTTTACTCTCTAAGATTTGATTAAAATAATCATTTTTCTTCAAAGTATTGTGCTGATAATTTTTTTTTATCATTTTTAGGTGTTCGAGAAAACTATTTTACAACTAATGTTTTTGTGGATAAATAATCATTATTTTTCAAATTTTATAACTGAAATATTATGCGTTTTTGTAGCTTTGGGCTACATAAAATTTTTATCTTAAAGTTTTATGCATTTTTCAAACTTTTTTAAAAGAAAATTGATTTTTTTCAAGGGGGATATGAGTATGATAATTTTAATATAGTTTTTTCATATGTATGACAAATAGGAAGGGGTGAGTATGTATAACTAATTAAGCAATTACATTTTTTAGCCTGAAAAATACGTAATACTATAAAATGATGTATACATAACACCTTAATAATAAATACTATAGCTCATGTTTATGAAAACATCCGCAAAACTTACATTAACAACTTCTAATTTGATGTTTATCGATCATGGATCCAAGTCTCCGTGTTTAGAATCAATACATTTGTGTTTTTGATGTCGAAAATAGATAAATTGAGTTAGAATCTAAGATAATGTTAAGGATCAAAACTCTTATGAAATCAGAAGCTTTGTGTATGTTATAAAGCATGAATGCATGATGACTATGAAATGCATTACTAAAAAGGAAACAAAAATCCATATGTAATAAGGATACAAAAGTATCAAGGATTATGCATCCAGTTGAGTCCACCACCCATGGAAGGTTTGGTTGTATATTTGACCACTCCAGGCTACTCACAAGTATGCTACAAAAATACATAATCATAATATGTTTCGCTTCAAATCGAGAATTTAATTCGAATATGATACAAGTCGTTATACGATAGAACCATTCTAGAGATAGAACTTAAACATCAAACAGTTACATTTGTCTAAAACTTTCAAACTTTGACTTGCACTAGTTTAAATGTTTAATAAGTATGTTTTGACCATTGATAATTTGATATTATGTCTAAAATGACCCTTAATATGAACAAAATGAAGAAAGATTGTGAATCAAAATCAAGATTACTGCTTCTAATGAAGATTATATCCCCGCTGAAACATTGCAGTTTCGATTGGTAGTTTTTAAGGTTTCATGGAAACAGGTTATGAGATCTACTACTTTCAAGTTTACTCCAATAAGCATGACCAAGTGAAGAACACTTACCTTGCTAAATAAGTAGAGTTTCCAACAAGAGCAAAGATGAACATTAGCGGATTCAGACCCTGCAAAGTGAGAACATTTGATGAGAAGAACACGATTGAAGCATAAGATAGAAGAAAATTGTTCTGTGCGTGTTTGACTTGTACTCAAAGGTGCAGATTCAGTAAATAGAAGATGTTCTTTCTCATACGATCCGAAAACCAAATAATAAACATGAAGAGCATGATGGATACATGCATACCTGAACATTTCCCCTTTTAAACTGCAAAAAAATGAGGAAAACCAAAAACAAACATGTTAACAAAGTACTGTTTCCAGAATATTAAACAATATGATCCCAAACTTATTACTCGTATTAAGTATTTTTCAGAATCTACTTTTCTGTTTTCATGCCACGTGGACTTACATTTAAGAAAATTTGTGGAAGACGTCCACCCATGTAAATAGTTGCCATCCCCCAACCAAGGTAGGTACCGATCCCAATACTCTCTACGCCCTCACTTACCTGCAATTGATGCATATGGTCAAATAGTGTGAAGATATTATAGTTGGGCTAATAATCATACTACAATTAACTGAAGTCAATCAACATTGTTCATGTTAAGCAATGAGAGAAATGATGACATGATATTTGCTGGGCACATAATTTTGCTGATATTGAAACTAACCCATGTAAAATAGTCTTTTGAGTTTTATACAATAAACAAAGTGAATGCATTCCCTATTTTTACCTGTAAAAGCTTTCTCCCCACTTGCAAGACAACTCCATAATGTGATTTTACTGAATCTGAACTGGGGTAATCGTTTTTGAGATTGTATGTGCAGAGAAAAATTGTCAAAGTAAAAACCTGAATCACAAAAGAATCACTGCTTTAGTAATGGTTTAAGTTTTCAAGGTTATTAGTTTTACTTTCAAAATTGTGCATGCTGTTATATATGACTCACCACACATAATATATTCTTAGTTTTTGTAGCAGGAGGTGATTGTCTCGACGCATGTCCACCAAGCAATGGTTCTTGAATAACATCCTGATCACGATTATTGGTACTTGTTCTTTGTGAGTGGAGGGAACTGAAAGTACTGGTGGGACTTCTAGATAGAGATCTAGCAGAACTGCACCATAAAACCAAAAATATACAAATAAGATATGTGTATAATGTATGTGTGTATACAGTTATACACATGCATGTGCAGTGTGCTAGATGCATCTTGTTCTAGAAGGACACATATTTCTGTATAAATGAAGCATTCAATTTAACAACATTCTTGAAAAAAAAATGGTAATACCTGTAGTATACTGTTTCAGAAGAAGAATTATTGTCAACAGATGGAATTGGCAAACTGGGAGCGAATTTTGATAACATAGGAACCGTTGATTCTTCTAGGCGGACACCATTCACCAGCTGTTTCTTTTCTACCGGCTCAATCTAAATAAATTTGAAATAACTTCTAAAGCACAATTGAGAGTAAAATGCAGTGCTACTGTCATTGGATGCGTACGGTTTAAAAATAACTTCTAGTTAGAAGTGCAAAGCAATACACATGTAAATGGAAAGATTATTACCTTATGGACTTGTCTCTTAGATGTACCATGAGAGAAATAACCATAGTAAGTTGCTTGGGAGGCCAGAGCTAAGGTAGTCAGAAAGTACAGCTGCATGCTCGCCAAAAATCAATAAATTGAACAAACTTTATGTCTGGTGAAACTTACAGTTACAGAACAAAAATAAAGGGTATTTTATGGATTAGGAATTGTTTACCACTGCTATATAATACTGTGTTGGAAGCTGCAGAGTAAGAGAATAAGATGAATTAAATTACAGACTTTCATCAAAGTTAACACAACAAACATGAAAGATAAGACATCTTTAAACAAAATCAAAGTCGCTTGTAACGTAACAAGATTCAGTTTCATAAATATACTAAGAAAGTTAAAAACTAATACATGATTTATACAAATGCATTGTCCATACAGCCATACTCCATAATATAAATCACACTTTAAAAAGAGCAAAGTAATATTATTGCCTTTGTGTGAGAAAACTTAGCAGAGTTTAAGAGAGAAAAGACTCACCGTAGCTGGTTGTAACAAACAACCAAACACATTGAGAAGATCTCTGCCAAATAAAAATGAAAAATTATAAGAAGAGGAAGAAAATATAAAGAATGAATAACAAGCAAGAAAACTGCTTTCTTAACTTCCACAAACTTCTTAAGATGTATAAATTAAACATAACTTTAATCAAGCTCAAACTATTATGCACTCGATGTAACCTGTATGCCAGAAATAATGCTCATATTTGTCTTGAAACACCTCATTTAATCTAACCATCACTACCTTAACAAACATATATTGGACACTAACAATACAAAACAATTGTACAACTGCCATCTTTGAGCTTGTGGGGTTAATTCAAACAAATTGTAACAGCTTTACATTGAAATCACCTACTGCATATTTAACATATCTTTAGAGAAGAAGATACAAGTATTACCCGAGTATCCATGTCAAAACGAGGCCCATAGAAAGCCCTTCTGAAGATTTCTCTTTGCAATTCATGATGATCTGAGGTACGTCCGCCACAGCCCAACTTAAAACACTAATTAACCCCAATATTAGTGAAATCCAATCCTTCCTGGTGCAAAGACAATATTTCATGTAATTTCTAGCCCATTGCGAACAACGTTGATTTGCAGGGCATACGGGCAGATTACTTCTGAAGAGTCCCATGGCATCCAAAAAACTGCACCTATTCAATATATACAATCACATTATTTGATCTTAAGAAATGGCATATTGACATGTCTGAATTTTGGTGACAACAAACAAACTGCTTTTCAACTTCAAGATGATATTGAACTTAATTGTTTCAAAGAATTAGATACATCAAACTTTGTCAAAGGTATTGTATAATAATTTAACATGTAAATTGTTTTGGTATCAACATCAGAATAATAAATCTGCATCAACCTCACTCATAAGGTAACTTCTTTGACTTTATAAGTCAAAGACTACATGTCCATCAAGTAGTACTACTGTACTAGTATCATTCATTTTTATTCAAACTGTAATCACCTGTTCACTTTGTCATTAAACCTAATAATATTTTGACAATACTTTTCAAAAATCAAAATATTTTGAAAGAACTTCCAAAATTGCATAACTATGCTTCCAAAAAACATACATAATAAAAACATTCAGTATTTGTCATTATATCAATATGACCAAAACAGCACCACAGAGCCCAAAAACAATCGCTATAAATGTACAACACCTTCAAAGAAAACGATAAGAAATTGAAAGCATACGTGATTAATGAATCGGTAGTCTTCGATTGTTACGTCCAACTTGTTATAAGAGGCTATATATAAAGAAAAGTGAGAGGAAGCAGAATGGTGTGTGTGCAACTTCAAGATTTGAGTGCTTAAAATTTGTGTTTAACATTGTTGGATTTATATAATCGGGCACATGATCTGCGTGACATTAGGGTCAATCTACACCTAACACCATTTCTTAATCCAAAACTAAATCATGATATAAATGTTTGAAAAAGTTGTAACCTAAGGTTACTCTAATCACCATCCGCAAGGAGCCTCGGGTACTTTGGTTTCATCGTCAACATGACCATTCGACTAGTTAAATCGGGTTCTAATTTCGGCAACTACAACCCAAACCCCTATCTGTTTTTTTTTTTGGCGGTTGTGAATTTGAGTATAAGTGATTTAAGTACTTCGGGTTGTGCCCTTTACAATTTGGATAGTGGTCATGTTTGGGATTGTTTATTTTACTTGAAAAGTACTGTTGACAAAAAAGTAGTCGAAAGTAGTTTTAAAATAATGTTTAGATTAACTTATAAACTAAAAAAAATTATATAATGACAAAAAAAGAATATACTTTAAAAACAAGGGGAGTTAGTAAGAGATAGTAGATAGGTATAATAGAAAAGTAGACTATAAAAATTTTCAAAGTTAATAAGTAACACATTGTTTACTTTTCAAAACCTACATTCTACCCGTATGAAAGTCATTTTGAGATTGTCAAATATTTTTTTTACTTATTAACTTTTCAAAAGTTAGTAAGTTAAAAGTACATAGATAATAAGCAATTCTAAACATGTATAGTGTTAATTAGAGTTTATTTATTAATATGGGTCAGAAACTCAACTTGGTTTCTAAAATTATTTGTTATGTTGATATATTGTAGCTTAGTATTTAATTATATCAATACCTAATAGTAATAAAATATTCTAATAACAAAGTTATGGTTACTTGAACGATATACGAAACCCTCTTCCACAAATTTTCTCGATTTCCAAACAATCTCGTGAACTCAACGACAAGATTTAGTGCTTCAAATATTGCTTTTTAGCTCAATTATCTATATGCATTATTTGTATGCATCCACCCATGTGAATTTGGCCCGTTATAGGACTCTGCTATGCTCCCTATCCATAAAAATTTACACCTTAACCCCAATATTATCGAATTAGATTGTTACAACCCCTCAGGCTATGATAACACATTAACATTGTGTTTGCACTTAGGGGCGGACCTATTCTTGCGGAGTTGCGGGTAGAGGGTCAATCGACACCCATGAAATAAATCTTGTCTTTGTTACGAACACACTCAAATCTCAAACGACACCTAATAAATTTTGACACCAGCCCTCATGAAAATAGTAAAAAATAAAAGAGAAGCGATGAAGATAAAAAACATAATCTTGATACGTAAACATAAACTCTAGTTTTAGTCATCATGAAAATAGATTTCTAAAAAAATTATGACACCAACCCCCATGATAAAAATAATAAAGAAAAGAGAAACGATGAAGATAGAAAACATAATCTTGATACGTAAACAAAACTCTAGTTTTAGTCGTCATGAAAATAGATTTCTAGTAGCTATAAAAGTAGTTCAACAAAAAGCTAAGAATTTGAAGAGGAAGAAGAATAGTGAGAAAAAAATTGGTTAAATTGGTGAATGAAAAAAAATGAAAAATAATAGGCAAATTGGATTTTAATAATCCAAACTATTACCTATTGGCCGATAATAAACCATACTATCAATTTGGCCACTAACACTCCCAACTTTCACTTTTATTACCAACAACAATCCCAGTAACAAAAGTTTTAAATTTTTACGCTTGATCTGGACTCAATTCGATTTGTAACATTAATTATAAATGAAATAAAGAAACATACAAGCTAAAATGAGACTAAAATAGATACAAATCGAGTGTAAAAAATTGAAAATTATGTCACTGGGATTATTGTTGGTAATAAAAGTCAAAGTTGAGAGTGTTAACGGCTAAATTGATAGTATGGATTATTATCGGCCAATAGTTAATAGTTTGGATTATTAAAATCCAATTTGCCAAAATAATAAGAAACTTTAAGTAGCTGTGATTTGTATTAAAAAAAAAAAGATTTATAGTAGTTGCAAACTTGCAGGTTTAGGGTTAGGTTAATAAAATATCGTATAATTTAATTTATGTTGAATAAAAACCTATTTAATTTTCATCAAAACTAATTTAATATTATATTATCTTTAATTAAATTGCTCTATTATACATTATCTGTGACTCCATATTGTTATACATTTAATGTTATATAATTGTTCACTATAAATTAATACTATCATTATTCAGTTATATTCAATATAGTCTGAAAAATATTATATATTGTATATTAAAAACCAAAAAAAGCTCGTACATAAACATTTTAGAATATTAAGTATTTTTGATGATGTATTCTTATCATGTATAATGGACTTGGTATCATTTCATTACCAAACCTGATAATACAAAATCGGATATATATATTCAAACACTGAAAATTTCCGACCCCCACTGGAAAATTCTTGGGTCCACCATTGTTTGGACTACGGACGAAAACGAGTCAAGCTGGCTGAAAAGCTACTTGGGATCGGCTCGCTGAAACCTAAAATCGAGTCGAGCTCATATTATGGCTCATTTGAAAAACGAGTTCGAGTAATTGACTCGCAAGTCTAAACGAGCTTTTTATTTATATATTTTTTATTTAACTTATTATATATATATACACATATATATAATAATTACTTTTACATAAAAATATATGATAAAAATAATAAATTAATAATTTATAAAAATTATGAATATTAATACATATAAATATTAATTATAAACCAAATAAATAAATAGTAAACCAATTGTGTCCAAGCGGAGCTCGAGCTTTAAAATATTCTCGCAAGCCGAACATGAGCTTTAGGAATAAAGCTGTCAACAAGCCAAACTCACACTCGAAGTCTCTTAAGTCAAAACGAATCAAACACCAGACTTAGCGAGCTTGAGGTCGGCTTGACCCATGCACACCCTTTGTTTGAACTTGTATATGTTTTTAATAGCTCCAACCAAGTTTAAGCATGATTTCATGGGGTGGCTAAGAAAAAATTCGAACCTACTTGAGTTTGGATGGTTAAAATTTTTAAAGTTGATTATTAAAATAGCTTGAAAATATGTCTTTAAATAAATGTTTTGAAAAATGCATTGGTTTAAATGGGGCAACAGATTAAACCCCATTTGTTAGTGTTATCGGTTCAGTTACAAATTAATAGGCGGAGCACAAATAAATTGTTTGGTTTTAATTGAATCGGACTAAACCAATCAAAACTACCGATGCTTACCTTTGCTCTTTGTCTGTTTGAGGGCGAGATGACCGATGAACCTTTAGAGTCATCGATCCAACCGTGAGTTTACAAACATTGGTTTGAATTAGCTTTGATTATAAACTTGAATAGCTTATAATTTATATTTATAGAATCTAATAAAGCAAGGATTTTTTTTATCACTTGTCATTTTTAGCCTACTTTGCCACTTGTTATTTTTCTGGAAATCCATACATCAATTTTCCCTCCAAAAGGGTATTATAGTAATTTAAATACTTATACATATTTCTCTCTCTTATTAAAAATAAATTGTATTAATTCTTATATTTCTCTCTCTTATCTAATTTTTTTAAAAATCAAACTATCTTTTTTAAAAATAGATTTTATTAAAGAAATTAGAAATCACATCTTTTAATTAAAATCTAAATAAGAAAAAAACTAAAATTTTATATAATATGAAATTTTCCAAAACACTAAACTTTTTTAAACAAAATATTTAAATCATTTTGTTTTTATAAAAAAATTATAAACATGTCAAATTTTTTAAAACTATTTTATTAAAACTACTAGAATCATTACAAACCAGTGTTTTAAAAAAAATATATTTATAAAAAAATATTACAGAAAATTTTAAAACGAATGTTTAAAAATGAAACTATTTAGATAAGAGAGTTAAAAATAGTATAATTGTTTTATTTCTTGAACTATTACGTATATATAACTTTAATTATATTTTATATTATACTGTAACTCTTTGTGTTTATTTTTAACTATAGTTCGTTTAATGAATGGTTTTTAGCCTATCCATCTATCTATAAAAAACTAAAATAAGTGTGAAACAATTGTAAGACTCATTATGCTTACTTTCTAATTTCTCTATATTGTTAATAATAATATTGAATACTAATAATATTACTCGTACCATATTCAAATTAAAATTATACAATTAAATAAATTAAAGACCTACATTTATTAAAAACACACTTTTTAAAAACAAAAAAATTATAAAATACAAAATACTCATTTTTATAAAAACAAAATATATAAAAATCATAATTTTTTATTAAAAAAAGTTTAAGAAAAATACATAATTTTTTATTATACTTAAAGTAGCTATTTGTACGTAATTATATTTATAATCATAATTTATCTTAAAAAAAGGTTTAGTAACCCGTGTAAGATGAATAAATAATATATTAAATAAAATAAAAATTTATTGATTATAAAACGATTTTAAGATAAGATTTGATTAAAACATATGGGTAAGAACCATAAGTAATAAAACAATAATATTAATTTTTTAAAACTTATTTTTAAACTTTTTATTTTAAAGAAATAAAATTTTTGTTTCAAAATAAACCGTTTATCATTTATAAAAATTTTCTTATTATGACTTCTACTTTAATTATTCTTGGTTAATTAAAATTTTACTTTTTAAAAACATCAATTTTAAAATATTTTGTATTTTTATAGAAGTTTGATGTTTTAAAAAGTTTTTTATTTTATAAAAAAAGTTTTTTAGAAATAATATTAATAAACAGATCTATTTCATAATTTTTTAAAAATATTTGTAATCCAAAATAATTAAATAATATTAGTAGTAATAAATATAATTATTTAATAAGAAATAGAACCGGAAAAATTTTGGTGAAAAGAAATGTGGTGATGCCACATGTCCTCATTAGTTACTTATTTATTAAAATAAAAAGATATGAAGATGTATATATAGCTATAAACCGAGCTAAGAAAGCTTATATAAAGTCTATTTGGGGGTAGAGAGGGTACAAAATTGAATGGAACCATCACATATAAAGAATTAACAATTGTGTGGTAATTACCAAAAGAGTAAAACTATCACACAAGTGTTGTAAAATTATCATACATGGTGCATTTATCACGTAAGTGTTAAAGTTTTTTGCATGATAACTTTGTACATATATATAGCTTTGTATTTTAACATTCCCAACAAACTAGTATATTATAAACTCAAACTTAATCCATCATATATTCGATCACATATTTGTAGTCACTCTGGTTTTTTTTTCATTTCTTTTTTCATGTAACATCATAATAAGTTTAATAAGATGGACATCTAGTTAACAAGATTTTTTTCTCTCCCTGCCTACATATACACCCCGTTTCATTCTCATGCATACAAAAATCTCTCATTAAAGGAATAGCAGATGTGATGATTTAAGGATGATTTTTAACGTTGCATGTATAAAAATACGAGTAAATTATACGGATCATGTATATGTTATGTAGAAGTTTCATGTTTGATTCCAATAAAAGTCATGTTATCATAATTGTTCACTCACATGTCACGTACGCTTTTATGATGCTAAAATCTTATTTAAGTTTTATAAAATAACTAAAATCTTTTTTTAGAAACCTTAGACCCCACCCTTCCTCTTCTACGGTGCTCCCCCTCGATGAATTGTGAATCAATTTTTGTTAAATTGACATGGGAAGAGATGATTGGGTGAAGGATAGTCAGGTTTGTATTTTATGTTTGTCTTTAATAGAAGGGTTATGTTGGTCTTTTTATAAAAACTTATTAATGGAGATTAATATGATGGGTGTGTGATTAATGAAACCTATTTTTCATGTTTTTAAAAACCCGTAAAACCTACATAATATTTTTCTGTAAAAATAAGATATGACAGTAATCAAGGCAGCGAACAAAACAACAACTTATAGATTCTTGGTTATCGATAATCAATCCAAGTCTTCGTGCTTAGAGTCAATACATTTGTGCTTCTGATGTCGAAAATATATAAATTGAGTTAGAATCTAAGATAACGTTAAGGATCATAAATTTTGTGTATGTTATAAAGCATATAACAATTGTTGAAATTAATTATTGAAAAAGAAACAAAAGATTATATGATTCAAGGATACTAAAGTATCAAGCATTATGCATCCACTTGATTCCACCACCCAAGGAAGGTTTGGTTGTATATTTGACCACTCCATGCTACTCACAAGTATGCTACAAAAATACATAAAACATAATATGTTTCGCTTCAAAATCAACAGTTGAATTCGAATATGATACAAGTAGTTATACGATAGAACTATTCTGAAGATGGAATTTAAACATCAAAAGTTCAAAACAGTTCCATTTGTCCAGAAGTTTCACATTTTGACCCTTGATCAAATGTCTAAAATGACATGCTATAAGAACACAATGAAGAAAGATTGTGAATTAAATCAAGATTACTGATTTTAAATAATGGTTATCATCCAAGCTAAAACATTGCACTTTTTGTAGTTTAAGGTGTCATGAAACAGGTTATATAGTAAACTACTTGAACTTTATTCCAATTAGAATAACTAAGTGAAGAACACTTACCTTGCTAAATAAGTAGAGTTTCCAACAAGAGCAAAGATAAACATTAGCGGATTCAGACCCTACAAAAATTTGAGAATACAACACGTTCAAGCATTAGTTACAACGAAATTGTTCTATACGCGTGTTTCTAATTGGTAATTAAAGACGCATATTCAATAAATAAAAGACGCTCAATCCCAAACAATCCTAAAACCAAATAATAAACATGAAGAACATGATGGATACATGCTTACCTGAACATTACCCCTTTTAAACTGCAAAAAAAATAAGAAAAACCAAAAACAAACATGTTAACAAAGATTAAAATACATTTCAACCAGTTTTCTATTTTTTATATTATTATATTTTGTACTTTCGATCATGTCGCGTAGATTCTTACGTTTAACAAAATTTGTGGAAGACGTCCGCCCATGTAAATAACTGCCATCCCCCAACCAAGGAAGGTTCCGATCCAAATACTCTCTATGTCCTCACTACCATCTACTAAACTGTCACTAACCTGCAGTTTGATACATATGTCAAATAGTTAGAAAAACTTATAACTGGTCAAATAGTTATGTTCTATTGTCTGAAGTCAAACAATATTATTCATCTTAAGAAATGAGAGTGATGACATGAAATTATCTATTGGACATATAATTTTGTGATATAGAAACTAAGCCGTTTGAAATAGTACGTATTTGAGTTTATAGCTAGAGCATTTCTCTTATTGTATTATTATAATTTATACAAAAGCTTATAAAGTGTTAAAATCAACATTATGGTCGAGTTAAATATTGTGTAGTTTGGGGGCAAAGGCAAAGAAATTGTTGGTGTGTGACTGTGTGTATATGTATGCATTTTATTTAACGAAGTTTGATATAAGTAATAAATATTTATATATGCTACTACACCTAATAATAACAAAAAGTCTATATAATAGATATTAGTTCAAATATTTATGCAAAAACATATCATACTAAGAATTAACCAAATGTCCATCAACAGAATTTTAGAAGGATATATATAACATTAGTCTAATAGATATATACTTGTTGTTTATTTACCTGTAAAAGCTTTCTTCCTACTGGCAAGACGATTCCAATATGTAATTTTACCGAATCTGAATTTGGGTAACTATCTTTTTCGAGTTTGAGATTGTATGTGCAGAGAAAAATTGTCAAAGTAAAAACCTGAATCATAGAAGAAAAGAAGTATCACCGCTTCAGTAATGGTTACAATTTTCAAGATTATTAGTTTTACTTCCAAAATGTGTGCATGCTATTATATACAACTCACCACACATAACATACTCTTAGTTTTTGAAGCAGAAGGTGATTGTCTCGACGCATGTTCACCAAGCAATGGTTCTCGAATAATATCCTGATCACATTTGTTGGTATTTGTTTTTTGTGATTGGAGGAAGTTCACAGTATGAGTGGGACTTTTAGATAGAGATCTAGCAGAACTGCACCATAAACGCGAATCATAAACCAAAAAGCATTCAATTTAACAACATTCTTGAATAAAAATGGTAATACCTGTAGTATTCTACTGTTTCAGAAGAAGAATTATTATCAATAGATGGAATTAGCAATCTAGGAGTGAATTTTGATAGCATAGGAACCGTTGATTCTTCTAGGCTGACACCATTCGCGAGCTCTTTCTTGTCTACCGACTCAATCTAGATATTGAAATAACTTTTAAAGCACAAATTGAGACTAAAATACATATAGTCCTAACATCATGTGATCACAAGAGTTTGAAAATAACTTATATAACAAAAAGTTTATAAGTTTAAAGTGTGAAGCAATACACGCGTAAATGAAATATTATTACCTTATGGGCATGTCTACTCTTAGATGTACCATGAGAGAAGTAACCATAGTAAGTTGCTTGGGAGGCAAGAGTTAATGTAGTCACCAAGTACAGCTAGACGCCCGTCAAATATATATTATCAGTAATACGTTTAGCAAGTTTTTATTTCTAATTCAAACTTACAATAACAGAATAAAAATGAAGGATAATTTATGGGTTAGGAACTACTTACCAATGCTACATAATACTGTGTTGGAAGCTGCAGTATAAGAGAATAAGATGAATAAAATTACAGACTATCATCATAGTTAACATGATATGAAATACAACACATCTTATAACAAAAACACAGCCTACTGTAACACTAACAAAGTTAGGAGATTCACTTTCACACATATACTAAAACTATGCATGATATTATGCAGATTCATAGTCCATAATATAAAATCACACTTTTAAATAGAAAGGCAATTTTGTGGCCTTGATGTGAGAAAATTTAGCGGATTTTTTTAGGAGAAGACTCACCGTTGCTGGTTCAAACAAACAACCAAACACGTTGAAAAGATCTCTGTCGAATAGAAAATAGAGAAATAAGAAAAAGAAGAAAATATAAAGAATGTTGATAAACAAATGGCATTATAAAGAGATCAAGCAAAGGATGGTTATTTTGTTGAGTAAATGAAAAATGTGAACTGAATGAACTTAAATTATTCCTTTTAAGTTTCTTAAGGAATGGGCAACAGTAGATTATTATTAAAAGCAGCAATATATTAACTTTAAAGATTGATTTCTGCCATTATATAAAACAATCTTTTTTTTTCATTTAAATTACAGATAAACTGAAATTGTATGAGTTAGTTAGTAACTTAGACAAGTTTGTTAGGCTTACATGTAAGTTTTTCTCAAGAGATGTAAAATCAAAATAAAAAATGTTAACTAGTTTGTAAAATACCCACTTTTTTACTTTGTTTAGGGCCCTTAAAATGATTGAGCCACCCTGATACCAAACCATCTATACAACAAGCTAAGTATTACCCGAGTATTAACAACATGTGTTTAGAGAAGATGATATAAGTATTACCCGAGTATCCATGCTAAAAGGAAGCCTATAGCAAGCCCTTCTGAAGATTTCTCTTTGCAATTCATGATGATCTGAGGTACCTCTGCTACACCCCAACTTAAAACACTAATTAACCCCAATATTAATGATATCCAATCCTTTCTGGTGCAAAGACAGTAATTCATGTATACTCTAGCCCATTGCGAACAACGTTGATTTGCAGAACATATTGGCAGATTACTTCTGAAGAGCCCCATGACATACAAGAAGCTGCACCTATGTAAAATGTACACAATCACATTAGTGATCTTATAAGAAATGACATGTTGACATATCTTAACTTTTGGTGACAACATACAATTAAACTGCTTTTCAACTTCAAGTTGATATTGAACTTAAATATGTTAAAAAAAAAAAAAGAAAACATAGATACAGCAAACTCTGTCAAAAATACTGCATAGCAGTTTTGCATCTAAGGTTTTGGTATCAAGTATCAACATTAGAACAATAGAATTGTATCAACTTCACTGTTAACTGTTGTAACATGCGAAGAGATGATTGAGTAAACGATAAGAAATTGAGAGCATACGTGACTAACGGATAGTCTTCAAGTGTTACGTCTAGCTTGTAAGATGAGGCTATAAGGAAAAACAAGAGAAGCAGAATTGTGTATGTGCAAACTTCACAAGGAGTTGGCTGCTTTTTGAGCATTGTTGGATTTATATAATCAGCCACATGATCTGCGTGCCATTAGGGCCATTCTACACCTAACACCATTTCTCAATCCAAAAGTAAACCATGATATGAATGTTTGAAAAAGTTGTAAACTAAGTGTGAGTGGGTTTGTGACTTAAAATCACCTCTTCAACGGCTTAAATCGAGCCAAGATTAAAAATGTTTAAGTTTGTATTGAAGTTTATTTAATAAACAAATTCAAGTATGAACTTCACATACCGTGTTTATTGACTATTAGCTACTGGGCCTAAATAAACACACTATTTGTTTATTCATATACTAAAGTGTTTTTAGATAATTATTTATAATTTTAAGAATAATTATAAAGTACATTTGAAAATTTCTACTTGGTCTTGCTTTATAAGTTACATTGAGAACTCGATATTGATAAAAGTTAACGTCAAAATATTGATAAAAAATAAGTATGGTGCAATGGCAAATTCGGGTTTTAAAAGATATCAAATTTTAAAAGGTATAAGGAAAACAAAAAAAATATATTGCTGAAAAACCGAAAACATGAAATAGATTTGAGGGCATGTACATCTGTGATGCGATGACTTGTACATTATTACGTAGCACAACTTTGTTTTAAATGAAACTTATACCAAAACATAAATAAAAATAAAAAGTCACAACGTTGTTTTAGAATTTCATAAACATCAAGTTCAATAGTTATAAAATAAACAAAAAAATTAGAAGTGTGTAATGCGCTAAAAGATGGTTGGGAGGAAAAAACCAATTACAAAAGTATAGGATATAAGACTATATGTAGTGGGTTTTTTGAAGGCTCAAAACATAATGATATAAACACAAGTATGACTTCAAACATCATTACAAGCTAGTTAAGGGCTCCAAATATATAGGGCTTCAAGCCTCTAACGGGCGCCAAACACAATTTTCCTAAATTATTGCATTAATAGAGGCTGCAAACATTAGTTAACCACTACATTTGATTTAAAATGACATTTAGGGTCTGTTTGGTATGGGGTAATGGAATGGACGAATAAATAGAATGAATGAGAGAATGGAATGAATAAGAGAATGGAATAAATGAGAGAATGAAATGTATCATTACATTATATTGTCATGTTTGGTTGTCATTTAGGAATAAATTAATTATTACTTGGTGTTGTTTGTTAAGTATGAAAAAACGAATCAATGAAATGTAAAAGTGGTTATGATGGTGATGGCGAGCGGTGGTGGTGGCCGATGGTGGTTTCCGGTGGCGGCGGCGGCGGTGGTAGCGGCCCGAGGGTGGTTTCCGGTGGCGGCGGCGGTGGCCCGAGGGTGGTTTCCGGCGGCGGCAGTGGCCAGCGGTGGTTTCCAGTGGCGGCGGCGATGGCCCGAAGGTTGTTTCAGGAGGCTCCGGTGGCTGCGGCGGTGGGCAGTGGTAGTTTCCGGTGGCCATGGTTTCCGGCGACAGAAGTGGCGGGATGTGGTTCCGGAGGCGGCGGAAGCGGGCTTTGGCAGTGGTGAACCCGCGGCGGTGGTGGTTGTTGTGGTGTGTGAGTGAGTGGTGTGGTAACTAATGATGAAAAAAGGGGTGGACTGGAAAAAAAAGAATGGGGGTGGATGAAATGAATTTAAAAGAATGGAATCAACTATGTAATGGTTCATTGCATTACCTCCACCAACCAAACATGTTTTTGTTCATTCACCCTCAATGATTCATTCCATTTTGCCCCCTCATTCCTGCATACCAAACGCTACCTTAGTGAAACATTTGTTATATACATAACATTTATATGACATTTTAATTAAGCAACCACTACACATAATCTATACAATAAAGCATCAAACTTCACAAATTATATATATATAATTGAATATAACCCTTAAATGAAAAAGGGGCAACTTTCGTGTAGTTTGTAGCCCATGATTGAAAACAAATTATTTTCATAGTCTTTTATTATTTATTGTTGCCGATAGGTTTATTGACCTTACTAGTCATATGCCCTAAAGGTTCACTGTCTGGATAAACAGATAAGCGAATCAAGAGCTTACTGATTGCATCTTCTAAGAAGGGCTTGGAAGAAGAAATAAAATCTCCTTTCTTTTTCGAGAAAGTATCTCTTATCGTAATACGAGATCTTTGATTTGCAACATCAGTCTCTCTCCGAAGAGCCCTTTGCTGACCGAACCTACTGTTATGAAGGCAAGCTCTTCCTTCTCCTTCATTGATCTAAAAAAACTCTTCCTTGAAAGGAAAAAGGAAAGTGGATCCTTCTTTAATTCCACATTAATAATATCGTTTAAACTGTTTTATATTTTTATTTTGATGTTATTTTTAAGTTTATTACTTTAAGAGCATTATTATTATCAATTTATATTATTGCCTTTAAATACATGCATATTTATAAAAATATATAGAAATTTAAATAAATAAAAATGTTAAACATATATAGTTACATATAATAGATCAGTTAATTAATAATAAATTCTCTATGCATATATAAGTATATCTTAAATTTGAAGGTTAGAAAGAGTAAATTTGGTTTCGGAGGAGACACCCATTTTTCTCGAAATGATAGGCGGGTCAGGTCATCAGCGTTGTCTTTGTTTTCGTGTGTTAGTGACCTTTGGCTAATGGGCTTACCCGGCTCGCGGATGATTAGTCTTAAAGTATTCGTTGTCAGTAAATTAAGTTCATTAATGTAAAACATTCATCCGAACACAAGTCATTTAATATAAGTGAATTACAATATAAAATAATACAAAAAAACGTAGTATATATACTTGGAATATTTTGACATGAATTTTACAAAAAATATTTGATAAGCAATTTAAAGGTTATATAGAAATAATAATAATTTGATAGATGTAACAAAGGGCCAAAATTAATAAAGGGTATTGTAAAAATAATTTTTTTAGTTTTGTAAATATTAAGCCTATAACATAACATTATAATAACTAATTTTTTTAGTTTTGTAATTTTAGGTGACGAAGATAACGGGACATCATTTTAAAAGGGGTTAATTAACTTAATAAATTCGCTAGCTCGATTACGTTACTTTCACACTTGTTTGTAAAATTTTAAATATGTAAACAAGTAATGCTCGCAATACGAAATCCTTTCACACTTATTTAACTTTATTTAACTTGTCACTTTGATAAAGAACACAGAGAAAGGTACTTTTAGCACGAGACACGAGTTTTCATCCAGAATATTACTTTGAATGAGATTAAAGTCAATAGTTCAAAATAAACTTCTTTGTCTGTGTTTTTTAAATATTTGGTCATATAATTACAAAAATCATTAGTATTGCATTGTTTGATCGGTTGGCCAACATTTTAATATCATTTTACATGTATATGAGCATGAACAAACCTTGAAATGATTTATAAGTAAAAAGTTAACATTTTTTTTTAATTTACTTGGTGTATTACTCCAACACAACGGCCATCACTTCTAAGAGACAAAACGCAACCTCTTAGTAGAGACGTAAAATCTATTATAAGAGACTATTTTGCTCTTAGTTCTAAGGGTCCCGCACAGCACACCCGTCGGGTATCCGATCATGGATTACATACTGACCATTGCGTAGCATTCGACATACAAAACAAATGTAACTTGTGGTTAACTACGATGGGAAAAAAACTTTATTCAAGTACAGTACACCGAAGATTAACAAGTAAACTCTGAAGAAAAAAATGCGGACTCCAAGCACAAAGTGTTGTGTCAAAATGTTTGTATATTTTTTCCCAATTGAACCAATGAAAATGTTAAAAGTATAGCCCTCTCAATATGGTTAGAACTGAAATTGCATATCTGGTGAATATCCCAGCGCGTCTAGATGACCGGCCATGGCCTTGTTCATCGGTGGTGGCCCACATCTTAGAATCTGCATGTTCGGAAATATATTATTAGATTTACGTTTTACTTCTCATAATTTTTTCTAAAAATGTTTCGGAAAGATGAAAACCTGTTGGAACCATACCTTAACATCAGGCGCAGGTGCAGGACAATGGGTTTGGATCATTTCTTTTGACACAAAACCAACACCACCGGTCCATTCCTCTGGTGGCTGCAAAGGTATTATAATATAAATTATATTACAGACATCCAATGAAAGATAAGACAGAAAATGGCAAACAATAATCAGTTTTATGACTTTATTTGAATACCTGATTCAATACATAGTACACTTGGAAGCGACCAGGGTAATTAGTTGCAAGTCCATCAAGTTCTTCCTGAAAATAATCAACGAGTCAGCTACGTACTTACATTAATATACAATAACCTCATCTTCATTATTCATCAACTCAATATGGACCAATCATGCAATAATAATCCAAATGTCACCACCATATATTAAGATGATCGAATATGGATATATACACAAAAGTTGAATATAATTACTCACCTTAAGAAGGATGTCATCATATGTGACATTAGCATAGATGAGATGCACTTGGGTCTTGTCTGTTGGGTTTTCTAGTATAGCTCTAGCAACCTAGATAGAAATCAAAATAAAATAAAATAAAATAAAATAATTAATGTGATGTTGCCTCGTATACAACCAGCCTGTTTAGACTTTATAAGATTTACAAATAATAAATAAATACCTGAAACATTGGAGTGATACCCGAGCCCCCAGCAAGCATTCCAAAAGCTCTCACCTGCCCAGGTTGATACTTGAAACGCCCCTGGAATTATACAAGTTTATAGGTGAGTTCACACTTAACAGCAGTAATGAGCTCATATTAATCAACTACACGCGCATCGGTTGCTGTTTGAGTTCAACAACTGAAATTTACCAATATATAAAATATAGTTCTTTTATTATGCTTTAGCAACCTCCACCAGACATCAATGGATAAAAATATAAAGAAAAGCAAGAATGATATTATACCCTAAGTATGAATAATTTGATATTGCTAACAGCCTCACATGGTCTGGAAGATTGAAAGAATTAGAATTACTGGGAAGTGTGAGTACCTTAGGTCCCCTAACAGACAGATAGTCACCTTCACGCATCTCTCTGAAGTGATGAGACATCCGACCTTGTGGGTACATCTACATATATATACAGCATCGTGTTAACCATTAAAACTTAGAAGATTAAAATTAACATATCAAATAAATGTGAATTAAAGGCAACAAACAATAAATTATGATCTGTACCTTAATAACCAACTCAAAATATCCCACATCAGTGTCTAAGGTGGTTGGGGTGTATGCTTTAATAACCTCTTCTCCTTGGCTATCTTTACCCCTGAAGTACAAAATAATGTAAATGATAGGAATAAACAAACAAATCAATCTTTTTCAATGAAGAACCTGCAGAAAGCCGATGGAAAACCTAAACACACTGTCCACTAAAGAACAACAAAGAAAAACTTTTGACTTTTGAGATCACATCCGGAATGCCAAATTGATATGGATATATTACCAACTTGAAAACAATAGTTCCTACTTATAATACTTTCCATGAAGTTAATTTTGGTCATCTTTTTCCCCTGAGGTATTATATTTTACATCTATTTTGAAGTTAGATATTGGCATGATAAACATTAGAAGTGAAAGCCTCCCTTTTCAGCAACACAATATACCTGCAACTTATGTGCTGTCCAATGGGTAGTCCCAACACAGAAGTAGGTGTAGGCAGTGCAAATCTAAACTTGGCCACATTATGGCTAATCTGTGTTTTCTTCACAAGCTTGAATTCCCTAAAATTTTCAGGATCTATGCTCCCTATAACACAAAATAGAAGAAATTTATAAGTGACCAGTGTGGAACCACTAAAACTAATATTGGGAAAACACATTTTGCATGATATAAGTTGTAAGGATAAATCAGGAAGAATTAGATGAAGATGGTTTTTGATAAACCTTTTGATTTCTTGGAGGAATAAAAGTAGGCTGCAGTGGCAACAACAACAACAGCAGTAACAGCAAGGCCAACCTGGATCTCCTTTGCCTCCAAGAAATCCATTGCTCCGGTAGGAGTAAAGAATTAGATAATTGTCTTATATTTTGAGATCAATCTTATCTGAAAGATAATTGCCAAAAAACAGAACTTTTAATGATATCCTTGCAGTTTTAGGAGAATAAAAACTAAAACTATGTTTCCTCCATGGCTCCACAAGCAGCAATATGCTGTTTGCTGTCCAGGACCTTTTGTAAATCGTATAGAAATAGAAAATAAATAATTTACATTTCCTATAGTCCAAAGGGTTTGTACAATAGCTCCTTGCAAAACCGAATAAATCGTATGATGCAGAATAAAATTTCTTTTATGTATGATCCACTGAACTATATGTGTCTCTTAGGGCATTTGTGCTAACCAATCTCTGGAATACAGAACAACAGTTTTTCCAATACACAAACAACCTTCATTCCCACCAATTTTATTTCGCATAATTTTGTTCTTCGGTTCCTCTACCCTTTCATGAGACAGTAAACATCCACAAAAATACATCTACAAGAGTACACTTTTGATTTTGGAAACCCAAATCATCTATTTCAAATTTGAATTGATACGAATGGCCCTACTCCACCTGGCAAGTTTTGAACTAGTAATCTATTTGATTAAACAATTAGTTTCAACTTTCAACTGTACAATCCAGTCAACTATCATCAACTATTGAAGCTAAATCCAACAAAAACAGATGCATTTCAAACCAACACCATATCCACATTCATTCATTACGAATCAAAGTTCAAAAGAACAATCTCAGTACGGATCCAGTGTCATCGAAACCATCACAGCAAATCAAAATCGGCTAATTCAACAGATATGCAACATAACTAACATATAATAACAACATAAAAGTTCAAATGAATACAAAAAAGAGCTTTACCTTGAAGTTATCGGATAGATAATAAGTGATAGAGAAACAAAATGTGAAGAGAAAAATGATGTAGATCTGCGAATAAAATAGTATAGGCCATAGGGTTTAAAAGGCATGAAAATGGAAAAGGGGGTTGGTGGTGGGGTGTTAGGTAGGGATAGGTAAGTGTTCGGATGAAATAATCGGCATTTTATTCCCTTCACATTTTTTGGGTTATTCTTTTTCAAGAATAATAATTCTATGTTGTTGAAAACATTTTGGTTTTGCTTTCTAGGTGCCGCAAACGAACCGAATGAGTTCATAAACTGTTTAAGATATGAGTTTATGAATTGTTTATGAACACTTATCGTCAGAAATTTCTTGTTTGTGACCGTTAATTATATAGAGAAAAGTTACGTTACAAAGTGGTTTTTTTTTCGTGCGAAGCGTACAAAGTTATCACACAAGAATGGACGTTACGAGTGGAATTATAACGCAAGGGTAATAATTAATCACGTATAGATGAAATTATCACGTAAAGATGAAATTATTACGCAGAAGGTATTATTACGTGATAATTCCATCTCTGTGTGATAATTCCACGCGAGTGTAATTTGTCTTGCGTAAATATCACTTTGTTCTTGCGTGATTATTATTGTTCTTGCGTGATAATTTCACCCCAAAACTTCGTACGCTTCGCACGAAAAAAACACTTTGTATAGTAACCGGCCCCAATTAAATAGATAAAAATGTGCATGAAATGTTCACGAACACTTAACAAAAGCAAACAAACACAAACAAATATTCATGGCCACAAACTAACACAAATGGACGTTCGTAAACATGACTAGGGTTTCGTACTTAGCAAATTATAACTAAGAAAAATATAACATATAAAATCCTTTAAATGAACAAATACAATAAATGAACATATTACTAAACGTTTACGAATATAAATGGACGGACGCAACCTTTGTTCATATTCGTTAAACGAACAAAATTTCTTGTTCGTATTTGTTCGTTCGGTAAAAACGAACATAAATGAACTTATCACCAAATGGTTTACGAACTGTTCGTTAAACTTTCAATTCGTTTGCAGCACTATTAAGTCATCATAACTTATTTTATTTTTCTAAACGACAATTTAGATACTAGTCCACCCAATCATCGCATAATTTTTATGAAGGATAATTCGGTTCAAGTTATTATGAACAATGCATTAGTAAGATTAAATTTTGTAATTATTTAAATAGTTGATGAAGGTTTTTATTATTTTACACAACTAACACAAGTAGCACCTGAAGTAGTCTAATGAGCAACATAGTATAAACACGTTATGAGCTAACAGATCATTTACGAAGCACTTTGTACAAACTGACGCGTATTTATTCCTTATAACCAGTTGACAGCCCAGGTCTTGTGATGAAAGGAAGTAATATGTATGCATTGGCGGACTTATGTGTTAGGTTGGGGGGCAGCGTCCACCCTAAAAAATAATTTAGTGTTATATATACATCAAAATCTTTACTGTCCCCGTAAAATTTTACAATCGTCAGTGTCCCTTAATTTCTAAGATATAAATGAGCTAAAATAAGAGGAAGATAAGTGAATATACCATTGCCAGAGGTTTTTCCGTCCGCCACATAAGTGTTGCAACTGTATTTCAAGTGTGAAGTCATGAAGAAGAGGATGGTTATATTGTAGTATGGAGGTTATATGTATTTTTTTAAAGTACACTCAGTTTTTAAAGTAAACTTAGTTTTACGGGTAAAGTCTAATATTTTATTGATTGATTTTTGTTTTACCATAATACTTTTGCTTCAAGGATATTATATATAATTTGATATATATAAAAACTAGGTTAGAGCTTATGTATTACATGGGTGAAATAAATAAAACATATTAAAATCATTAGTTTTATAAATATTTTATTTTCTAGATATTATTATCCATTGGTGAAATAAAAATATAATGAATATTTAAAAGTTATAACACATAATGAATTAGAAATTATTACTCTATATTTAATATGTATTATAAACTATTAAAATATCTACATTTATATTTTAGATGTTTAATAGTTTATTTTACTTATTTACAATAATTATCATTTAATAGTTAAAGACTCTTTATGTATACTTACTTTTGTTGTTTATATGATTATTTGATTAGGAATTCAGTAATATGAACTACGATTTGAAAAATTATAAACTTCAAATCTTCGATAATAATTCATGATTTACAAACTTTAGAATGAAAATCTTGAACTTTTATCATGACCAGACCATTTTGGGGGGAATATATATATGCTGTTTTGAAATTATACTTGGGATGATGCAAAAGCAGTTTGGAGTGACATTAACCACTTTTTAATTTCATCTGCATTAATCACTTCATAAATACTTTAAAAAATTGACTTTGACTTTTGAGTGATTGGCTTTTCAAACCGTTGTATTTTAATCTAAATTTATACCATCTTCTTTCCTAACATACCATAAATTTGGCATGTAAACTTGAATCAAAATACGTATTACATAAGTACATCACATCTAAAATCCTAAAAGAATACTTGGTTTGACTTGTAAAAGTCAATGCATATCTAAATTTGTAATGACAGAATACAAATTAGAAGACAGAGCATCTCTAATTTGGAGATGAAAGGAACGCAATTAGAGCATCCTAAAAGAATACTTGGTTTGACCTGTGATGTACTATGATGAATATACATCACTTCTGAATACTGAAAAATACTTGTGACTAGAAAAAGTCAGAGCATCTCTAATTTGGAGATGAAAGGAATGCAATTAGAGACGAGAAAATCTATAATGTACAATTCTGTAAACGGATTCTTCATCTTGATATGCAGAAGGATTGATTATATGCAAACACGTGGAAGAATCACCTTCAGTTAGTCTTCTGTTTTTCTGGTTTTGACCGACGTACAAGAAACTTAAATGTCCATACAGCCAATAGACTCGCCTCAATAGGGGCAAACCAATAAACAATTATATGCTCACTTGTTTTATGAACACCAAGAGCATAAGCCCATCCAACAACCTTTTATAAAAGAAAACAGAAAGCGTCAATATGACAACATCAAGAAAAGAGCTACATAATATTTCCTTAGATAATTTTTGCTCCCTGGTTTCATAGATTGTCAAAAACAAAAATTAATCAAATAAAGTAGCTTTCTTGGTTCAGTTACGTGTCAAAATTGGTTTGGATCAAGGCGAGTAATTTCTATGTGCAGGTCAGTTGGGCCGTGCAGGGTTGACACACAACCACTTTTTACCCTTTTGTTGTAAATAAAAAACGTAGAATATATCATGATTATCGTCACAAAACTATGACAAAATAGTTCCTGATCCCTTTTATGAAGAAAACGATTTAGTAAGCTCTAGGCATTTGAATACACCTGAGTATACTTTCGACCTGTATGATTTTTAAGCTGATTTTCTTTATTTTACCCATTTGACCCGTTATCAACAAACACAACCTAAATTGACACATTTACATTTAAATGTGTTAAATTCCCACCTCTACTTTTGTTTTCTTTGTTAAAGTCAAACTAACTTAATTTTGAGTCTTATAATTATATACTTGCAACCAAAAGGAGAAAGTTTAGTAATTTGAATTGTAGATGGGAATACTTACAGCAGCTGGATTCATGCATCCACCAGTTAAATCTGATCCGAGTATATGAAGAGCAAGTTTTAAGATACTATTAATCCAAGTTTTTCTGTAGAAACCGTCACGAATGTTTCTATCAAGACCTAGTGAAATCAGCACTTGTATAAATGTCAATAACCCTTCTGTCAATGCACCTTGGTGAAGGTCGATAATCAGCTCCGGCCCACGCCATATTTCAGGAAAAGTATCAAGAATAAGCCTCACCCCGATGATCGATCCAAACACCTTATAACACATAAATTTGTGCATAGTAAGAAAATCATCATTCAGTTGCTAGCATAATCTAGAACATATGATCAAATAAGGCTTGGTTGATTGCGTGTATGTATCTGTATCCATTTCTATATGTATGTATGTTCACATTCAGTTAACTGAAATTGCATTCTAAGGAACAAATTGAATGAACCTAATCTGCATATTGACATAAATTGTAGAACCCTAATTCATATTTCATCAATGAAGCTTAAAATCAAACAAATTAAGCAATAAATTTCTAGAATTTGCAACTGACCTGAAAGGGGATTCTTCCCACATTGAACAGAAATGTAACAAAATCTCCATTAATGGCGGATGTAAAAACAACCACTGGATTATAAGCACCACCATTGGTGATCTTAACCAAATAAGCAAATAAGAACATGTTAAGAACAGAGAGAAAACACCTAGAGAATTCAGACGCCTGATCATTGTAACTCAACAATTCACAATTTTGGACGATGATTCTGATAATAACGCCAGCCCAAACCCACATGAACGACAATATCGTATCGGTTACAATCAACTGCCCAATTCCCGCCATTTTTCAAAGATTATGGTCTCGATTGATCAACCCTTTTCCCCCAATTTGATGAATTGGATGTGGTTTCAGTGAATTTTGTTGATTGTATGACGAATTGTTGTATGAAGGATTGTGGATGTAGAAGGGAAATTAGGGTTCTTGAGAAAATGACAGTTTTCGTGAAATGTAGTCGTTTTTTCTTCTCGAAGATCAGCGTTTGATCCAATCTACCATAACCATTGTAACAGATTGTATGAATTGACTTTCAACAACGTTTGGATCACAAGGAAACCAAAGATTCATACAGAAACTATCGGGAGGATTCAGAAACATCATATGAAAATTCACTTTTTGAATGATACATGGTCCTGAAAAGTGTGTGGGCTTAACGAAAATAAAATCCGGTGAGTTTTCCGTTATGTTATCAGTTTCTAAATGTTTATTTAACGAGATAAAAGAAATGAAATATTTTATTTTTTGTTTTTACTTTTCTTTTTAATTTTTAATATTTTTTCTTTTCTTTTCTTAATAAACTCACAAACATAATTTTTTTAATTTCCTTCCATTAATTAAAAAACCTTTGAAACACACCTGTTCTACTTTCTTTTATTTTATTTTCTTTATTTTCTTTCCTTAAATGAACTCGAAAACATAACGTTCATTTATTATACAAGGATGACGATAGATTGGACATGAGAAATGCGTTGGTCACTTTTCTCTACTATCCGATTTATAAAATGGGTGATATTATTCATACCCATTTCTTATTATTTTTATTTTTCATATTTATTTTTTTATTTTCAAAAATAACTATTACTTTTTTTAACTTTTTTGTTTGATATATCATAAATAAAAAAACTTTTAAGTTTTATTTTATTTATTTTGTATTCTAATTATACCTATATTAATTTGTCACGGAGTTAGAATAGTAAAAAAATTGTTTATTTATTAGATCAATGATTTTGTTTTTTAGTGTTTGTAAATATTTGTTTAATGTTCGAAAAATCACGTTGGGTTAAATATAATTTGCTTTATTCGATTGTATAAATACTTTTTGGCGTAAATTTACTTCGAAAATGAGCTGAGTCAAATATCATTCATTTTATTCTACGGTAAAAATACATTTTGACGTAAATTAATTCGTAAATAAGTTGGGTTGCATATATTACATTTTATTCAACTAAATAAATATGTTTTGACGTAAATTTAGTTTAGAATATATTATTTATTTATTGAATCAACTATTTTTGTTTTTTATTGTTTGTAAAAATTTGTTTATTGTTAGAATATAATACATTTTATTTGACTATATGTTTCGACGTAAATTTAGTCCCGAAATGAATTGAGTCAAATATAATTCGTTTTGTTCAATGGTAAAAATACGTTTTAACGTAAATTTAGTTTGAAAATAAGTTTGGTTGAATATAATACGTTTCATTCAATTGTTTAAATACGTTTTGACGTATATTTAGTTCAAAATTGAGTCGGGAACAATTGTTATATATACTTTACCATGTCACATACTGCGGCACCCTGCACGTGTTTTTTATGTACATTTTGAGCTGGTCCAAGTTTCGATATAAATTTGTTTAGAAAAGTCGTGTTAAATATAATATGTTTTTATTCAACGTTGGAAATTCGAATTATCCTACATTTTAACTTAAATTTAGTTCGAAAGCAAGTCAGGTCGATTGTAATATATACTTTATCACGCTAGGTATGATGACGCTGCAACGCGACACCCGTAAAAAAACTAGTTTATATTTATTTTGTATTTCATTACTTTTTTACATCTGTTTATAACTAGGATGGATCCCCGCGCTTCGCAGCGGGAACTTTGCTTGCTTCGTGTCGTGCTTGCTATTGAACTTTGTTGAGTTTTTGTTAGGAAGGATATGTTTATGTACAATTGTAACTTTTGACCCATTCATCATCTGAACTGTTTGAATGATTTAAGATGGTCGCACAAAAGTATGATCCACTTTAGATCCAATTCATCCGTTTTGAGCAGTTTGAACTTCAAACCTACAAAGGTGAAACTTTCTAAAATGAAAAAAACCTGGGTGTAACTCTAGATCTTCTCCTTCCCCTTCGACCACATGACCCCTCCCTCTAGCAATTGGTGATCCATCTGCAAATGCCAAAACAAATAAATGAAACCATTTCACATTAATAAAATACATTATAAACCATTTCACATTAATAAATTTGGTCGGCACCTTCACTTGATCAGCTGGCAATGGTGATTGATACCTGACAAAATCTTCATCACTTGCATAATTGCAGATTGCTATAATGGCCCAAAGAAGCCATTGTATATCATAATAGCATATTTGTATCTAAACATAAGTATCATAAATAAGAAAATACACAAAAACAAACTTTCTAATTTATATGATAAATACCTAAACCTTTAATGTTTTATTGAGCCCTAAATCAAAAACTCATGTAACCTACTTAAACCAACAATCATAGATCAAATTTCATACATATAAGACAAAAGATCATACACTAATTAGTAAGTTTAAGCTCTAAATAAAAAAACCAATAAAATCCACTTCCACTAATAATCACCAACAGAGGGTTATATAGGACCAAAAGAAATATATAAGTTCAAAAGAGAACTTTCAAAATCAAAATTTGCTTACCAACGAAAGGAGCCAAAGGACGGTTGCTTACCAAAGGATCGGTGAAATCCCAATCGGAAGGAGAACCCGGTAATACACAGTACACTCCAATAAGCGAGAAGAAATTTAAAGCAGATAGATGAGAGACGAATATGTCAACAGGGAGCGATTCCACCATCGGTCGGTTAAATTGATAATGATGGTGTTTAGGGGGAATTAAGACGGCAGTGTCTAAGCAACTGAGAAAGGTAGCGAACACGATGACGGGGTCAATATCGTCGCTACAGTTTAATCATCTGTGCAAATCGGAGGAGGCTCAACCGCTGTGCAAATTGGCTATTTCATAACCCCGATTGCCAATTGAGAGATTTTAACCTCTACTGAACACAACCCAAACCCCCATTTTGAAGATAATGAGTAGTGATGGCAGCTCTGGGTGGCAGAGGTGTTAAAGATTATGGGTGGCTACGGTTCGCCGATGCACTAAGGCGGTGGTGTTGGTGGAAGATTCATGGGAATCGGTGGTACGTTCAAGAGAGATGCAATAGACATAAACATAGAAAGTGCAGTAAAGTGTTGTACCCTTTGCTTTAGTTGTTATGGATGCACTAGCATATTGTACACTATGCTAAAAGTCATGTACATTACTGTACATCCAGTTGGTTTTTGTATAGTTATATAATAGAAACTTTCAAGAAAACAGGATTAACCAAATTAATTGTAACTGCTTAATATTTGAAGTATGGAAACTAAACCCCACAACATCAAATATTCCAACTAGATATTGAGTGTTTTTTATGAGAATGTTATAATTATTACCAATAAACAAAACGAATTTAAAATTTTATTGAAGTGATAGATAAAAAAAGATATATATTATGTTAGAGGCGTAAACAAATCAAGCCGACTTGTGAGTTACTCTGGATTAGCTAACAAAAAGCTCAAACTGATATAGCTTAAACCCGCTCTACCCTGAGCTCGAATTAGTATTATGCCCCCTTTAATAAACAAGCTCGAACTAGCTTGTGAACCTAAAAATAAGCCTTTTATTTATGTGTTGGTAATTTAATCTATTATATATAATATATCTACAACACACTTGAATTTATTGGATAAATGTTTTAATTTTTTAAATTTTTAGATGCGTATTATGTTATATTTTATAAAATGTTTTCTTTTTAACTTTTAAATACATTTGTAATATTTTTTTATAAAAATTGTTTTGAGAACTGTTTGTTAAAAAGACTTCTTAAAAATTGAGATTATTCACATGGATAGAATTTGACAAGTTTTAAAATATTTTTTTAGGAGATGAGATATGACTAGCAACAAAAGAAAGTATGTATAGACTAACCTTGTAAGACTTTCTTTTGTTTGGTTTCATATCTAAGGGGGTGTTTGTTTTTTGAAAAAACCTCTTCCGCATCTCTTCATCTGCGCGTTCGCAGACACGGGAAGAGGTTTGTAGTTCGCAGACTGTTTGTTTTCTGGAAGACGTTTCATTAAAAAACGTCTTCCTCACCTCTGCAGGGAGAAGAGGTGGAACAATGTCTTCACACCTCTTCTAACCTCTTCTCTTCTGATTTGTGTTTGAGCCCTAGTTCTTCCCCACCCATTTCACAACCATTTTCATCTTCACACACACAAGCCCTAGTTCTTCCCCTCCCTCCCTCCCGTCGCCACCGTCGCCGCCGGTCCACCGCCTCCCCGTCGCCGCCGCTCCACCGCCTCCCCGTCTCCACCGCTCCACCGCCCCCCGTCACCACCGCTCCACCGCCTGCTACCCGTCGCGACCACTGTTGGCTAGCCTGCTCCGCCCGCCGCCACCGCCTGCTCGCCTGCTCCGCCCACCGTGCCACCGCCTGCCGCCGCCTGCTCGCCTGCTCCGCCCACCGTGCCACTTCAGAGGTCGATTGAAGTTGTTGTTGAACTGTTGAAGACATTGATCGAATTGGGGCTTGATTTGGGGATGATTTTGGTTTGTGAGTGGTGGGTATTGGAAGTGATGATGGTGTGTGATGTGGGTTTAATCGATGTATGCTCCACCTGCAATTCAACATTGTTTGAGATTGGTCATAATTTTGTGAATGATATAGGAACTTAGTGGTTAAAAACAATTTAGTTTTTATTTATATATTAATGTATTAATTATTTTTAGAGTTTAAAAAATTAAATTAGTTTAATTACAGAATATTTCAGCATTCTGCAGATGTTAAAAACAAACAGTCTTTTTCTTGCAGATTGCAGACATTTGGTCCACCTCTTCTGCTGCAGATGTCTGCAGATGTGGTCCGCAGACTGCAGACGTTTTCCTGCAGAAAAAACAAACAGCACCTAACTATCTCAAACTCTTCAAGAGGTGTTAAATAAATCCAATCCTGGGCCAGTGCAAAAAAAAAAGCCCGAGTAATAAAAAGTTAATAACTTACGATAATAAATCTATAATACGACAATAATTGTAATTACAATAAACAAAACAAAGTAGTGTAAATGGATTTAAACTTTAATAATGGGTAACGGGCTAATATAATTAAAATGTTAACAACCTATAATCTTTTTATTTTAATAAAATGATAACTAGAAGTGACACGTGTAAACATCATATTCTTTTTTATCATAAAAAACAGCTTCTCTTTCATATTAAATAACTACATTAGTTACTAATAATATTATTTAATTTATTTTTTGATTAAAAATAGTTTTTAATAAATTGAGAAAGGGATAATTTTATTAATGTTATTTCTAAAGAAACAAATCTTTATAAAAATAATCTTTTTTCATGACTTTTTTTAAAAGTATGAAATATTTTTAAATTCGTTTTTAAAGAAAATATATATAAACAAAAAATAATTAAAAGAGGGAGTTATAGTAAGGAAATTTGAAAAATGACATTTTTTAAAATGGTTTGTTTTGAAACAAAAGGTTTAATTTTTTTTGGAAAAACAAAAAAAAATAAAAATAAAAGTTTAACAAGTTTGTATCATTGTTTTATTACTTATAGTTCTTACTCATATGTCATCTAAATCATATTTTATTTTAGAATATTGTTTTATAATTAATAAATTTTATTATATTTAATATTTTATTTATTAAACTCGTATAATTAACGAGTTTACTAAAGATAGTATTTAATAGGATTAAAGTAATTAAATGTTAACAAGAATCGTGTCAAAATAATATAAACTTGAATTGAACAATTTTAATTAAAATGCTTAATTTTATAGATAGTAAATAGGGTTAACATAGTAGCAGAGCCTCAAATTAGTTAATTTACTTTTTATGGGTTATATATGGACTTGAATTTTATAAAGTTATGTATTTATAGAAGACGGGCTTAAAATTTCACGAGGGCAGCATCAAAATTTAAGGACTCGATGTCAAATTTTCATGAGGGTGGTCAGGAACTCAGGATTATATCATACTTATACTATATATTAATAAAAAAGATTTTTGGGGTGCGGACGATCCTCATACGCTAACATTACTACCCAAGGTACGCCCCTAACATGGCGTTGGGATGGTGTAAGCTATCAAAGGATTTCATCCATTGTGTCATAGATGTTTCGTTCATTCAAGATTCTTAGTCTTTCTCGTCTGGTCGCAAAACGCCTTTGCATTCTACTTTTTTCTTTTAGCTCTATAGTGCATCTAGAAATCTGAGATATAAAGACCTGGATGATATAAAATTGGTACGTGCCTATGGATAAAAAAAAGAGCGAAACTCAATAATCTTGATTGGTTTTCATGATGTTATTTTCTTTCTTGTTTGCATGTTTATGCAATCTAGCACATTGCTAGTATTCTCTTATAAAAAAAATTATCAAACTGTTCAAACAAAGAAAACATATTTATATTATACATTGATTTAAAAATCAAGAATTGAGCCAATGTCTGTTAGCTTTTGTTTTGACACTAGCCGGATCACTTCACGAACTGATTGATTCAGTTCTACCCTAAACACGTTGTGCATGAAAATAATTATCAACCGAGCGTAAACAATAATAATAACACGAGGTTTTGTTGAGGGAAGTTAATGTATTGGTACCCACGTGAACAATACAATACGATACAATACAATCTCTCAAAAAATTGGAACATACGCCGTAACATCTTGTTGGTCGGAGTGAGCAAGAAGACAATGAACATTTAGCTGTATTATATGTAATCATGTCCCCACACACACCAATATTTCTGGGTTAATCCGTCAACTTCATATCATAATATTATTTCTCCAGGTTTTCATCTCATCCAATTGATTCCTTTCCATTATTCTTTCACAACACACAAAAATTCATCTTTTCTTTGATACTTCAAACAACAATCTTGAAAGAAACTATTTGATGTTTTTCTCATGGGTTTTGAGTTAATCAGAAGTAGAATCAAAAGGTTTCGAGAACTGTAATCGTAAAAATTTGAAGTTTTGATGGCGGAGGAGAAGAAGTTAAAACGACAGTATCAGGTGTGGAAGGGAAGCAATGTAAGTTCTTCTGATTGTGAATTCACTTGGTGTTATTGGAAATTGTGTTATGGTGTTGTAGCTTTGATATGAGAATTGTTGTGTAAGATTATGGGTATCAAAGTTGAATTCTTATTTGAATTCTGTTAAATACTGTACATATATCACCTTTTAACTTCAATTATGATGAGTCCTGAGTGTTCTATGAAATCATGATATCCTTTATGTGTTGATGTTAGTTTGCAACAAAATTGATCATTGGTACCTTGGCAAAATGATAATTTGTCTGCATGATTTTAGGCATTTACTTTGCTTAAAACATTGGTAGAATCTATGTAGTCAAAGGCGCATGGCGCCAATTGCGATCAGTTCTGCAAAACTTCGATCTTGAATGTGTCTGAGACATTGAAAAATGGCCTGCAACCAGCCTAAAATATGTCAAAATCCCCTAAAAATGGGTTGTTTATACTATGAGCACATGTTTACAATTGAATTCTGTTGATTGTGGGATATGTATCTAATTTTGTATTGAAATTGCATCTTCATTTCTGTTTGATGTTTCAGAGATTCTTATGTGGAGGACGGTTGATCTTTGGTCCGGATGTGGCTTCTTTGTGTATCTCCGTTCTCCTCGTTGCAGGTCCTGCAGTTTCATTCTGTATTAAAGTAAACAACATCATCAATGATAAAAAGAAACACCAGCAAGATTTTGGTTATTGGTATGGAGTGTTGATTGTGGCAGCAGCTCTCACCTGTTTAGTAAGTAAATCGGCTTTAAATAAACATAAGATCGAACTAAATGGTAAAACATATGGTTAATTCATCATAGAAATGCAAGATATGTGACATAAGTTATGTTATTTCACAGGATATTACATTTCTTTTCATGACATCTAGTAGAGATCCAGGTATAGTCCCAAGAAGTGCATCACCACCTGACCCTGATGAAGTATATGACATGAACACTCCTTCAATGGAGTGGATTCATGGCACAACCCCTCATCTAAGATTACCACGAACAAAAGACGTCGTTGTGAATAATCACACTGTCAAAGTCAAATACTGTGACACGTGTATGCTTTATCGTCCTCCTAGAGTCTCACACTGCTCTGTCTGCAACAATTGTGTTTTGAAGTTTGATCATCACTGCCCATGGGTCGGTCAATGCATTGGACTAGTAAGTCAACTTAAGTCAACGGAACGTCGATTGATTCATTTGTTCTTGTCAAAAAAGATAATGTTTAACTTGTTCATGTGGTTGCAGCGTAACTATCGGTTCTTCTACATGTTTATATCTACATCAACAGTCTTGTGCATTTATGTTTTCACATTTTCATGGATCATCTTGTTTCAACAAAAAGTCCACATTTTGAAGGCTATCACACAGGATATCTTATCAGATATTCTCATAGTTTACTGTTTCATTGCTGTTTGGTTTGTTGGGGGGCTTACAATCTTCCACTTTTATCTTATTTGCTCAAATCAGGTATCTTTCCCTTCAAATTCTTTAAAGGTTTAATCTTTTTATCACAACATATGATTGTTTCTTTTTCTTTTACTTCATAATGCAGACAACATATGAAAACTTCAGATATAGATACAGTAAGAAAGAAAATCCATATCATAAGGGCGTAAGAAAGAACCTCGCAGAAGTCTTCTTTTCTAAGATCCCTCCTTCGCTAAATGATTTTCGGGCGTATGTTCATGAAGATGACAACATAGTGATGGACCCACCAACTCCAAATCTCGTGGATTCACCGAAGGAAAAAATTGACATTGAATCGGTTAACACATCAGCAGAAGCAGCTGGCTTTTCACTTCCTCAAATCTTACAGAATTTGCATTATGGTGGCGGGGAGGAGAACACGAGAAGTAAGGTGGTGAATGAAGCCGCTGATTCTCTCCCTTCCCCTTTCCTGTTTGAAACAAACATTGCAGCTCCTGCTGTGGTTGTTGAACCAAGGAAGCGTGAAGATGGTGCTAACGCTGAGGTGAAACGCGATGAAGAAACAATAACATCTGAAACGCGTGCTGCTCATCAAACTTAGAGGTTACATATGTGTAACATGGTGTATGATTATAAAGGCTTTGGTGAAGCCAAGTGTTATTGTTGGAAATGATGGCATTTTGCATAGTTTTGTAGGTTGGATTTTCAAGTTATTCTTTGGCGTTAATCATAGTATTTTCGCGGTTGAAATGGAATGTTTGCCTTACGGATCTATTTACGAAAGCCTGCGATTTATACGTTGAACACTCGTTTTGGTTGTATACGAGGAACATGATCTTCTAGGCCTGGCAAATTCAATCCAAACAAATGATGTTGGGTCATTAAGAGTCTTCACAATGACCTCCTAGGTTATTATGGATATGGGTAAAACTTTTAACAGGTTGTCTTGATCTAAAATAAATGAAAATTAAGAATGGGTTAGGATGGATAATACTTGAAATTAAGAATGGGTCAGGATGGGTAATACTTAAAATTGAGAATTGATAAGAATGGGCAACGATGGTTGAGATGGTTGAGGACTTGAGGCTACAACCTCTACTCCTTTTAAATTTTATTTTCTTATTTTCTTCTAAATATAAACTATTTTTGTTGCTTCGTAATGCATTTTTTAAAATTGTAAATTACCAAAACGTGGGTCTGACCGTTGCTTCCTTATGAAGCTTTTTTATTAGTTTGTAAATCATGCTTTCCTATTTATGCCTCTCCCTCGCAATTTTATTTATTACTCGTATACTATTAAATTAATTTTATTTTAATTCAGTCAAATCTGCGTCTCATTCTATAACTTAATTATTATTTTTAAAATGACCGTTTTGACGTATATTCAATTTTGGATAGAATCCCGTCAAACCCGACCCAGATTGACCTATTAGAAATGGCCTATTCTGACCCGTACCCTACCCGACAAATTCCATCCATTTTGCCAAGTATACGTGTTGTTCACCAATCAACATCATTAATATACAATGGTTAGGATCTGGCCACAGTAGCCTGTCAGACTAGAACTAGGAATAGGAACGGGTCCCTAACAGGTTTAGTTGGCAACTTAGCATGGGTTGAACCAGCACTAGGCAACGGTTTGATATAACCAAATTCGAGATCAGTCACCATTAATCTCTATCACCGTCTCTCTCCTTTAGCATAAGCCTTGATAGAAGCATCCCCCCTGTCTCGATCGTCTAACAAACCGGACATATGGGCCAGTGCTCAGTTGATGTCGTTCGATATTCAATGAACTATATCGTTGTTGGCTCCGATACATGCTCTATCAACAGAAAATTATGGAGTTTTATTGTTGTAGTAACTCGTCTTGACGTGATTGTTTAATTAGATATTTACATGTAATTTAGTCGAAGAGAAAAAAAATGTTTTTTTTAATGATTTTGACCCATCTTGACCCGAACTCATCCTAACCTAAACCCATCTTGACCCGTACTCATTCTGACCTTTTTTTAATCAACTCATCCTGACCCAAACCCATCATGACCCAAACCCATCCTGACCCAACTCATCTTGACCCGACAACCAACCCAATCCAACCCGCCCACTTTACCACCTCTATCACTATGATCCTCTATATAATTGAAAATAACCAAGAGCTGGTTTTTGCAGTTGGATCTTTTGTTCCTTTCTTGACCCATTTTCTTGTTCTTTTGATTTTGTTTATCTTTTATGTAGTGTTCTTTCGGTGTTTGTGATACAGGCTTATTGTGAAGTTCACGTTTAGACTCGTTATAAGTTAGCAAGTTTGATATAAGAATTACTTATTTTTATCCATTGTGAGATATAAAAAGGTGCAAATAATGAACCCATGAAGCAAACAAAAATGAACTAATTTCACTGTTTTGAAGACCGGATCGGATTGGTCGGTACGACCGGAAATTGGAGGGATGACCGAACCGGTCTACGGCAGTTCGTTTTGAATTTCGACCGGCCGGTTCGTCTCGATTCGGTGGTCGGACATGATTTTTGATTTTTTTAATGGGTAAAAATAGGAGGTTGAACAATAATTAGTGTGTTGTACAAGTTGGGGTATATAAATAACAAGTTTGGGTACTAAAGGTTGAACAATAATGGTCCTTGTGGTTTATAGAAAATAACAGGTTTGGGTACTAAAGGTTTTTTGTAACAAGTTGGGGTATTACGTTTTCAAATTGTAACGAGTTAAGGTATTACCACTAACAGACGTTAACTTTTCTGTTAAATGTAGGGGTATTTTTGTCTTTTTATTTTACAAGGTCTATTATGTAAATTACAGGGATTGTTTGTTCCACTTACTATAAATAGAAGACTATTTGTGTAATTTAATAATTATATATACACATATATGTATTAAAATACCCCTTAGCTTCAGACTGATTTCACCACCACCACCACCGCCGTCAACCACCGCCGATACCTCCTCCGACCACCATATCGTCACATAGTCCTCACCACCACCATCGTCTTTAGCTCGTGAAATGAAACAACAACATCATCTTCATCGTCAACTTCATCACCACAACACCACCATTACCGCCACAACCACCATCTCACCACCATTGCGCCATCACCACCATCTCACCATCATCATCAGGTCATCACCTTGGGCTCAAAGCTCTATTTACAAGCCCTAAAAGTCAAGAATCCCTAATTTGGGTTTTAGGGTTTTTGATAAAACATTTGTCATCAAATGTATGAGGTCGGACAAATTGGTTGTACTGGTGGCTTCGTCTGACCAAGGTGTGTGGGTGGCGATGGTGGAGGTTGGAAGAGAAGAAAGGGGCGGTGGAGAAATGGTTGGGGTGGTGGTCGGGCGTGAGGGAAATGAAGCTGGTGGTAGTGAGATAGCGGTGATAACGACGATGGTGGTTGACGGGAATAGGTGGTTGCGATGGTGGTGAGATAGCGGCGATGGTGGTTGACGGGGGTAGGTGGTGGTGGTGGTGGATAGATGGTTGTGATGGTGGGTAAACGGTGGTGATGGTGGCTAATGGGGAAAGGGGTTGGGTTTTTTTTAAGTTATATTAATTACAATAATGGTCCCTGAATAAAAGAAAAATGTAATATTACAAAAGTAATCCCTCAAAGGGTATTTTGGTCATTTCATTTAAATTTAACAGAATAACTAACGTCTGTTAGTCTTAATACCTTAACTCGTTACAAAAAGTAAAACACAATACCTTAATGTGTTACAAAAAACCCTTAGTACCCAAACCTGTTATTTTGAATAAACCACAGGGACCATTCATGTAATTAACTCTAAGATTATTGTTAAGTTTTATATATAACTATAAAATACACATATAAATTACTTACATTAAATTATATATACAACTATATATATAATATCCTATATATATAATTATGATGTCATCCGGTTCTTAAATCCGGTTCGACAAATCTGACCACCGGACCAGTAAGACGTCCGGTTCGACATCCGATCATGTTCTAAAAACATTTCTTAAATTAAGTAAGTTGTGTTATAACTGTGTGGAGAGATATAAGATCCAGACAAGTCACTTTATCAAAGTGCGAATAATGTTAAAACTTTATCACATTTTTACTTGTGACGAATAATATTTTTTGTTCTGATTTAAGATTCAATAGCCTCTTAACTATTGAAACGTTCTTTTTTATTGTGATGCCATTGACTAACTCGATCTTTTGCTTTCTCCACCTGAAAATTTCAATATATGAAAAGTTGTAAAATTGAAATTATTTAATATTCAGGTGTTATATATATACTTATAAAACAAATAAAACTATCCCTTGAATTCAGGTTTATTAAAACTACCTCTTTGTCCCAATCCGTTCGGAACGTAACCCATAGCAGTATAAATGTCTGCAACGTCGTACCACCGATCATGCCTAGCCATATTCCCTAAGTTTCGTAATATAAAAAGGAATTAAAGAACATACGGTATTGTAGGGGCACGTTCAATACAATACTTATTTAAGTTGATAACTAAGAAAACTAATATATACTCACCCACACGTATTATATAAAAGATATCACATGTGATAAGAGGTAAAAAAAAGGTGGTTAAAAATCATTTTATTTATCACATTTAAAATGGTAAATGTAAGTGTATATATGTTTTTTCATCTCCCTCTTTATGTAATGTATTAAGGTTTACAAATGTAAAATAATTTTGTTGAATAGAATAATAATTTATTGTACCTTAGCACCAAGGTTAAACTTGAAGGCCAACAAAGAACCAAGTGGAACTCCAACCACATAATAACATCCAACATTCACATATGCAACAAATGTTTGCCATCCACATCCAACCGCAACCCCTGTCCAATTTCATTCGTCATTTATACAATAACCATTTTGTGATGGAAATTGTTGTCATAAAGCGACCACATATATATTATTGGTGGGAAAATTGATCTTCACCTGAGAGGACGGGTTGAATGCCGTTGAGGATGATGGAAAGTGCAAGGAGAGGGGTAAGTTCTGAGACAGCATTTGCAACGGTTTCACCTTCTGTAAAAGCATAGCTTATGACATCTCGTATGGAAAGTAGAATGACGGCACATATTAAAGAGACCACAAGTGAGCTGAGAGTTACTATCACGACAGAAAAGGCTGCAGATTTTGGATGCCTTGCCCCTAGCTCGTTGCTTACTCTCACACTGTCATTATACAAATTTGAGTAAGTAAAAACATAAATAATGAATAATATAATACTACACGATACAAAAGAAGAAAAGATGAAATGTAGAAGAGCTTTAGGTCATCCTAAAAGAGTGTTAGAAAAAACAAGTGAAATGAGACTTGGTTTTTAAAGTGTGGACGCCTTTTAAAAAACTCGAGCACACCTAGGCTAGTATTTAAAAGAGCTTGAACGCGTCTTCTTTCAAACTCTATATCTAAGCCCCTCAAGCTTCGCTCGTTAACAACTTTTAATGCTTGAGTTTGGCTCAAGCTCAGCTCGTTATTATCTATTAAATAATTAATATTTTATTTATATACATGCATAATTGGTTTATAATAATAATACTGAAGGAAACATATATTATTTATTTGATTTACCACAATTTTATATAGCAAAAATTTTTATGTAATTATTCATTTATTGTATAGAAAGAAACTATTATAGAATATATTCAATTACGTAAAGCCCGGCTCAAACTCATTATTAAATGGAATTCATTTACTAAATGAGCCTCAGTTAAGGCTTGAGCCCGTTTAAGCCTAACTTGATTCGAACTTTCAACTAGCCGATCTCGAACAATCATGATCGGCTCGAATCGTTTACACTTTTCGCAACCATAAAAACATACATTATTTACTGGAATCAAACCTGGCAGCCGCATTAAACCCAAATGAAATCATCATAACCCATCCAAGTAAAGTCGTGCATATAGCAAGTGAATCCAATGCTATTTCAGGATTTTCGAGCAAACCCGCGATCAACACCAATACTTGATAGTACCACGCCTCTAGACACAACATTATAGCAGATGAAACAGATAACTTAAAAAACGCCCAAAGTCCCGAAAATGCTTGCATACTGAACCCCGTCCATGACTTGTTATTCGTCCGATCGCTTGTCACAATGTACACAAATTGCGCGACAACAACAACCCACCATGAAAAACTCAACACCAAAGATGCACCTAATAATCCCCAATCCCACATGAACAACGCGAGCCATGTCAATAAAACATGAACCACAAGAACCATCGCGGCAATATAGGCGCTTGGGTTCACAATGCTTTGAGCTTGAAGGAACTTTTGGATTGGGAAGTTGGCGGCGTAGGCGAAGATCTGAGGGATAAGGCCATAGATGAATAACGAAGCCGCGGTGGCGATCTCGTTGGATTGGCCTATCAAGAGCAAGAGTGGTCTAGAGAAGATGTAAATGAACATAAGTGGAATTGATGTGACCATTAGAAGGATGGTTGATCTTTGAAGATAAACACCAAGCATTTCATATTGATGAGCTCCATAAGCTTGTCCACATAATGTCTCCACTGCACTCCCCATCCCAAGCTATATAAAAATTAACAATTGTAATTATGTGCAAAATGATAATTAAAGTAGCTAAATTGATAGAAGAGCACATTTAAGCTCTATAAAAATATAGTATACATAGTTAACTTAAAAGTATAAGCAAAAAGATTGGGGTTAATTTTGTTGTGTCATTACCATGACCCCGAAAGCGAAAAGTTGGACCCCATTGTTACCAAGGGAAGCGGCCGCGAGCTCAAGGTTACCAAGATGACCGCAAAAGATCTGTGTTGACAACGACGTGACGTTGTTCAGTAAATACACTATGATTGCAGGACACGCTAGCCAGAACAAGCTACTCAGTTCAACTGTTGTCGCCTTTTGTAATCTCTCAAAGGCAGTTAAACTCGTGTCTGACAGTATCTCCTCCAATTCCGAGCTAACCGCCTCGCCCAATGGCAACAACACCGGAGGTGGATTCTCGTTTTTCGATAAAATGGGTTCGGAAAGCTCATGATGTCCCGTTGAGCTTGAGTCCATTGGTGAGGGTGATCTTTTAGGGCCTCATGTGATTGATCACCTTATCAACGTTCAGTAGTACATATATTATTCAGTTTTACATAAGAGTATATGTAGTTTGCTAATTTGCAGGAACAGCCCCTGAATTTTGAGTACTTTGGTCCCACTCTTTGTTAAGAACGTGGGACTAGAAACTCTCTTTAACACCAATAGATTTGTAATTTGTAGTTTAATAGAATCTGATGTTATAATATAGTAATGTAATTTGTTTAGAGGTTAATGATTTAAATCTTATAATGAATATCAATGTAAGTTTAGAAGTGAAGTTAGACGACCGTTTGTCTTTATAGTTTTGATAATAACTCTAACTAATCATAGTTACAAGTTCTTGAAGCAGACCACTATATTTGTCTACTGATACGTTCGGTTGAATCGGTCGAATATGTCATAAAAATTATAAAACAACATAATTTATTTAAATTTAAAATTTATAAAATTTAGTTAGTGTTGTAAGTATTAAAATAGATTTTAGGTTTGAGGAATATTATGTTAAAATAAAAAATCCACCTAAAGTTTTATTGTAGTAACCAAAGGAATTTGTTCAAAAAAGGTAAAGTGTACAAAGGTTCTTTAATGCCACATAGTATACAAAATCATTTGTGTACCAGACAATTGGATGCGTCCTCTCGTTACCGAATAATATGGATTTTAGGAAATAGACGAATTGTATTTTTTACCGAATAAAAACATGTTACTTGGCATCTTAGGCTTGTGGGGCATGATTTACACCGACTAAGTTGATGAATATGTTGGATGTGTATACCGAACGACAAATAAATAAGGTTTGTTTAAAAACGTTAAGAAAAAAGAGATGCACGTTGAATAAAGTTGTTAGATTATGTGTAGTGGTTTATTTTATTAAAATGTCATCTAGGTAAACATGAATTTATTAAAAAAAAATTTATATCAAGTGTAGTGATTTCAAAGTCTTTTTAGTTAAAGATTGTCAGAAATGAAAAAAACAGAATTCACTCACCCCTTTAACAAGGGCTCGGCTAAAAATGAATTTAAATTCTCTTTAACTAGATTTGTGGCTTTAACGTCCTATTTGTATCCAAATCAGCAAATTTGACGCCCCCTAGGGGCACCACTACGTCCGGTATTAAAAAGTATGTGTTTAAAAACTTTTCCGTGGAACACGATGAAGATTAAACATATAATTATATACTGAAATAATAAATAACACTGATTTTAATTAGGAAATGGTTCAAATAAAAAGTTTTTTTATTCTAAAAAGTATAAAAAATAGTCTCAACAATTAATATTTTTAATCAATGGTTGAGCTCAAGTTGTAATTGTGTATTTAGTGCAGTTCGTCATGTATTTTTGTTAGTTATTATGTTTTTTTCTAAAGTGGTAAATTTCAAAATAAACATAATGGTGAAATAACATTATTGTGTACGTATTTCTAGTATGTTAAACTCAATGATAAATTTACAACAACTTAATCTAATACATTAAAAACTATGACAAAATAACACAAAATGATATAAAACATAAAAGACACTGATAAAATATTTCATTATGTTTTTTGATCTTAATTGTGTTATCTATGAGTTTTGAAAAATACGTTGATGATTATTATGTACTTTTAATTATAAAACACAATGATAGAGAACAACAAGTTTACATAACCTATTAATAATAATGATAAAAATAATATATTACATTATCTTGAATATTATAAGTTTTAAAAAATTCATTGATGAAATAACATCATTGTATACTTTTAATTGTAAAACACAATGACACGTGTCATATACACAATTATTCTTAGACCATCACCAATCGTGAAATCAAAATACACCCAAAAACATGTCTAGCCAGCAACCACATCAGAAAACCACTCATTCTTTAAAAAAATCAAAAACCTCTCCAATAGTAAAATTAAAAAACTAAATATTTTATTAATATAAATATATTATTTTTTTTAATATTAAAACCCAACCCTAACCCACCCCTGAAAATATGAGTTGGTTTTGATGTTCTTCCACTTGAACATCTACACTCAAAAACAAGTCCCACAATAGATGCTTGGGATTCAACTAGAGTTTTTGCTCCAAAAACGAGTCATTGGATATGCTCTTATATTTTAAAGATTAAATATCATTTTTATTATAAGACTACCTCTTTAATTATTGTTAATAATAATAATACTACTTTAACAACAATAATAATATTTATCAGATAATAAAGTTGGTAATAAATAAAGTTTGATGTTTAATATTTAGAATGAAAATGTTTTATGCATATATTGATATGAAACCAGGGGCGTCCCAACGTTTTTAGAGGCCTAAAGCGAAGATGAAATCGGAGGCCTTTTAAAACTTTATTTTTAAAAACTCTCATGTTTTGAAGCACAAACACTAGTTGATTCATGATTCTTAAATCAGTTAATTCAAAACAAATCCTAATTGATTCAATCATTTTATATTCTAATAAACTATAACAAGTAAAATGCTAAAACAAATAAACAATTAGCAATGTGCAAATCAAATAAAAAGAAGCATATACAAAACTAAAACAAATTTAAAACAATTATCAATTAACAACTTGTCCCTTGGACAAAAAATTAAAGAAAAACAATTACCAATACATTAAGCAATTTATCTTATTTAGAAAGAAAATCAATCAATCAGATAACCTGTTTAGCCTAGTACTTAATCGTGAGTCCGTTACTACACTAGATGTCCAGATGAAATCGAAGTTTAAAGGCTTCTTAATTGCAACGAAATCAAAGAAGCAAATCGTGACTCCACCGGATGAAATTAGAGAAGCAAATGAACGTGAGGGGGGGTTCTTATTCGTGATTCCAGTGAAGAAATTGAAGTTTTGAGTGGCTCGGTTCGCTTGGAGCAAGCAAAATCATAAGAATCATGGGTGCACGATTGTTCATCTTAACCATTTGGCTTTGTTCGTCTCTTCCTTTCAACTCCCCCACTCCAACCCCCAATTAGGAATTCACCAATAGCCTGTGTTGAAGATCTACGACCTGCCGACCTAGGTTTCTTTCTTTCTTTCATTCATTCTGTTTTTTTTTAATTTAGTTTATTTTGGGCTTAAATCGAGAATGAGCTATACAATAAAATTTATTTTTTGATGGCCTATTAGAATCAGTGGGCCTAAAGCTCTAGCTTATTTTTTTAAGTTGTTGAGACGCCTCTGTATGAAACATTGAATATTTATGATAAGTGCTGAGTTTACTCTAAAAAGTTTGAAAAGGAGCTTTTAGTCACTCATAAAAGTGTGTCAAACGAACTTTGATTAAACTCATTTCAACGAAGTTGGAACCGGTTGGTCGAATCCTACGACATTAACTTTAGGTTTTTTTCTTTTGGGTTTTTTAGCTTGTGGGTTTTAGAAATTTTATGTTACTAGCTCATTATGTCTATTTGTTCGTCATTGTGTCTTTATCGCTCGTAATTGCTTTTGATTGTGTCTTTTTTACACGTCATTGTGTTTTTTTCATCCTTTATAGAATACAAATTCTTTTTACAAAAACCTTATACCCAATAATAACACAAACACATAAATATATATATATATATATATATATATATATATATATATATATATATATATATATATATATATATATATATATATATATATATATATAGTGTAGAAATCAAAATTTTAAAAGTATAAATAAATAAAGAAAATTAAGTATTTAAATATATATTAGATAGTTCTTTGAACAATTTGACATCATTTTGAGATTAAAGAAAATTTAATGATACACTCTTAAAATTCTTAATTAAATAAGAAGAATTACATTTTTCCTCCTATACACTTCATCAATTACATGTACGCGCAACTTAAAATTTTAATTACATATATCCCTTGTAAAACTTAGTTAACCCATATTAAAAGTTTAATTACATATATCCCCTTCTAAAACTTAATTAATAACATATATACCTAAACTAAAAGTTTAATTACATATATCATTTTTATTAAGCATTAATATTATATATTTAACCATTTGGTTATTTTTATTAAAAATAACTTATATAATTAGTATTTACTCTTAATTTTTATAATAACTATAAAATTATGTTTTTTACTAGTTTTTCGAGTTTTGATTACTTACTAATATTTCTATACTAACTTTTTTATGTTCTTTTTCTTTTTTTACCTTTGATGCTAATTTTTCCTGGGTCCTGTACGATACACTTCCAGTCTCATTATGCAACATAATCTGAACACATAATTTTATATTGCATAATGAGACTGGAAGTGGTCGGTCCAGATCCCGGAAAAAATTAGCATAAAAAGGTAAAATGACAAAACGAAGATAAAAAACGTTAGTATATAAATATTAATAAATAATCAGAACTCGAAAAGCAAGTACAGAAGGAAAATCATAATTTTATAGTTTAATAAAAATAAAAGTAAACTACTAATTATATAAGTTATTTTTAATAAAAGTAATAAAATAGGTAAATATGTAATATTCATGTTTAATAAAGCAGATGTATGTAATTAAATGTAATATTTATGTTTAATAAAGCAGATTATGTAATTAAACTTTTAATTTGAGTATATATGTAATTAACTAAGTTTTAAAAGAGGATATATGTAATTAAACTTTTAATTTGGGTATATATGTAATTAACTAAGTTCACAAGGGGATATATGTAATTAAAAATTTAATTTGAATATATATGTAATTAATGAATTTTATAAGGGGATATATGTAATTCTCTCAATTAAATAAGACAAAAGTATACAAGAACTGGAATGAATTATATATGTTATTGAAAGTGCTTAGAACTCATATATAAAATCAATCTACAAAACATATCAAGGACCTGAATAAACCAATATCAAAATGTTTCAGTTGTTGGTTAGCAATCATAACTTAGTTGTTGCCGAACAGTTGCTATTATTTATCAAGTTGGCACTAATGCTTCAGCAATGATAGTCAAGTTAAGAGATGATAATACTAAAACACCATTTATGACCCAAAATTAAACACTTTCTTACAATACATTTGTAGAAAAAGATGGCATGTCACTTCCTCTACATAATTCACATTATGGTGAACATGAGAAGAAAGGTGGGGAATGAAGCATCATATTCTCTCCTTCACCTTTCCTATTTGAAACAAACATTCTAACTCTTGATCTACTCATGGAAACAAGAAAATCTGAAGACATATGGTGCTAATGCTAGAAAGAAACATGATAAAAGAAACCATAACCTATAAAACACGCACTGTTCATCAAATTTAGAGGCACACATAAGGTCATCTGGTGTGTGATTATAAATTGGCTTTGATAAACCAAGTATTATTAATGTTGGAAATGATGGTATGTTTTATAGATTTGCAGGTTTGGTTTTCAAATTATTCTTTGGTACCATTAATCATAATATTTTCGAGTATGAAATAACAATTCAGCCTCTGCATCTATTTGCAGAAGCCTGCAATTTATGCGTTGAACACTCATATGGTTGCTCTATAATTAAGAATAATCAAAAGTTGGTTTTGAAGTTGGATCTTTTGTTGATCCATTTTCTTGTTCTTTTGTTAATTATTTCTGTTTAACATATATGTAAGTATTCTAGATTCATTATTATGAAATAAAATCACTTCAACAATCATGTCAATTGCATATTTTCCTTAAAGTTTTATCACACTTATACTTGTACCTATCATATTATTTCGTTTTGGTTTGAGACGTAGTTGCTTCACCACTGTTAATTAAATGTTCTTTTTTCTCATGGTACCATTCAGTTACTCGATCATTTGCTTTCTCCACCTGGAAATTTCATATGTACCCGTATTAGTTCGACCACTAATGATTAGTATTACATAAATGTTGTAAAATTAATATTATGTGTTATTCAATTACTATATACAAAAAAATAAAACATTTAAAACTACCTCTTTATCCCAATCCGTTCGGAATGTAACACATAGTAGAATAATCGTTTGCAACGCCGTACCCCCGATCATACCCAACCATATTCCCTAGGTATCATGAAAAGAACATATGCCATTTCACATGCGAATTCAACACATCAGTTATTTTAAATAGAAAATTACGATAGTTGAATAATCTCTTAAATATTGTTAAAAACCGTCTTATTTAACACATTTTAACAATAGGCATTAATGTCTTATTTGTCGGCTATTATAATATGTAACAAAGTTTAAAAAGTAAACAATTTGGTAAAATAATTTAATAATTTATCGTACCTTAGCACCAAGGTTAAACTTGAAGGCCAACAAAGAACCAAGTGGAACTCCAACCACATAATAACATCCAACATTCACATATGCAACAAATGTTTGCCATCCACATCCAACCGCAACCCCTATTCAATTTCATTCATCATATATAACTAGAAACTAAGGGGGCGTTTGGTTGTAAAAACTAAAATGAAATTAAGAAACTAGTATAATTTTCAAGTAAAATTATGTTTGAGTGTATAATGAAATGTAAAATCCAATGGAATGTTTCACCTCAAATTCCTTAAAAACTAAGGAATTTGTGATGGATTCGTTTAATCAAACAACCATTAATATAAATAATGGTGGGGAAATTGATTTTACCTGACAAGACGGGTTGAATGCCATTGAGGATGATGGAAAGTGCAAGGAGAGGAGTAAGTTCTGAGACAACGTTTGCAACCATTTCACCTTTAGTAAAAGCGTAACTTAAGACATGTCGTATAGAAAGGATAATGATGGCACATATTAGAGAGATCACAAGTGAACCGAGTGTCGCTATTACGACAGAAAAAGCTGCGGATTTTGGATGTCCTGCCCCTAGCTCGTTGCTAACTCTCACACTATCATTTGTATATATATTTGGTTACTAAAACATGAACAATGAATAACTTTATAATACCCCATTAAATGAAAAGAAGTAAAAACTAGAAGAGGTCTAAGGTGTTCGATAAACATAGAAAATCACACATCTATCTCTATAAAAAAATTAGGTTTCTAGTATGGATGTGAACTTAAGACATGATACGAATCTAAAAGAAAATTTACGGGTTCAGGTTTATTCTAACGTTATTCATATTAGTTTCTAGTCAAACCCACAAACATCCGGACCTAATCCATTTAGTATATTTGTTTCTAAAATCGTCTTTACATCGAAAACCAAACTCATTTGATATTTTATGTGAATTTAACTTAAAACATAAATAACCATTATAGATTGGGTTTTGTAACTTTTTTTAGAGTAACAATATTTAAAAGAACAAATTAAAACAAAATTTTGAGCTAAAGATCATGTTCACGTTACATGTTAAGATCTGTTTTGGATTTAACTCGTCAACTTCAAACACTTTTCTACCTCTAAAAAACATTTTTAAGAAATAAAAAAAACAATGTATGTAGAAATGCATGTGGGTTACTAGCAATGTTTACGCGACCGGATCGGACCGGCCGGTCTGACCGGTTCGACCAGGGATCGGCCCCCTAGCTGGTCCGGTTCGCTATGGTTCGTTTTTTGTTTGGTCGAACCGGCCGGTTCGTCCCAAACCGGTGGTCGGACCGGGAAACCGGATCGCTTCGGACTTGATTTTGTTTTTTTTATTTTAATGGGTAAAAACGGGGTGTTGAATCATAAATTAGTGTGTTGCATATACAAATATAGTTAAGTATTATATATAACTATAAAATACATATATAAATCATATATAAATTACTTATATTTAATTACATATATACTATATATATAATTGTGACGTCATCCAGTTCTTAAATCCGGTCCGACCGATCCGACCACCAAACCAGTAAGGCGTTCGGTTTGACGTCCGATCCGGTTCTGAAAACATTGGTTAGTAGCGGCAAATTTCTTTCTCAATCTAAACCTCTACTTTCTAAGGTAATTCACTTAGAAGCAAACCTGGCAGCTGCATTAAACCCTAATGAAATCATCATCACCCATCCAAGTAAAGTCGTGCATATAGCAAGTGAATCCAATGCTATTTCAGGATCTTCCAGCAAACCCGCGATCAACACCAATACTTGATAGTACCACGCCTCTAGACACAACATTATAGCAGATGAAACAGATAACTTAAAAAACGCCCAAAGCCCCGAAAATGCTTGCATACTGAACCCCGTCCATGACTTGTTATTCGTCCGATCACTTGTCACTATGTACACAAATTGCGCGACAACAACAACCCACCATGAAAAACTCAACACTAAAGACGCACCTAACAAGCCCCAGTCCAACATGAACAGTACTAGCCATGTTAATAAAACATGAACCACAAGAACCATCGCGGCAATGTAGGCGCTTGGGTTCACAATGCTTTGAGCTTGAAGGAACTTTTGGATTGGGAAGTTGGCAGCGTAGGCGAAGATCTGAGGGATGAGGCCATAGAGGAATAAGGAAGCCGCAGTGGCGATCTCGTTGGATTGGCCTATCAAGAGCAAGAGTGGTCTCGAGAAGATGTAAACGAACATAAGCGGAATCGATGTGGCCGTTAGAAGTACGGTTGATCTTTGAAGATAAACACCAAGCATTTCGTATTGATGAGCTCCATAAGCTTGCCCACATAATGTCTCCATTGCACTCCCCATCCCAAGCTAAAAAAAACTAACAATTTATTCACACTTTTTTTCATAAAAAGTACTTTGTGGTTATGTTAGAATAAAAATTTTCTTTACCTCAGCTAGTATGAACAGGATTGTATTTAAAATAAAGTATTTATTGAGTATCGTTGGTTAGATCAACTGATAATAACATACTTTCATATGTTTCTTTTATATATTTAGTCGCATTAATATCACCAACGCGACACGTATACCGAAGCTCACAAATGCGTTTTAACTTCTAGGTTAACTATAAGTTAAAAAGAAAGCATAAGACTACAAACAAAATGAATGGGGATGTTGTTACCATGACTCCAAATGCGAAAAGTTGAACGCCATTGTTACCAACGGTAGCCGCAGCGAGCTCAAGGTTACCGAGATGACCACAAAAGATTTGGGTCGACAACGATGTCACGTTGTTCAGTAAATACACGACGATCGCGGGAGCTGCTAGCCGAAACAAGTTTCTGACTTCGACGACCGTCGCCTTTCGTAATCGTCGGTAGGAAGTTAAACCGGTGTCAGATAGTATCTCCTCTAGTTCGGAAAGCTTACCGTGTGTAGTTGAGTTTGTATTCATTGGTGTGTGATGGACCTTATAGGGCCTTATGAATTGTGATTGATCGTCTTATGATCACTAATGTGTGTATATATATTGTTTAGGTTTACATAGTATTATATGTAATTTGATATAATTTGCTGAAACAATCCTAATTTAATTTTGTGCTAAAGTAATAATTAAATTTACGTTTGAAGTATTATGTTTTATTTCGTGGAGGGTTTATAGTTTGTGTGGTGGTTTTTAATTTAGAAATAGTTTTATGATAGGTTTATGGAGAGTTTGTTGTATCAACCAGCAGACTCTAGTTTTTCTGACATTGATTTTGTTTAAACAGTTATCGGAGTCTAGGACCACATTGCAGCAAGTATGATTAACAAGGTTAGAGTCTGTTGGACTCTTCGTAAATCATTATGAAATCATTTACAAACTAGAAAGCACTATACAAACTCTAAACCCCCTCAAGATTAGAAAATTTCAACCCGAGACCTAAAGAGAGTGGGCCGACTAGGCATATTTTATTTGTTTCTCGGTCTTAATTCTTGAGATGTAGTCAGGTTGAGTGTGGTCTCGATAATAATTGAAATATGAAACGTCTCAGATATTTTATTTTTTTTGACAAAAGACCATATTATGATATAACTTTGGGCGTTAAAAACTATATACCTACAATGTAAAGTTTATATGAAAGAAAAAAAAACATTTCATAGATAAAATGAATATCTTTAAGGTTTTCGATGTCAAAATATGTCCATAACTTAGTACTACTTTGTAATACCCAAAACAAAAAGAACTAAAGATGTTAATATATTTATTAAAAGGTCATTTGTGCTAAGCTGTAAAATAATATTAAAAATCCATAAGCTGCCACGTTTCTAAGACAATCGACACTTCTTAACGTAAAGGACACCTCTCAAATAGCTTCAACACATAACACTTGGTGAATACAAAATAACAATCAAGAATTTTATACCTGGATAAATAATATAATATAAAGTTAAGTTCGGTTTTACTACCTGAGTTTTGATAAAAGTAAACATTTTCCTCCAAAATATTGAAAATATCAATTTACCTCCAAAAGTTTCGTAGGTTATTTCAATTTTAATCCAAAGTTTCATTAGTTGTTTCAACTTGAATCCCAAATAATAAATTTATAAATATAGTTTGTTTATATCTGAAGCTTTATAAACCCGTAACATTGAAGTGAATTAGAACTAAAAATACTTGTAACTATATTCTTGTGTGATTATCTATGTAAGGACCTATAAATTTTAAAAAAGGTCTAAACAATTTTCGTTGTTAAGTCTGTTATCATTCGGTCACGGTATCTAAAAGATTCCGCCCAATATAACTTAAAATATTCTTTTATTAAATTTTGTCTTGATATAAGACTTCTGTAACATTACCTTAAACATCTTAAGCTATGTTTAGCTATAGCAATGCTACATCATGTATCAAAGCTTACAATTTAGTGGTTTTCATAAGAGTATGATTAAATTAAACTTATTTAAACCATTAGCATGTTTACGCACCTAACAAAACCCGTTTTGTTTGAAATAATATTCATTCATACTTAAAAACAAACAGATTTACAATGTTTGGATAACCCCATTCAAGGTAATCAACTAACACCGCTTAGGAAAAAAAATTAAAAAATGGGTTAATTTTCAAAATGATAACTAGTAACATAAATGTTAAAGACAAACAACAAATTATACTTAAAAAAAGTAAAAATATATTGTATTTGAATTGACGTGATTTTAAAAGAAAAACAAACTTAGATGTGTCGTAATGACAAATTTATTATCTTAGAAACCGTTATGTTTTTAAAGTTTAATAAAAATACACCATATGTCACCCATAATGGTTTTAAATAATATTAATTTTTTAAACATAATAGAAAAAATCCACGTAAAGGTATACTTAGAATTTATTAAAACTTTGTTGTTGTTGTTAATAATAACTAGAGATTGTGGCCCACGCATTGCCGCGTGTCTCTTTTGAGTTTGGATTTTTTAATTAATTGAGATTCCCGTGTTGTAAAAATATTATGTTAAATAACGAAAGAGTAAGGGTCTCGAATAAAATCCTTTAAAAAAACAACAGATATAAAAACCAGTTTAACTGCTTTTTAGGATAATTAAGAAATTACGTTATATATTTTGTACTCTTATAATTTTATAAAAATTCCTCAAATATTTGTTGTTACTTGTTAGTTGATAATAATATTAAACCTCTAAATGCATCCAAATTTATATAATGTTAATTTTATATTATCTATTTTCTAATTTTTACAAATAAATAAGATTTGTAGTTTGCTTATATTTTAATGCATTAGAGTCTAAGGATTATTTTTTTCTTATATCAATTTGTTTTATATTTGAGCTAAACAAAAAAAGTGCTAATTTATAGATAAGAACAAAACTTTAATTCAATTTATTGAAGCTAAGTGGTCATATTATGAAATTTTAGTTTTTCTTTGCACTCACCGACCACTTAGATTAATATAATTATAATATAATATTAAAGTAAACAAATTTCCTTGACTCTATATACATGTTTGCTAAAAATATAGAAAAACAAATTTTATTACAAAAGGTGAACGACGTAGTTTTGAAATGAGTAAATTTAGGGGAGTAAGTTTGAAGTCACTAATCAGTTCTGATGTTAATTTTTTAAGAAACTACGTAGTTTTGAAGAATTTTACGGGATGGGTGACAACATCATATTTATTTTTCCCATATATAATTGTGCTATGTTAGTACCCGTATATTACACGGGTTGAATAGATAAAATATTAAATTATTAGTAATGAAAAGTTATTAATTATAATATGATATTTTGAAATGTGATATGATTGAAATTACGTATAAGTAAAGACTATAAGTAATAAAACGATGATATTGTTTTCTTTGAACTTTTGTTTTATATTTCTTTATCTAAAAGTTTTAAAAATCCGTTTTAAATCAAAACGTTTAAAAAATGTCATTTTCTAAAAATTTCTTATTATAACTTTGAATTTTAAATTTTTATGGTTCATAAAAATTTAATTTCTAAAAATACTGATTTTAAATATTTTCTATTTTAAAAAATAACTTATGTTATACAAAAGATTGTTTATTTAGAAATTATATTTATAAAAAAACTCTTTTTTAATTTAATAAAAACTATTTTAACCTCAAAAAGAATTAAATAATATAATTAATAGTTAATGTAACTATTTAATATGAGAGAGAAGCGGGGAAATTAGGCTTAGGAGGTCTAATATTGTAACAAGTGACAACTCAAAATCTTTTTTATTAAAGTAGATAGATTTCCTTAATGGGGGTCGGCTATAGTGGTATAGCCTATAAAAAGATCAGAATATCATATTAGAGAGAAAAGCAACCTGCAAGTGGGCTTTCCCTAGGCTCGGACCCGCGTCATTGTTCTAAATAAAGTATACCTTTAGTCTTTTGAGATCGAAAAATTATTTTATTTTGGATACAACATGGTTTTCAAAGAATTTATAAAAGAACATATAAATAAAAAACTTGTGTATAGATTTTTTAAAGACGTTTGACATTACGTATTATTAAAAAAATAAATATATGTTAAATGAACCGAAAAGAAAAAATATTATGATCATATGTATGACACTTGGAAGTATATAATAGTACAACAAAAAGTACCCACTCTATTATTTTCTAACAGAGACATAGTCACCGTATCATAAACCGACCCAATAACTAATAAAGCACCCTCAAAGAAAAGCATCCGTCTGTCGCTACAACTCATACACAAGTATGTATATAGATATATACGAGTTAAGAATCAAATGTTAATTAAGATTACGCTTATGTTCAATGTTTATAAGTTTTTATTTGGTTACAATTATATACTTGTATATTATGATTGCTACGGTTATTGTTTTCCTTATTGAGTCGGGGGTCTCCTCGAAAGCGGTCTCTCTATCTCCCAAGATAGAGGAAAGATTCGCTACCAACTACTCCTCCCAGACCCTACTCTTGAGTAAGATTTACTGGGTATGTTTGTTTGTTTGTTTAGTTATATAGTTGTACATTTGCTCCAGATTCTCACTATTTTTGCACACTTGCTTGATATTGATTCTATACACAACAGGCCGTAAGGCCCCCTCCCCGCGGCCCATACTAGCCCAACTTTTTTAGTGTTTTAATTTAGCCAAAAGCCCACGCATATGTCAATGGTGAATGGACCTCTCGCCTATTAGCCCACTTTAAAATTAGAATATGAATTATTAACTGTATTTATATATTTCTTCTTTTTGAAATTATTAATTACATAATTACTCGAGTTAAAAAATCAATTATATGTTTTTAAATTAAAAGAGAAGCACTGGGAATAGCAGAAGACACAACAGTAGTGTAGGCAGGAATCAAAGAAAGAATGAACTCTTGAGTCAGATGTGACATTAGACTTCAAAGAGGTTCTTCTTGAAATGATCATTAGTAAGCCTAAGAAGTTCTTTCCCCAAGACAAAGAGTTCGTTCATGGTAGAAGTCCTTTCCTTTCAATTAAGAGTGCCGACTTTCCTCAAACAATTGGAATTAAGGTATCCTCGCCGAAGGAAAAGAAGAGTAAGTTAATAGTATCCCGGGGGAAGAAGAAAATGGGAGGCTTGGGTTGGAGCTCTAGCTAGTTGGACTAGAACTATAAGCTAGTTATTCCGGTCTACTTGTTGGCCACGCCGGCCCTTCTTCATCCCTTCTTTCCAATCCATCCAGACAACTATGGCCCTCTTCGAAGATTGAGGAACAATATTACATATTTACCTATTTTGTTAAAACTAGGATTAAGCCCCCGCATTGCAGCGGGGGCGTAAACCCGTCTCAATTAACATCAATGGCACACCATCGTCAATGATCACAAACACCTAAAAGGCTCGTATTAAAAAAGACATTAAAACGAAAAAAAATAAAACCGAATGAAAAGTATACGTAAAAACGTTTTACCACGCAGGCGAAACGTAAAACATATAAAACAATAAGTAAGTCGATCTATAACCAACGCGCTGCAACGGAGCAATTAAATGAAGAAAAAATAAGTGTGAAAACATTGAACCATACATGCACGCTGCAACGTGAAAACTGATAAAATTTAGACCAAAACGTAAACTGAAAAAAATGTAAAATATAAAAGAATATGTGACCAAAGTGAAAATCAAGAAATGTTGGGCTAAATTGTAAATATGTAAAAGTAGTGGGTTAAAATGTAAAAGTCAAAAAGTAAAAATAAAAGACTAAAAAGGTATGTACAACCAACTAAAACATATAGTACAACTTATAAAGCATACTAAAGTTGGTAATTAATATATATATATATATATATATATATATATATATATATATATATATATATATATATATATATATATATATATATATATATATATATATATATATATATATATAATTACTTATTGAATAATTATTTACCCGTATTTTTACTAAGCTATTTTTACAAAATTTTCTTCTTAGGATCATCAATAACAAATTTTATCATGTTTGGATCTTCTATATGTATAAAAAAACAATAAAAATATGTCTTCATATACAAAAGTTTAAACCTTTACTTTAAAACGACAACCATGGATAATCAAAGTTATATATCCATATCAATAACACAGTTGTCAAAGTTATAACAATTATAATAACAAAACATCAATACGTGAACATTCCTTAGTAAGAACAAAGTAAAATAGCCATTGAATGGGTTAATTTTAATAAAAATAAATAAATATATAATATATATATTTTAGAAAAATGAAATATGTAATTAATTTTTTGTTTTAATAAATATGTAATTTATAATCTTAAGAAAATGATACTTATAAAGATCCCAATTAATACAGGAACTTGGTTTTATTTGGTCTCATATCTTTATTATATTACAATATTTTTTAATATGTTCACGAATAACAAGTCTTTAGGTTTAAGTCTAGGTTGATGACATTGATGTTAATGATACTGATGCTAGAGATGTTTTCTTTCTTATCGTAAACCTATAAAGTAAAGCAAATAATACTCAGAGCGCTCAACAGGTGCATCAATATGTTACTACAATAACAAGAAAACGTGTGAATCAAAACAAGTCGAAATTTAACAAGTTATAATAAATCCAACTTAACCCAAATACAATAAAAAAACACACGCTTATTTATTATAACCAGTTACGTAACTTGCTTATCCACTCATTTTATCAAAAAAAAATCTCAAAATATCAACATTTGTATGTACTTTTCGGTTGAATAACATGACATTAAGTCAACTAAATTAATATAGACATGTTTGGTAATACGTGGGGACACATTGTCAACCCAATTAGTTCCCTCAAACGGACCACATGACGCGTATAAACCGCGTTTACGATTAAATGATAATAACAAACGTCGGAATCACCAATTCCCCTATTATTTAAACCACTACGCGTTTTTATAAAAATCCATACAAAATTCCAAATTTAAGTAAATACCAACGTTAACATCTAAGATTTCATTTAGAGATGCTGATTATTAACATTATCTTTTGTTTAGTAGTAACTTTATACCCCCACTGGCGTTTAAATGAACAAACTTATTCGTAGGTTGTTACGATAATAATACGTGCATCGAATAATCAAAAGATTATATTTGGTTTTAATTAAAAAAAATAGCAAGGATAAGGTTTTGAACTTTTGATGGTTTCTTATTGGGTTTTGTTATAAGTTATATAGAAAAAGGGACTAATAATAATAATAGTAATAATTTTTAGTTTTCAAATGATTAGAAATAACACGACAAAGATGTGATCAGGGTGTACATAATCATCTTCTAAATGCAAATATCATATAAATGACAATCATACTCAGTAAATATCAAGTATAATAAAACTATTGGTGATATGTAGATACGTAATAAAAAACACAAATACCATATGTTAATCATTTGCGTTATATATCTCTAAGCTTTACATTAAAATAGACGTCCTAAATACACTAAATACGTTAATATAAACGTCATAATTACAATACGTATGATTATAGCATGTACATGGCCATCCGCGAGAATCATTAAAAAAATTTAGGCTTGGACGAGTTAAAAAATAAGCCCCCTTATAATATTGAGTCCTCAGTTTTTTTTTTTAAATTTGGGTATTAATTGGGTAATAGTGGTGAGCTCCAAGGTTTAGAAAACTAAATATTTAAACAGTCTTTTTTTTCTTTTACATACACATATAATATAATTTTTTAGAAAAACTTCAGATCCTTAAGTAGATCGGACCATTGACGTTCGTCCGCCTTGCTCAGGGCCGTCTCTGTGCATATACAAGGCTAGACATATTTGATATAGTTAACTCATATGATTATAATTCATTAATTTTCTCCTATAAATACTGTCATAAAGATAGTCTAAATAAATATAATTTTTGCGTAAGAGAAACCAAACACATTTCAAAGTATTGTAAATTTACGTCATAATCATATTCATTACAAGAAAATTAGATGTTAATAATTCAAACTTTTACTTAGTGTCTACTAATTTGGTCCGTGACAATATCAACTTTTATTTTTATTGCCAATGACAAGCTCAATAACATAACTATCATATATTCACACTCGGCGTGCATTTATGTTCCCCTTCGCTTATATGTTACTTCATTTTGTCATGATCGTTATTGTGAGTAAAATCAAATGAAAATTAAGCGGAAATATTTGATAATTATATTACAGGGGCTGTTATCATTAACAAAAACAAAAGTTAAGAGTATTACCAGTCAAAATTAATAGTATGAATTATTATCAATTAATATAAAATAACTTGGATTATTATAATCCAATATGTTTTTTAATAAAACTATTATAAGTTAAATCTGTAGGTTCTTTGTTTAATATCATAAAAGAAAAAAAAAAGAGGGGGGGGGGGTGGGGTGGGGTAGGGTAGGGTAGGGGGGAGGCGAGGGTAGAGCGGTAAAAACGGATGCAACGAATTTGATAAACCGATCACGTCCGGAAGCGAAGGTGGTATATAAACCCTAATAATATTATTGTCTGAAACCATTCATCAATCCACACAAACAACCCTATTTTCTCTCTCTCTTTTCAATTTTCAATCTCTCTTCTTCCTCTCATCAATCTTTCACTCCAATGGCCGATCAGCTCACCGATGATCAGATCTCCGAATTCAAAGAAGCCTTCAGCCTCTTCGACAAGGATGGCGACGGTATGCACTTTCACGCCCAACCCTATCTCTCATTCCATCTGTTGCTTTTTGAATTCCCTTTGTGTCTTTTGTCGCTTGATTTGTGTTTGAGATCGTGCGATCGTGCTCGAAATGTTGTTTGTACGTTGTGTGTGTCAGCGTGTGTGTAGTTCGTACCGGATCAGGTTATGTGGTAAGGATTTGGGGTTTTTTTGCTGGTTTTGGAGCGAATTGGCTGGTTAATGTGATGCGAATCTCATTTGGAAGGTGATTTTGGTGAAAAAAGTTGTTTGATTTGATGTTTAGCATTTTGTATCAACGCGATATGAATAAAAAAGCAAGTGGCGAGGATGTAGGGTTGTTTAGAGGTCTTATTTGATCGCTAGGGATGGATAGGTTTTGGAATTTGTCTATTTACATGATAGAAATCAACGGATGTGGTTTGTAAGTTTTCTCAAAGGGGATGTTTAATCATTACTTTAGTATTTGTTACTTATTGATTAGTGAGTTTGTTTTGGATCAGGGGTGCTTAATTTTGAATTAGAAGGGTTACAAAGAGCATGTTCATGTTCTATCCTGTGCTACATAATTAGAAATGTATGTGGTGTTAAAATTACGACTTGTTGGTTGGTCTTTCCAATAATTGATCGTGTATTGTGTGTTTATTTTTAAGTGGACAAATGGGGACGGCTGGCTAAAGGGATATTTTCTTTGGTCTAGACAATTGAATACAAGTCAACTGAGTATTTTGATGATTTAATATGCATACCTCCAGCTCATGGAAAATTGGATGTTTTGTTTTCTATTATTAAGATCTTATTTGCATTTTTTTTACATTGTTGTGACTTATGTTCTTGTTTAATTAAGGAATTCTGATGTCTAGATGCTTGTTGCTAGGTGTCTTCAGTAATTATTTTATTTTATGTATGTCAAGGTACACAAATATGACAGAGTTTGTACTAATTTAGTAATTTATTATCATATGACACTATTGTTTAATATATAATATGAGGGTATGTTTCAAGTTTCTAAAAACAGAGTTCTCTTTGACTCTCTCCCATCTAATTTGATGGTTCTTTCAATTTTTTATAACTTACGATGGTTCAATGTCGATTTGTCATTTTTCTAAAGACTTGAAGAAATAAAATTATAACTTTGAATAAAAATGCTCTTTTTTTTTCTTTTCTTTCTGTGGTTACAAGTATCTGACATAAGGTTAAGTGTCCGTACTAATTTGACATGAATTTTTGCAAAACCAAAACTGCTTTAACTAATAATAATGTGTTTTTAAGGGTCAATATGTTCAACTAGGTGAACCACACAAGTCCCCGATGGGACATTCTTACCATCAAGTGGTAAGGTGCATCCCCTCTATCCAAAAGTTCGAGGGTTTAAATTCTGTAAGGTGCAGATATAGATGGTTAGTAGGAGTAGATTAGAGGCTATTCTAAAAAAAGGTGAACCACAACAAAATGATATTTAGAAGAGTATTATACCATTATATATATATATATATATATATATATATATATATATATATATATATATATATATATATATATATATATTTTAAAACATTTTTGTATGAATTTCATAATATTGGTTTTTAATTTTTTTACTGCTGTTTTCTTCTATTGGTTGGCATATCAAACATATGAAATTATAAATTACTCCCTTTAGTTAATATGTGTCTGTAGTTTCAAATTGGGTGTATAAGCAGCTTGGGTACTTGGCATGCATTAATAAATTAAAATAAATTTCTTGCATGTCGCAGATACATCATGCTTGTTTTTCTCATGGTAGAATTTGTTTTGTAATCTTAACTTCTTGATTCCAATACTTCCATGTCAACAAAAGGGCTTGAGATACATGGTCTAGCATTGACAGTTTTTTAAGGTCAATGTTTCAGCAAACCGTTGCCCAACTGTTTTTAACTGAATAGCTGGACATCTTATATGTATTATGGGTTTGATACTGTATGGTTTTTAATTTTTCAAAGTATCCAGATACCAATCTGTTTGTCCAATTTAGAAGAAAAGCTCAGTTTGAAAAGGTTAAAAAAAGGCTTGTGAAATCAAATCAATGACTGGTTCGGCCAGTTTCACCAGCCCCTGCATACATCTATTATGTAGTTTTATAAGAGCATAATTTGGGCATTATTTAGTCTCCACATGAAGTTTTAGCATTTTGTATCTTGCTCATCTTCACTCCTATTTTCTTTTTCATATGTATGTATGTATGTACCCTTGTCACATCTGCTAGATCATGTTGAGTTCTTGTTTAGTTTTTGTTAGGATGGGTTAAATTTGGGTTATGTTTATGTTTGATCTCTAACGGATCATATTAATTTAGTCAAAAAGGAAACAGTTTATCGGGTCAAAAGTCTTCCCAAGTGTGTTATTAATGCTTTCAAGTTTCTAAATGGCATCGTAAAAAAAGTAGGTTAATATAGTAATCAGAGTTATTATATAACACATTAATTATTTATGAAATGTTTGTGGACAATAAATGTAACCAGTTTTGGATTACCCCCACCCTACCCTACACACACAAACACACCCAACTTCCAACTCCCAAAAAGAAGTAAAGAATAAAAAATGATAAATTTAACTTATTTTTGCAATACCTTCTCATTGTCAACATTTGTAGCCGTGTTTATGTGTTTCTATGATGCCATCCAATAGAGTCTAACAATAAGTACCGGGATGAATTAATGGGCATGTTTATATGCTATTTCTATATTTTAGTTTGCACACACACACACACACACCAACTGTATATGTTTTGCATAGATTCTTGCACTGGCCACTGGTATACACAGGCACACACACCCATTATTGTGCTTCTGAATACAAGTAATGGTTTATCTTTTGAGAGTCATATGGCTTTTCTACTTTACAAATAACAAGAATTCTGTGCTTACACATGGGCAAAACTGATTATAGCCTTAATCTACTAGAAAAATAGATGAGCATAACACACGATTTATCAATAACTAACTATGTTAACCGTTTATGCACAGGTTGCATCACAACAAAGGAACTTGGAACAGTGATGAGATCGCTTGGGCAAAACCCAACAGAAGCAGAACTCCAAGACATGATCAACGAAGTGGACGCTGATGGCAACGGTACCATCGACTTCCCAGAGTTTCTAAACCTAATGGCAAGAAAGATGAAGGATACAGACTCAGAGGAGGAATTGAAAGAGGCATTCAGAGTCTTTGACAAAGACCAAAACGGCTTCATTTCTGCTGCTGAGCTGCGCCATGTGATGACAAACCTGGGTGAGAAGCTTACTGATGAAGAAGTTGATGAGATGATCCGAGAGGCGGATGTCGATGGTGATGGTCAAATCAACTACGAGGAGTTCGTTAAGGTTATGATGGCTAAGTGATATTAGTAGTGTGTGGGTCGGGTTATCTAGTTGATGTCAATTGGTTTCGGGTGTTGGATCTTTTAAAATCTTCTTGTTTAATTATGTATCTGTGATGATGACAAGTGTTTCTTAAGTTTGTGATTCTGTTATCTTGATATTAGCTTTGGTCATGTCTTAATAACTCTTCATATCTTTTGTTTCTTTTAGACATCTCCCAACTAAATACCGCAATTTTGTATGTTTGTTAATTTCGTTTTAGGTGGTTAAGACAAATGATAAATAGGATTTTTATTTATTTAAACTACTCATCTGCTTTTTATCTATGTTATGATAACTCGTTCTAAGAGTGATTTAAAGTTATTTTCAAATTACTGAAGTATTTTGATGTAACGATAAAATGTTAAAAGTTAAGTTGTTTTAACTCCAGATATAAAGTTAGGAGGTAAAGGAGTGAATCATCTTCGTAAGTTATTTGAGACGTCCCACTAAAAGCCTAAACTCAAGTCTTTAGTTCATTCAATAAACGAGTTTGAGCTCAATATTTAAAAAATATGATCCATAGCTTATTTATCTAGCTTATTCAATATTCAATAAACAAGTTTGAGTCCAATACTTCAAAAATATGAACTTGGGTCCATGGTTCATTTGATAAGTGAGTTTGAGGCTTTGAGCTTAGTATTTTAAAATTAAAAAAGTATGAACTTAGCAGCTGAGCCCATGGCTAATTCGGTAAAATGAGTTTGGGCTAAGGTTATTAATAAGTTACAAACTTGAGCCCATGGCTCATTTGGTGACTGAGTTTGAGCTAAAATATTTATATAGAACTTAATTGGGCTTAGAGGCTGTTTGTTTTTGGGTTGACCTGGCTGACCGGCTGACTCGGTCAGCGGGTTAGCCCGTTTGATTCGGCTTCGGGCCCGGCTGACTGGATCTCCACTGCTAACCCAAACATTGAAAAAAAGTTGCTGACCGGCTGACTCACGCCCCCTCGCGACCCGCAGGCCGCCACCCCTCGCGATCCGCAGGCACCGCCTTCGCCTTCGGCTGCGGCTTCGGCCTCGCGATCCGCAGGCACTGCCTTCGGCACCACCTTTGTGTACGGTGGATTGCGGTGGTGGTCGGAATGTGTACGGTGATAGTGGTGGTGTGGTGGTTCCGACCGGTGGTGTGACTCCGATGGGTTTTGGTACTTAAATACTTAATCGATTTGGTTCTAGTCAGATACTGAATCAAACATCCAAGTTTCAGTCAGATTGTAACATCTTGTAATTTTGAGTTAAATTAAAGTTAACATTGTTAAGTTCTTGTAGGGGCTAATTTTGTCATTATAAAACTTGTGAATTTGTTATATTTGTTCTTTGTTGCCTTTAATTTTCTAATCAAGCTAATAATTATGATAATAATAATAATAATAATAACAATAATACTAGTAACAATAATAATATTAAGTCTTAGTAATAATAATATTAATGTTTAAAATCTTAAAATAATTAATTTAAGGGGGTTTAGTTGTTATTTTTAAAACTTTAAATGAAAGTTTTTGCATAAATTAATAAAGGTTGAAAGTTGAGGGACCATTTGTGTACCCTTTTGAAACCCAAACCCCTCCCCCCTTTTACCCTCGATTTTCCGGTGAGAGGCTCCGGCCACCACCGGCAAACACTCCGGCGACCCTTAAAACCATCGAAACCCGACTTTTCTTGATCTAAAACCGTCCCCAAACCGTTCTTGAACATGTTTCGAACATCAATTCATGGATTAATTGCGTTTAAACATCGGTTTCGACACTAATCGATGGTATAACCGAAATACATTAAAGTGTGTAGCCGTTCGAACATTTACACACCATAACAGACCAATTAAACCAACCTAAACGACTCTCTATCAATCATTAATCGAATACAACTCGCAATTCCATCTGAAACCAACATCACTATCGAATTCGACTACCCCTTTACACGCGGTCTGCAACCTTGTCGAAACTAACCTTCTGCACTCTCTTAATGCAAATTTATTGAGGGTTTTTCATCTTCAAGATCATCTTAAGCTTCTGGTGCAACGAATTTGATTGGCATCATCATTTGAACATCGATTAAGCTTCAAGGTTTCGCGTCTGTTCTTCGTTCCGTTCATACTCCATCATTCATTATTCGGGTAATTACATACATCCACATACTCGAAATCATGTGGGGAACGAAAGCCCCATGTTTGCTTTCATTATCAACAACAAAATTGGGTTAATTTGGGATTAATTGAATCTAGGGTTCTTAGGAATTGGGGGTTTCTGCGTGGTTTACTTTAAAACATATGGGAATGGGGTTTTGACAGGCCTAGGCGACCCAGCCTAATGGTAAACTGTCCCCATGTGAACTTGGAGGTCCCGGGTTCGACCCCGGGCCACTCCACATTTATTTTTGAGGCTTTTTAGCCTTCTACAACAATTTTAAATATTTTTAAAAATTATAAAAAGACATTTTATAAAAGCTGAAAATTTTAGATGTTTTTAAATATTGTCTGGAAATTTATGTCCTTATCTTTTATAAAACAAATGATATAATTAGTTAAATTTTTATAAAAAATGGATTTTTAATGTGGATTAACTATTTAAATTATTATTTGTTCAAATGATATATTTAGATTATTTCTTATAAGTTAAACTTAAAATATAGTTTTAATCTACTAAATAGTTGTTTGTTCAAATAGTATATTTAAACTATTTTTTTTTATAAAATAGACATTAAATATTGTTATAACTCACCAAATCATTATTTGTTCAAATAACAAATATATATTATTGTTTAAAATAAGAGTTATCTTAAAAGATTGTTTAAATTATATTTAGACTTTGTTACAAATGTTTTCTTTATTTCGTAGTATTAAAACGATTAAATAATATATTGACACAAAGCATAACCAAAATTTATCATGTTAGTTGGGTTATAATTATTAACATCCCAAAATCCAATTAAAACCTTAGTTTCCATTAAAACGTTAAACTTATTATAATTTAACTTTAACTTTAACCTTGTGAATATATATATTTAGGTGCCTTGTGACGTTCATCTTGGAACAACATTTATTATCAATCTTATTACTTATACTTTTAGCCAAGTGAGTATTTCCATACCCCTTTTTGCTTATTTTCACACTTTAGGGTGAAGCATGTTAACTTATACTATTGCACTTGTAAACTTATTTGAGACTTGTAAACCTATGGCAATTTATCTTGTTAAGTTGTGGTTAGTTGAACTTTCGTGGTTACCATGTTATGGCGTTATATGTGCAATCATTAACTATTGCTAGCCTAGCGAAGTCATAGATCTATGGGCAAGACAAGCCTGCTTTGGTTGATCCAAGTACACTTAGCTGATCGTATATACTTTTAAACGTTTGATACTTGTAAAACTTTGTCGAGGTTTGATTGTTGCATTGTTCATAACATCCCTAATCACTTTATTCACTAACTTATGACTTGAATTGTCATCTTTTATATAATCTATGTATTAAAAACTATGGAATGCTCACCAACATTGTTGTTGACCTTTTATTTTTAACATGTTTCAGGAAACGCCCAAGTTTGATATCTACACTTTGAAGCTTGCACATCTAGGAATGGACCTACATAAATAAATAAAATAAAAATGATTTGTTACATTCTATGTTATGCTTTTATTTTCTTTGAGACTTATGTTTGTAAGATGACAATTGAAACTTATGTTTAAATTATATTTGGATTATTAATAGCGTTATGTGGCTGTGAACGATCTTAACTCTCACTCCTCGACGTTTCCGCCGTCAAGGTTGGGGTGTGACACAGATGCATATCCAGTCAGAACTTGTAACTGAGTCAGCTTCTGACTCAGTCAGATCTTACTGAGTCAGTATAATCAAACAGCCCTTTAGTATACTTGTTAGTTGTTACTTTTATGTAAACAATAAATTTATATTTAATATAAAAATATGCAATTACACAATTATTATATCTTATAAACAAAATTATGGCAAAAATATTTAAATGATATATATGACGTTTATATAGTTATACACCCCGTTGTTTCTTGTGAGTAAGACTGGCAAAACAAACCCACACATTTCATTTTGGGTCAAGATGTATAAACAAATTCGTAAAGAGGTCAAGATGGACTAAAAAAGTTCATAAGGAGATTGGAATGGGTAGAAAATTAAAACTAAATATCTTTTGATGCGCTATATACATAAAAGAACATGCCAATTTAGTCCTCATCTCGTTCGTCAATGGGAAAAATAATCATTGTAAGGTTGATTAGACGTTCCGACGAGCCTTAAATGTTGATTGCATGACACGGAGGGCTGTCATGTATACCACTACTCATTTATCCAACCTAGAGAACGTGATTTTGGGCTCAAACTTTTCCAATTTTACAGGTTTTTTCGATCTCCCTAGGCCTCCCGCATACTCAGCTGCAACGCGTTTGCTTAATATCAATGAAGATTCATTTCCTTCTGATTGGGGTTTGGTAGAAAATGAATGGGTAAATTGGTTAGCGAGTTGAATTCTAATTTGATACAATGAAAGACTGGAAGTGTTGTTAAATTAAATATAACTTTTAGGCCATGCAGACCCGAATCCTTCGTGAGATTTGACATTAACCCATACTGACCCTTATTTTAATTGACCCATCTTGATTTATTTAATCTTGACCCATCAACCAACACAATCCAATCCGCTCATTTTACCACCACTAGTCGATAAGCATACAAAGTACATATACAACTATTTATCATTATCTATAATAACGCGTAGCAGATCAAAGTTTATAAAAAAAGATGTTTTCTAAATATATATTAATACTACACTCAAACTAAAAATAAAAAATACTCCAGATTCTTATTGAATAATATTTCTGAAAACAATGAAGTATATAAAAGTTACTTGTTTTTAGAAAACGATGAATGTAGACATAAAAATCAACAATGGTATCTTTTTTTCTTTTTGTTCTTTTAGTAATAACACACACCTTGTTAGTTACGAATTTATCACCATCTCATCTTAGCTATGACTTTGTCTTCATCAAGAGTCCAGATACCACATTTTTCATTCTACATCCACTTTTTAATGATTTGCTTCTACTTATAATTACAATCATATAATAAAATAGTTACATATTGATATAAATATAATCATCAAATATGAATAAATAATAAATCAGACATGTTCAAGCCAAACTCGTGCAGATAAAATCTTATAAAATCACTCATAAGACGACCATAAATTCTATCAAGTCAAAGGAGTTAAACGTAAACATGGTGATCTCAAACTCCACCTTTTTACGCCTCTATCGAAATTGGTCATTTCAAAACAAGCAGCGGTTTTACGAAGCAATCCTAAGCATCATCACATCTTCATAAACATCTTCATACGCAACATATTTAGATGAAATATTTAGACACAAATTGATTGAAAGTTGCCAATAAAAGAACTCTGACCAATGATCCTTAGCTCAACTGATTAATGTGAGGTGTCCATGATATGTAATAAAGGGAGGTTATAAGTTTAAGTCTCACTCTGAGAAAAAATGCTTAAAGTTGAACCATGAGATTTTCTCAGCAATAAGTTGCTTCATGAGGGGGTTGGAGGTGCGGTCCCGGCTGAGAAACAAATAGGTGGACCCGATTAAAATAACACATATTATTCAAAACAGAGTCGTACACTTACCATTAAAAATAAACTCAATGATAGCACATCATTTTTTTCTAAACTTTAATGCGTGACATTCATAAATTTATTGAGCATATGGTCTTAGATGGGGCTATACTACAAAAAGTTTATAGGAACAGAATAATAAGCACCAAAAAGATGTGAAAGCTGATGTGTACTAAATAAATTACAGCCCAACCACGTGGATATCAAACCCTCAGAGGCTACCACTACGCACCCCGCTCACTTTAGCACCCATGACCCCACTAACCTACACCCTTCTCTCACACACTCACACACCACCACTCTAACACAGTTTAGAGAGAGCATCTTCGCTAACCTACACTCCGATCTCTAACCTACACTCATTGCACTTCGATCAAAGGTACAATTCGTCGATGCATCGTTTATTCTGTATTGTATTTGTTGTTTGTGATTTGGTGATTTCTATGAGTTTGATCTTGTGTTGTAATCCGTATGGTGTAATGGTGTATTGGCGATTGATGATCGTGTATCGGATTCGGTTTAGTGAGTCGGATCGTTGTTTGATGATTAATTTGGGGGAGTGAATTGGTTGTGTGAATGTATGATGCGTTTCTCGGTTTTGTTATCTGGATTTGTATGAACTTTTGGTTGATCTGTGTTAAGGATTAGTTTTTGGTGTGGTTTAGGGTCTATTGATTGAATCGTAATCGGAAAATGTGAAATGATTATGCGATTGTGTTGTAATTTGGGTTTGGGGTTAATCTGTTTGTGTTTAGAGTGTTTTTTTTTCGTTGACTTTTACCTAGTTGTTATTCCCTCGAGAAAACGACTTGAAGTTGACTTTTCATATCAAATTGCTTGTAATGGTATCTGGTGTGTGTATATATAAGTGGTGTCGATTTAGGAGTAGGATTAGATGAGTGTGTGTTTGTCTTTCAAAAAAAGAGGGTTAATCTGCAGATCTGAAATTTATTGATGATGCTTGAATTTCTGGGATAAACATCCAAACCCAATATTCTAAGCACAAAATTTATCAAATTTGTTTTTAATTTTGTCACTATCATCCATCAATCTCTATTTGGTCTTCCTGGGTACATGTTTGATATGTATTTTGTTACTAGTTAAGCAGAACTAAATATTTTTCTTACAAAAAGTTTGATTATGTATCAGTTTTATATCAGCAAAAGATGACTAATTTGATCTAAGCAAGTCACAAGAGTATGCTTTCTTGGAATGGAAGGGTAATGTGTATTGTGTATATGAAAATTTAATTTTATGAATGCTCTATGATGATAGGACAAGGGAATCTTGTAATTAAGCAAAAAAAAGGCAACCTGCGTAAGGACGTATTGAACTCTATGCAATTTTCCGTTTAAAGTTCCTATCCTAGTCAGTAGGTTGTACATATGTGGCTTGGCTTATGTGCCATGTGACATGTCATGCATAGTGTACCTCCACATGTGAAACCGCTGTGATGTTATGCTAGACGTACCACCATGTAGGGAGCCAAGTTGACGTGGCATGCCATGTGTACCGCCATATCAGCATCTTGGCCCATATGTCAAAATGGGGACCTGTAACCTTCACAGCGTGTCAAAAGGTCCTTTATGTATAAAATGAATTTGATACCTTTAATTGACAAAGAATTAGTTGAGCCTCAAATGTGAAAATTGCATAAAGTTTAGTGCCTTTTATGTGGTATGCCTTTTAAAAAGTTAATTCTAGAGATGAAAATGGTTGAAAAGCTTTAAAAAAGGTAGTTATAGAACACAAAAAAGAATATACTGTAACTTTTCATGAAAGGATAAGCATTGCACATTCTGCGGGATTGTAGTATCTGATAATATGAAAGGCTATCTATTTTTGGTATCATTCCATCTTGAACGTCAGATCTGACAATGATTTTGATCGGTGGTACCATCGTATTTCATCAAGTATTACTGAATCTTGAATGTTAGGACATTGGATACACAATGAATTAGAGCGACTGCATTTAAATATGAAACTGCTATATACTTCTCATTTATTCTATTATTCTGATAGGTAAAGGAACAACATTTATATGAATTTGGTAGATAGTTATTTGAGACTGAATAATATTGAAGTATATTCCAAATTGTGATGTACGAGTCTCTAGCATCAAATATCAGTTGGTGTATAAGAATGCTAATATTACTAGCATATGAGAAATACAAGTGAACCAAGTCTGCTTATATTGTGATGAAGTTTGATCATTAATTTCTCGTGTTGTAGCTAATAGATTTATTATATAGTGTATGGGAATACAATGCTGATATGACCAATTACTTAGCCCACTTGCACAGTATATAAGACCATATAGGCTTTCACTCTAAAACCAATCAACAATAGAGGGAGTAACCCATAGACATACGGGCATTCATTTCCTTCCAACTATAATCTATCTGATCTCACGTTCTTCTGCACTGCTGTATTTATTCTCGGGACACAAAAGACTTTCAATACACAGGGATCAATTTTTACATGGGATGCACCTTCTTTGATGCATGGAATAGTCAATGATCATGATCTACAGTCCATTGTTGAATAGGGGTCACTCCACCTGCACGCTAAACCATGATACCACTTGATAGGAGGTTACTTAGCCGGTAGTCAGCCCACTTGCCTAACATATAAGACCACATGGGGTTCCACACTTCCACCATAAAACCAACTGGCTATAGATGTAGTAAACTATGGACTTGCATACATGCAAATATTTTCTTCTTAGAACGATGTAGGATTGGGTTTGCACCCAACAAATGTTTCTGTATTATGGTGATTGATCATTGCTCTATGTGCTATGGTAATGACATGTCTGTCATTACCAGGTTTTAGATAAATAGACATATAGTAAATTTCAGCCTCATGAAAGATATTTATCATTAGGTATAGCAAGATATGAATATATTCCTTCTATGTTAACCTGACCTTTGGGAGCAGCGTCTTCATCCCACGGGATTGAGGTACAGTTTGCCCCCATCTCACCCTTCTCAGATCCTACTATTTGAGTAGATTTTTGCGGGTATATTTGTTTGTTTGTTTATCTTAACATGACCTCGATCTGGTTCTTGTAAATGTGTTATTTCTTAGGTGAATTCTAACCCTCTAAGATTACATTAATTCTGAATTGCCTGAAATATTACAGTTTGACTCAGATGGAGCGGGACAGAACTACCTCAGACAACAGAAACACCCACTGGTGTTACAGTTGCAGGCAGTTAGTCACTCTCATAAGACAAAACAAAGTTTGTTGTGAATGTGGAGGTGGTTTCGTCCAAGAGCTTGAAAACATACTAACCACAAACACTATAACTGAAGAACAAAATCTAAATCTAAATCAAAATCAAAATACCAGATCAGGCATCATGGAAACCTTCTCAAACTTTTTCAGACGCCAAGAAACACAACAAAACAATTCTCACCACAGAGACCAACAGCTTCAAAACAATGCATCTGAAGATGACAACAATAGTATGTGGGGTCCCTGGCCTATTTATACAGGCGACATGCCTGTTAGGATCCCTAACAATGGTGGCGTTCTTGAGCTTTTTAGCGAAGTACTTGGATTCAGGCGAGAAAACGGTGCAGATTTCTTTGTAGGACCTGGAGTTGAAGAATTCTTTGAACAATTTAGTGTTCATGAACAAGAAGTTACTCCACCTGCTTCAAAACTGTCAGTTGATAGTATTCCCACTGTTAAAGTTTCAAAAAAAGATGCACGGGCTGACTCACATTGTGCTGTTTGTAAAGAGAAACTTGAATTGGGGTCTCGTGCAAAGAAGTTACCTTGTAAACATTTATATCATTCGGGCTGCATTGCCCCTTGGTTAGCCCAGGTGAACTCATGCCCGGTTTGTAGGCGTGAAGTGATGCCAAAAGGGACAGGTGGCAGCAGCAGGAAGGGGGGTCGGTTACGACACAGGCCATGGTCTTTCTTGTGGCCTTTTGGGTCATAATCCCTGACTCATACCATGTACACTTATTCTGTCTTCCCTTTCATGTTGAAGAACAAAGGTTAGTTGCTTTTTCTTTTTCTTTTTTTATTACATGTGCATCTACTAGACCTGGTCATAAAGTTAATAAAAGTTGGTTGTTGGTCAATTTGTTTCATTTTTTGCATTCTTATGTTGATATTTGCACTCTATATTTGGGCTTTGATTAGTCTTTTGATGTAATGAGTATTGTTAAATCATGCCAAGTGGAAAACATTAACATATTTGATGTGAGGATCTAGTAAATGATGTGAAGTTATTTTGACAGACGAGTAATATTTTATCTTTAACGGGCTAAATAAATAAAAGGCGGTTTAAATGGGTTGAAAGTCGGCAAAGCGCATTATAATACATAAAACACTTTAGTAAAAACCATATTGATAAAATAATATAGAAACAATACTATATCTCAGTTGCCTTTGAATCACAAACTATAAACTTATAAGCCTTTTGAGTACTCCCTGTCATTAAAGTAATTTCATCCCATTAGTCTTTCTGGCTACCTTGTTTTGGGTGACTAGCATCTTTCTTGTAAGGGTATAATGAGGTTGTAAATATTATTTTCTTTATTTTGTATTAGGAAACATTGGTTTGTTCCATATACACTTCATCCTCTTATTCACATTCAAGAATGTTATCTTGATAACCATTTGATGAGTCATAAGTTTATGAATGAAAGATAACACAATCAATATTCTAAGGGTTGCGATTCATGCAACATGCACGTATGTGTCAAAGTAATCAAGTCATTTTTGTGTGTGTGAAACCCTTGACTACTAATCGAGCCTTAAACTTTTTAATCATGTCACCATTTCTAGTTTTCATTTCAAAAACTCATGTACTTTTGATTGCTCTTGTATCATGGGCTATACAAGATTCCATACGATGGAAGTCTTCATGTATTTTTTTCGGTAATTGTACAACCCTACTTTGATAGAGAGATGTTATTAATCAAGCACACCTATCCGTTTCCTAGCTAATACCGCACCCACAACCCCTTTAGGACGAAAACCATAACTGGAAAAACCTTCCGGCTCAGTCCACAACATATTTGCCTTGAGAGAGGCTCGAACCTCCAACCTCCCATTTGGGAAGCCATGGGGCTACCACTAGGCTAGAAAGTTTTATGGTTGCATGTCTTTATCAATCATAAATAATTAGATGTACCCACATTAAACCATGTTAATCGCACAAAGTTCAAGCATGTTTTAAATGTCCAACGCAGTTAATGGTTCAAGATCTCGTAACTTAGTATAGGTTTAAGGTTGCACATGTAAAAGTATACCTGTCTAGACCCATTTATTTATCATCACATCCACCTACATATGGAGAGGAGAGAGGGAATGTCGCTAATGAAGTTGAAGGTCATATGAAGAAGGGACTCGAATATGGTTATGTTGGATCGAATGGACGAGAAGCATGGAATGTAACATCATTATAAATGGATATATATGTAATTTTAATTTTGTTGAATTCTAAGGATCTCATGAAATCTAAGCATTTTCTTTCAAAGAGAAACTATCGAGTTACAGTTTCAACATCAAAGGCTGTCAAAGCTCTAAAGGCTGTAGATGACGATATTGTGTGGCAATTATGGAACTCACAAACTAAAAAGTAATCCATTCTCAGTGTCAAATTTTTTCTGTTCTTGTAGTGTTTTTAGATTGTTAGATCATGTTATTTGTATCCATAACGCATATGCATTGGCAATCAGTCTTTGCTAAGTTTACGAGGATTTGAGAAATGATAATGAAAATGGTTTAATTTACAAATACACAATGTATCTATCGAATGAAACCAAGCACCTTGCCATCTTACGCGAAAACCCTAAGAAAACCTTCTTCGTCAGATAATATGGTTTTATCGACCATTATACGCGAAAACCCTAAGAAAACACAATTAGGATGGTGAGGCAAATTGGAGTTGGAAATCTGCAAGCGTTGTTGAGAAATTATATTTATACGGAGTGGGTTTTGATCGAATTGGGTTCAAATATTATCATTTTCTGAAATCGGTTAAACGTTTTGACGTATTTTTTTAATTGGACATTGGTTAACATGGTAACCTGGTGGGGTTCCATGTTTATAATTTTAAATATCAATAAGGGGCGGACTTACTAAGGAATCAGGGGTAACCCATGCTACCCTCAACTCCTCATGCATTTTCATTTTGAAGTGTAAACTTTTTTTTTTAACATTTCTATGTATCGAGATATGTTTGAGCAAAAATTACAATACCCCTCAAATTAAAAACCCAAATTAAGATAAGATTAAAAGCCCAAATAAAATTAAGATTACCTTGTATAAGCTATTCTTTTATTTTTTTTTAATTTTTTCACTTTTGATTTTAAATTTTAGGTTTATAAAATTATGTGTAGTTGTGCAAATTGTACTTATTTATCACAATAGAGATGAAATTAGACTTTAGATTAGGGTTTAGTTTGTAATTTTAGTTGTTAATTGTTATTATATATTTGTTTACATTTTGTTTATTGTAAAACTAAGGATGTGAATTTTGGAAGATGAACATGGGTGAACCTAATGCTTATAAGACCCCTAAGAAATTTTGAGACAAACCGAATTATTACGAAAGGACCCCCATCAAATAAGTAACATATATAAAACAACTAGTTGGGATAACTAAGTTATTTATCTTATAAGCTGATTATTTGACGGATTAATCATCAAATTATTGATTAGTAGATTGCTAGATTAGATTATTTGATTTGTTAGTTGATTATTTGTTTGAATACTTGATTATTTGAATGTTATCATGATTGTTAAATAAGAGAGCCAAAAGTATATTGGTCTCTTATTTTTTTTTTATCTTAATAATCATTAGAATCAATAAATATAACCAAGTGAATCATTCACATGATGCGTTTTTCTTTGTCTAATCGTCTTGTAAAACCCTGCTAAAAGAATAAGCTCTTTGGGAATACGTTTGTTTAATTTTAATTATTGGGTATGATTTACAAAGATACTTATATATGGCCTTTTGTCACAGGCCCACCATGAATTATCATGATGGTATTTTACATTCATTAAACGGTAGATTAAATTTACTGTTGTTTATCTTTATGTAAACAAGTAACACGCAACAACTTATTAGATTATGAATCAATTTTTAGTTAGATATCTACTGAAGACACATTACAACAAAAGTACACAATTAAAGCCATATTTTTATTTTATTAACAAACAAACTTGTAACTATGCCCACAAGTAAATTTGTTGTTAGGTGTCGTTAGTACGTTGATGTGTAATCAAGAGTGACATATATAATAGGAATGCTATTTATAAGTTTTACTAAACAGTCATTCGATTTGTTGATATACATAGTACGTTAATGAAAGTTGAAACATGCATTTAAGTTAGTATTAATGGAAAATGTATCATACAACCAGTGGCGGAGCTTGATAAGGGGGCGGGGGCGAAAGTAAACTATTTTAAGAGAGCGAACTTTATATATATAGTAAAATTTTTACACTATCAAGCCGAAAATTAACACTACTGACGAAAAAAAAGAGGTGGGGTGGGGGCTCCTGAATCCCCGCCCTCATTAAGCTTCGCCTCTGCATACAATAGCAAAAAAGATATACAGTACTTCAACTATTAAATCACATATCTGATGACAATAAAATTTATTTATATATAACATAGTTGTAGACTTACTGGGAATAATAAAGAAAAAGATTTGTAGAATTATAAAATAGAGGATATTGAGTTATTGACGTTGAAGATCAAAGTGTAGTAAACTAAACATGAAAGGGACATGTTATTCATACGTTTACCAACCTGCTAATCCTGCTATTCAAAACGTTTACTGTCACACCCCAACCATGACGGCGGAAACGTCGAAGTGTGAGGGTTAAGATTGTTCACAGCCACATAACGCTAAGTTAAAATATAAATGCCATTAATCAATTGTTTTTCAAACATCACAACCAACCACGTCTTACAAGAAAACAATAAACAAGAAAATGAATCCAAATATTTATTTAAGTCTAGGTCCATATCCTAAACTTAAGCATTTCTTCAATCATCATTAAGCTTGCACATTACCTGAAACATGTTGAAAATAAAGTCAACTAACAAGTTGGTGAGTTCTCATGGTTTTAAAGTACAATAAGTATATATCATGAGAATGTGGCAATTCTAGTCAATGGTCACAAGATAGTAAGTATATAGAACATGCACAGTTACAATCAAACCTTGACTGATTAATATGAGTAAGCATGATTAGCTAAGTGTATTTGGTTCCCTAGTGCACAAGCATACGGCTCCTAGGAGCCGGCAATCCCTCGGCTTTAGCACCAAATAGGCTTGTCAGGCCCAAAGATCTAAGACTTCGCCAGGCTAGTTATAGTTAATGATTGCACACGTATGTCACATCTCATATACAACTTAACATATTCAAATAACCACGACTATGTAAAGAATTGCACGTGCGTAATAAGTATCAAAGCGTGTATAAGTTTGTTTGTATAACCAACATGTTTCACCCCGAAAGGTGTAAAGTATATGTAAATGGGGCATAAGAACTCACATGATAATAAGAAGACTTGAAGATGAAATACGAATAACCACGAATAATATTTCCAACACAAACGTCACAAGGTACCTAAATAAGAATAAGGTAACGCGTTATAATTGGTTTGATGTTTAGTTATAATGGATTGAAATAGAGATTAACATCTATTTATTTTGTGTTATTAAGGTGAATGGAATGATGATAATTAGATTTATTGCGCGAAGGCGATTGTCTAATGTAAAGGAAAATTAATCGAACATTAAACCGGTCTATGTAGGTTTTATTGATTGTGATAAATCAAGTAACAATTATATATATATATATATATATATATATATATATATATATGTAAGTACTTAATCATTTATTTGACAATGCATATGTATATATTTTACAATAAATATATAAATGTATGAATATATGAATATATATATGTAAGTACTTAATCATTTTTATTATTTGACAATGTATATGTATAATGAGTATATATAAATATATGCATATGAATATATGAATATATTTTACAATGTAAGTTAAGAATAGATGTATAAATTATTTAAATTATTTGTTAATAGTTACATGTATATATATATATACATATATATATACATGCATATGTTATAAATAACCACACAACATTGTTTTAAATAATTTAAAGAAACTATCAAAGATGTATTTTGAAAATAAAACTTTGATAAACAAAATAAATAATTAATTAAATTAATTCTGAATTTATAAAATCATTTTAGGTTTTATTCAAAATTAATTTTCAGAAAAAGAAAGAAAAGAAAAATTAATTGATAATAAATAAAATAAGACATAATGTAAAAGAAAAACAAAAGAAAAGAAAACAAAAAAGGGGGGGTTGCCGGGGTCGAACCCGGGACCTCCCCTTGGGGATAAGGTGCGGGAACCAGTGAACCAGGGCCATGGCCTTGGTTCACTTTTGGTTTGTTTCAGTTTTAAACATGGTTTCCCCAGTTTCCCCCAATCCTGATGAACCCTAGGTTCATCTGATCCGAAATCAACCCTCGATTCGGTGTTAAACACTCGAATCATCATGGGGTTTTTGATCTTTGAATCAAATCGAGCATATAACAGATCTCAATTACCTGTTTTGATGAGATAATAGGTGATTTCGAATCCGGTTTAGTTTTCGGGTGTTCTTGGTTTGGGGTTTCCTGATCGCGTGATTTTCTTGTGAAATTGAAGATTTGGAGAGTTCAGTAACTTCACAATGAACCGAAAACCCATAATTTATAGGCTTCATTTCATGAATTCGAGCCTTTCTCTCTCGATTTAAAAACGCGTTCGAAGTTTATAAAATTAGAAGATTTGAAGCTGTTAATTTGCAATGGTGATTGTATAATTGATTGGTTAAGCCGCGTTTTTAGTTTGGGAGTAATTAATTTGATTGAAAACTTCGAATTTGGCAGGATTCGATTTCAAAGTTTCCATCGATCGAATGTGGTTCGGTTTGGAAAGTTTTCACGCGCGAGAATCTTAATTTGAGCTAGGGTTCAGGTTCGAAACACTGGGTCGAGGGGGTTGGGGCGGTTTAATTGACCAAATGCAACAAAAACGAAGATTTGAAGCTTCGCCGGAGCTCGACCGAAGCTCCGGCCGAAGCCGCCGGTAAAAGAAAGAAATTTACATTTCTCCCCCCTGGAGTTTAGGTGTTGATTAAAAAGGATTTATATTAGTTTTAAGTTTGAAATTTGGCAGAAACACCCCTTGAACTTTGTTTTAAAGGTTTTTCACTAATTATGACTATTATTATTGTTATTATTATTATTAGCACTATTGTAATTATTATTATTATTATTATTATTATTATTATTATTATTATTATTATTATTATTATTATTATTATTGTTATTATTATTACTATTATTATTATATTTATTATTATTATTATTATTATTATATTTATTATTGTTATTATTATTATTATTATTATTATTATTATTAAACCTTTACTAATGAGGCCACGTATAAATATAAATAAATAAAGACCGAAAATTACAGGATGTTACAGTCTCCCCAACTTGAATTAATTTCGTCCCGAAATTACAATAACGAAAGTTACAAAAATAACTCAGGGTAAGTCTTCTTCATATGATCTTCGCGCTCCCAAGTGAATTCCGCTCCCCGCTTGTTTTCCCACCGAACCTTTACTATTGGGGTCGTAGAGGTTCTAGTCTTCTTCATAATGCGATCCATGATTTCGACGGGTTTCTCAACGAAATGTAGGGACTCGTTGATCTGGATGTCTTCCAACGGTACATACAAGTTATCGTCGGCCAAACACTTTCTCAGGTTCGAGACGTGGAAGACCGGGTGAATTCCACTAAGGTCAGAGGGAAGTTCTAGTTTGTAGGCCACTTTCCCGATTCTTTTCAGAACTCTGAAAGGTCCTACAAATCTCGGAGCTAACTTACCTTTCCTTCCAAAGCGAACCACACCCTTCCACGGCGAGACCTTGAGAAGGACCATCTCCCCAACTTGGAATTCTAGCGGCTTGCGACGTTTATCGGCATAGCTCTTCTGTCGACTCCTAGCCGTTTCCAAGTTCTTGCGGATAATAGCAACCTTATCGGTCGTCTCTTGTATGAGTTCGGGACCGGTGATAAGATTTTCGCCCATGTCGGTCCAGCAAATCGGTGAACGACATTTACGACCATAAAGTGCTTCAAACGGTGCCATTTGGATGCTCGAATGGTAACTATTGTTGTAGGAGAATTCTGCGAGTGGTAGGTGTGTATCCCAGTCACCACCAAAATCGAGAACACAGAGACGCAACAAGTCTTCCAGAGTTTGGATCGTCCGCTCGGTTTGACCATCGGTTTGGGGTGGTAAGCCGTACTTAAATCCAATTGCGTACCCAGAAGTTCTTGCATAGAAGACCAGAAGTGAGAAGTGAAACGAGCGTCTCGGTCGGATATGATATGAAGGGGCACACCATGACGGCTTACGATCTCGTCGATATAAATCCGAGCTAGTCTTGATGTCTTATACGTGTCGCGTATGGGTATGAAATGTGCCGACTTGGTCAATCGGTCGACGATTACCCATATGCTATCGTGCCCACGAGGTGTCCGAGGTAGTTTGGTTATGAAGTCCATGGATATATGTTCCCATTTCCACATGGGAATTTCGGGCTGTTCGAGCAATCCACTTGGGCGTTGGTGCTCCGCTTTAACCTTCGTGCATGTAAGACATTTAGCGACGTACGTTGCTATGTCCCGTTTCATTCCGGGCCACCAATATTGACTCCGCAAGTCCATGTACATCTTATCGGAGCCCGGGTGAATTGAATAGCGAGTCTGATGTGCTTCATTCATGATAATAGCTCGAAGGTTATTGTGTTTGGGGATCCAGATTCGGTTCGCGAAATATATCAACCCATTGGCTCTTGCTTCCAGTTGGGCCACAAGATTGGGCTCAAGTTCATCTTTCATACTCTCCTCACTTTGTACTGCTTGCTGGGCTTCTCGAATGCTTGACTCTATGTCACACTCGATCCTCAAGTTTTGTAGCAACACTGTAGTATTGTGAACATCAAGTCGGACTTCTGTATCAAACTCTCCCAATGTATCGAACCACTGCCGACGGTCGCGAATTTCTTGAACGGAGACCATCTTTTGGTGTGTCTTCCTACTCAATGCATCGGCTACGACATTTGCCTTGCCGGGGTGGTATCGGATATCGCAGTCGTAGTCACTAATTAATTCCACCCAGCGACGTTGCCTCATATTGAGATCCTTCTGATTGAAGACATGTTGAAGGCTCTTGTGGTCCGTGTATACTATACATTGCGTGCCGTATAGATAATGCCTCCAGATTTTTAAGGCAAAGACCACCGCTCCGAGCTCAAGATCGTGCGTCGTGTAGTTTACCTCATGAACCTTCAATTGTCTCGAGGCATAAGCTATGACCTTTCCTCGTTGCATGAGGACACAACCAAGGCCTTGTTTCGACGCATCGCAGTATACCGTGAAGTCGTCATTTCCATCCGGTAGAGCCAGGATAGGAGCATTACATAACTTATGCTTTAATGTCTCGAACGCCTCTTCTTGTTCTGCTTTCCACTCGAAGAGCTGGTGTTTCTGGGTCAGGAACGTGAGTGGCTTTGCGATTTTTGAGAAATTGGCAATGAATCGTCGGTAATACCCGGCTAGACCAAGGAATGATCGTACTTCCGTCGGCGTTGTGGGAGCCTTCCAATTCTTCACGGCTTCCACCTTTGCAGGGTCGACGTGAATTCCTTGGCTATTCACGACGTGCCCTAAGAATTGTACTTCTTCCAGCCAGAACTCGCATTTCGAAAACTTCGCGAACAGTTGTTCCTTCTTCAACAAATTGAGGATTTGACGAAGGTGGAGTTCATGATCAGAGTGAGACTTGGAATAGATAAGAATGTCATCGATGAACACAATGACAAATTTATCTAGGTAAGGCTTGCACACTCGGTTCATAAGGTCCATGAAGACCGCAGGAGCATTGGTTAAGCCGAAAGGCATAACCATAAACTCGTAATGCCCGTACCGAGTGCGGAAAGCAGTCTTTGGGATGTCGTCGTCGTGGACTCGTAGTTGGTGATAACCCGAACGCAAGTCGATTTTTGAAAAGATTGCGGCTCCTTGAAGTTGATCGAAGAGGTCGTCGATACGAGGAAGGGGATACCGGTTCTTGACGGTTAACTTGTTGAGCTCCCGGTAATCGATGCACATGCGAAATGACCCGTCTTTCTTCTTCACAAATAAGACAGGTGCACCCCAAGGAGAAGAACTAGGGCGGATAAAACCCTTCTCGGATAATTCCTGGAGTTGGCTAGAGAGTTCTTGCATTTCAGATGGTGCTAGTCGGTAAGGTGATTTGGCCACGGGGCTCGCTCCCGGGATCAAGTCGATTTTGAATTCAACTTCCCGTACAGGAGGTAACCCACTAAGGTCATCGGGAAATACTTCAGGAAATTCTCGTACAATTGGAACATCCTTAAGTTCCTTCCCTTTGACTTTAGTGTTGACTACGTAAGCCAAGAATGCTGGATAATTCTTACTCAGGCACTTTCGAGCTTGAGTGCATGTCATAAGCTTGAGTCTTTTGGAAGACCGTTCACCGAACACCTTCAACGTGTCTCCGGTCGGTAAGGGTATGCGAATGCACTTCTCAAAACAAACGATCTCGGCATGATTCTTCGATAACCAATCCATGCCAATAATAACGTCGAAACTCCCGAGCTTCATAGGAATAAGGTCGATAGGAAATCTATGATCGTCGAGGCACAATAGGCAATCACGAATGACCACGTCGACGGTGATCGGTTCTCCATCGGCAACTTCAACAGTGAGAGGTCTTCCCAAATTCGTACGAGGTTTCGCAAGTATCGGTTCGAATTCTAAGGAAACGAAACTCCTATCGGCACCCGAATCAAATAGTACGTAAGCATAGGTATCATTAATAAGAAACATACCTGTGTAGGTTTAAAAAGGCACTTAGGCATAAATCAGGGATTTTTAGAGGATTTCTACGGAGATGGAGTTGAAAATTACATACCGTTCACCACGTCGTTGTTCGCTTGGGCTTGGTTTGCGTTGATGTTGAAGGCACGTCCACGAGCTGGTGGAACATTGCCCACAAGGCGAGGGCATTGGGGTCGGTAGTGACCTGGTTCTCCACAGTTGTAGCATGCCCGGTTTGGTTCTGTCACTGCGTTCCCCAGTGCTCGGCGACACGTTGCCACGAGATGCCCATACTTGCCGCATAGTGTGCAGATGCGACACGGGAGATTCCCCGGATGATGGTACTTACATGTGTTGCACAGCGGTAGAGGACCTGCATAAGCCCTTGCCACGGGCACTTGTGTCGCCGGTGCAGCCCCGGGAACACATTGCCTCTGGGATGGCTTAGGAGCGGCCACTGCGTAGTTTCGTGCCGGTATAAACTTCCTTTTCCTGTTATCCACCTTAGCCTCCTTGCTCTCCTCGGGAACCGTCTTCTCAGTCTTCTTGGTCCCCTTTGCAGACATGGTGCCTGCCCGGATGTGGTTTTCTGTCAGCTGTGCAGTAATTGTAATAGCTTCTTCTAGGGTTGCGGGTCGGCTACCCACAACGGCATCCTGAATCTGAGGCGGCACCCCCTTGATAAACTTTTCCACATTACGGGCAACAGTATCCACCATGTGGGGCAACAGTATGCTCAGCTCGTGATGGCGGGTAGAATAGGCTAGATGGTTCCCGCCATCCTGTTTCAAATTCCAGAATTCTTCTTCTAGCTTCTGGATCTCACTTCTCGGGCAAAACTTGGCGATGGCTATGTTCTTGAACTCCTCCCAAGTTAAAGCCAAGATCGCGTCGGGACCTCGGTTTCGCTTTTCACTGTTCCACCAAGTTAAAGCCCTTTGTTGCAGCATACTGGTGGCATACCTCACCTTAAGTGCTTCGGGGCACTCACAGTTGGTGAAGGTGTTTTCCATCCCTTCAAACCATTCTAAGAGACCGGTGGCACCTTCCTTGCCACTGAAATTGGGAGGCTTGCATGAGCTAAAGTGCTTGAAAGTGCACTTCTGGTTGTTACGACCTTGGTTTGCACTATTTTCGCCTTGGCCGTTGCTGTTGCTTGCGACGTTGGCGATCATGGTGCTGCTGAGTTCAGCCACCATAGTCGGGATGACCGCAGCCATTTGCCGGGCAATTAGGGCGGCAAGCTTACGGCCAGATCTTCCTCGGGTTCCTTGGTAACGAGACATGCTGGAAAATATAAATTGAATTAAGATCGGTTAAAAGGGTATTAAGGATGGACAGTTAAAGTAAGAATCATAGGTTGTACGGGGTGATTCCATTGGATGACACATCATCATTTGGAATCGTTGACACGTCAAGATGAATTGACCCATTCACCTTAGAAACTGGTGTATGTTGGCCATAGTTTATCACTCATCCCGGAATTCCCCAGGTAAGCATGACTGGTCCCGTAGGATTTATACGAAATGCTTACCTTAGCCCGAGGGCCTTTTGCCAGGAAAACCAGAATACAGGTGTCTATGTACCACACTAGTTCTATGGTTCGTGGAATCAAAAATCTTGATGAGATATTTATAGGATTAGACCCTAAGTCTAAGAAATTTTTCTATCAATAAGTTCTACTTAGAGACGAGGAAGGATTTAAGTATTAGCAATTGTCGGGGAGAATCATCGTTTAATATAAGTCTAGGGAGACGAGTAACAATATGTAATCATGCAGAAAGGCATCTATGCTAAGGCATCACATTGCACATAATAAGGCATAGCGTTAGGCAGCATGCAAACAATATGTATGTATTCATAAGAATACTTTTCTATAAGGATCATGCATAAACTATAGTCTAGGTCACCATTTCTAATAACCTAAATCCCTATAGTTATGGGCTCTGATACCAATCTGTCACACCCCAACCATGACGGCGGAAACGTCGAAGTGTGAGGGTTAAGATTGTTCACAGCCACATAACGCTAAGTTAAAATATAAATGCCATTAATCAATTGTTTTTCAAACATCACAACCAACCACGTCTTACAAGAAAACAATAAACAAGAAAATGAATCCAAATATTTATTTAAGTCTAGGTCCATATCCTAAACTTAAGCATTTCTTCAATCATCATTAAGCTTGCACATTACCTGAAACATGTTGAAAATAAAGTCAACTAACAAGTTGGTGAGTTCTCATGGTTTTAAAGTACAATAAGTATATATCATGAGAATGTGGCAATTCTAGTCAATGGTCACAAGATAGTAAGTATATAGAACATGCACAGTTACAATCAAACCTTGACTGATAATATGAATAAGCATGATTAGCTAAGTGTATTTGGTTCCCTAGTGCACAAGCATACGGCTCCTAGGAGCCGGCAATCCCTCGGCTTTAGCACCAAATAGGCTTGTCAGGCCCAAAGATCTAAGACTTCGCCAGGCTAGTTATAGTTAATGATTGCACACGTATGTCACATCTCATATACAACTTAACATATTCAAATAACCACGACTATGTAAAGAATTGCACGTGCGTAATAAGTATCAAAGCGTGTATAAGTTTGTTTGTATAACCAACATGTTTCACCCCGAAAGGTGTAAAGTATATGTAAATGGGGCATAAGAACTCACATGATAATAAGAAGACTTGAAGATGAAATACGAATAACCACGAATAATATTTCCAACACAAACGTCACAAGGCACCTAAATAAGAATAAGGTAACGCGTTATAATTGGTTTGATGTTTAGTTATAATGGATTGAAATAGAGATTAACATCTATTTATTTTGTGTTATTAAGGTGAATGGAATGATGATAATTAGATTTATTGCGCGAAGGCGATTGTCTAATGTAAAGGAAAATTAATCGAACATTAAACCGGTCTATGTAGGTTTTATTGATTGTGATAAATCAAGTAACAATTATATATATATATATATATGTAAGTACTTAATCATTTATTTGACAATGCATATGTATATATTTTACAATAAATATATAAATGTATGAATATATGAATATATATATGTAAGTACTTAATCATTTTTATTATTTGACAATGTATATGTATAATGAGTATATATAAATATATGCATATGAATATATGAATATATTTTACAATGTAAGTTAAGAATAGATGTATAAATTATTTAAATTATTTGTTAATAGTTACATGTATATATATATATACATATATATATACATGCATATGTTATAAATAACCACACAACATTGTTTTAAATAATTTAAAGAAACTATCAAAGATGTATTTTGAAAATAAAACTTTGATAAACAAAATAAATAATTAATTAAATTAATTCTGAATTTATAAAATCATTTTAGGTTTTATTCAAAATTAATTTTCAGAAAAAGAAAGAAAAGAAAAATTAATTGATAATAAATAAAATAAGACATAATGTAAAAGAAAAACAAAAGAAAAGAAAACAAAAAAGGGGGGGTTGCCGGGGTCGAACCCGGGACCTCCCCTTGGGGATAAGGTGCGGGAACCAGTGAACCAGGGCCATGGCCTTGGTTCACTTTTGGTTTGTTTCAGTTTTAAACATGGTTTCCCCAGTTTCCCCCAATCCTGATGAACCCTAGGTTCATCTGATCCGAAATCAACCCTCGATTCGGTGTTAAACACTCGAATCATCATGGGGTTTTTGATCTTTGAATCAAATCGAGCATATAACAGATCTCAATTACCTGTTTTGATGAGATAATAGGTGATTTCGAATCCGGTTTAGTTTTCGGGTGTTCTTGGTTTGGGGTTTCCTGATCGCGTGATTTTCTTGTGAAATTGAAGATTTGGAGAGTTCAGTAACTTCACAATGAACCGAAAACCCATAATTTATAGGCTTCATTTCATGAATTCGAGCCTTTCTCTCTCGATTTAAAAACGCGTTCGAAGTTTATAAAATTAGAAGATTTGAAGCTGTTAATTTGCAATGGTGATTGTATAATTGATTGGTTAAGCCGCGTTTTTAGTTTGGGAGTAATTAATTTGATTGAAAACTTCGAATTTGGCAGGATTCGATTTCAAAGTTTCCATCGATCGAATGTGGTTCGGTTTGGAAAGTTTTCACGCGCGAGAATCTTAATTTGAGCTAGGGTTCAGGTTCGAAACACTGGGTCGAGGGGGTTGGGGCGGTTTAATTGACCAAATGCAACAAAAACGAAGATTTGAAGCTTCGCCGGAGCTCGACCGGAGCTCCGGCCGAAGCCGCCGGTAAAAGAAAGAAATTTACATTTCTCCCCCCTGGAGTTTAGGTGTTGATTAAAAAGGATTTATATTAGTTTTAAGTTTGAAATTTGGCAGAAACACCCCTTGAACTTTGTTTTAAAGGTTTTTCACTAATTATTACTATTATTATTGTTATTATTATTATTAGCACTATTGTAATTATTATTATTATTATTATTATTATTATTATTATTATTATTATTATTATTATTATTATTGTTATTATTATTACTATTATTATTATATTTATTATTATTATTATTATTATTATTATATTTATTATTGTTATTATTATTATTATTATTATTATTATTATTAAACCTTTACTAATGAGGCCACGTATAAATATAAATAAATAAAGACCGAAAATTACAGGATGTTACATTTATTTTATACATATAACAAATATTCTGTTAAAGTTAGTTTGTATGGGAGAATTAGTACTTTTACAATATATATAACACACTAGACTAAAGTCCCGTATAATACACGGGTTCAATCATTAAAAATTGTTTTTAATTAAAAAAGTTCGTAAGTCATAATATTATTGTTAATACTTTGTCTATCTATTTTTATGTTTGATTTTTTGAAATCATCTATATCTAATATTAGTAGTTTTTCTTTATCAATGTTTATAAGTCTAAATAATGTATAATATGAAATAAAATTAACTTATAAATAAGAATTTTGGTAATAATTAAATTATATTGAACATGGCGCTAAACTCAAACGATACTTTCTAGTCTATAAAGATCCAAAAACTTCTTTATATACAAAATTAAATGTTATGTTTGTAATTTTACCATCATTGTTTAATATTAATCATTTTAATTCATGTCTACTTATAGCTCGGGATAATACAACATAGAGCTTGAATCAGTGTCAGGGACCAAACATGCAATGATTACACAAAAGTTTGGACTATCTTTTGATTTTTAAAGTTTTGGGACCAAACATGCAATTTTTTTAAACCATATGGACCATTTATGTATAAAAAGATTGTTGATAAAAAACATAAATCAATTTCGTCCTTAAATCAACTAAAACTAAATCAAAATTCCATGCTTTCATAAACAAAAACATAAATTAGTCAAACTGATGTTAAAAAACAAAATACTAAAATTTATATTGAAATCAAAATCAAAATCCTTGAATCGTACGGATCATTACAACTGTTGAAATCGAGATTTGTATATATGAGCATTGAATTGAAACTTTGCAGAAAGCTATTGTGATTTAAAATTTGGGGTGTGAATGATATTAAATAGATAAATGAAAGCGTAAAAGGATCGGTGAGTTGAACTTGAAACATAATGTGATTTGAGGTAAATCGAAACCATGATATGCTTGTAAATTGAAAAGGATATGAAATAATTCATCTTTACATTTGAAAATCGGTATCATGATTTGGTAAAATCAAAACCTTGAATTTATTGTTTAGGGACCCTTGTTTTGATAAAATATGTAAAATTGTTTTGAAATAGAAGGCGTGTATGAGATTTATTTTTCTTTGCATAGGATGGTGAATTGAAAATCTTTAATTACTTGTTTGAATAATCAAGAATTCAACACGTCTTAATTCACAATTTTAGTGTAATACAACATGTAAAAACTCATTATATTATCTGTTTGTTGGGATAGAGTCAACTTGTTCTTAGCTGTGAAAAACAGTCAACTATAACATGCAATCTAGTTCAGGGTTTTATTTTAAAATCATCACAATGTCTTTTATAATGAGTTTTTTTTTTCAAAATAGTATTGGTAGAAAAATAATTTAACAAAATGAATGTTTTAAAAAATATTTACCAAAATGGATTTTTTACTGAAAAGTTAATTTTTCTTATTCATAATATGATTGGATAAAAGTATTTCTGTTTTTACTAATGTTATTTAAGTAAAATTAAAAGGATAAAGTTTCAATAAAATAAAAACCAATTTAGCATCTCTCATAATTTTAAAAAATGTTTTATAGTTCTTTTTATGAAGGTTTTCTTAAAACCTTTTCAATAACGTTTTCTCATACAAAAATATTAATACACTTTCATCAATATTTTTTAAGATTTATTTATAGAATACGTGTTATTATATAGGAAAGATATTTTTATAAAAGTAAATGGTTTATGTAATTTTTTTTTAAAATAATGATATAAGTTATATAATTGTTATCCATAAATTTATCTATAGCAATAATCATTTATATAAGCATATACATAAAAGATAAAATAAAAATCATATACATATAACGATAGTTTCGTATTGCGAGCCGACTCGATCTCGACATATGAATCTCGGGCTCAAAACAATTTATTAAATGAGTCGTAAAATGAGTTCGAGCTTGTTTAAGCTAAACTTAATTAGAGTTTTTAGCGAGTCGGTCCCGAGTGGCTCACGAGACGGCATGACTCGTTTCTCCCCTAATTGTTGCTGGAAGTCTATTTGCAACATAAATGACATCGGTAATTGAGCTTACATTTATAATTCGTAACATAAAATAAAAATAAACCATTAACTTTTTTTGTTCCGTGATGATACTTATATAAAACATTTTTAAAGAATGCATTTATTGTTAAAAAATAGTTTTTTTTATTATATCTTTTAAGCTACTTAAAAATATTTTCAAGAAATACATATTTTTTAAAAGAATAAAATAACAAATGTGTCTACTATTATGTGAAATTGAAACAAAATTATGGTGAAACAAATCCAATTTTTCTATATAAAAAGATGATTTAAAATTAAGTTTGAGTGAATTAAAAAAACAAAATAAGTTTTAGAAAAACATTCTGTTTTTAATTACGACGTATGAACCAAATGCTTTTACAATTTTATTAACCTTTGTACTTGATTATTTTTTAAATAATATTATTTTAAAGTAAAATAAATTTAACTAACAATATTATAGTGAGAAAAAAAAGTCATTCCTTAAACACTTATTATGGTAAATAAATATTCTATATACACTATTTAAGGAAAAAAACTCATTTTGTAATTATAGTAATAATTAATTTTATTCAAATGAATTATGACTAATAATAAGGATAGATACATTTTTAGGCGGGAAATTAAAAGAACGATGGCCTAAGAAAACGACACGTGGCACTAAAAATATTGTTTTATTAATAAGTATAGATACGCCACAACTAGTTATTATATAAATATATGACAAATAAATATTTGTTTAAACATGAATTAAAAATATGTTTAACTTGCTTACCAAGGACGGAATCCAAGCTTTATCATAATAATAATATGAATTTCTCGCTCTGTTTAATATTCTAATCAAGAAGTTACTTTCAGTAAAAATATTTTTGTCAATAACTATATTAAAAAAAATAACAACATTTGTATCAGTTTGATTTTTTCTTAGAGAAATAAATTATTTTTACAAGTGCTTGATTATTTTAATAAATGAAATTGTATACATGACCGACTTAATGTTTTTTTTATTCCCTGATCGGACTAAATAAGAGGCCCTTTAAAAACACAATCTAAACAAAAACATAATAAAAAAAACAACCTAATGAAAATTCTTTGAACAAAAGCAGTAAATTAAAGAAAATTTGATGTATTAACTTTGAGCCCTTGATAGTTGATTTTTTTAATAAGAAAGAGACAAAAAAAGCTAGCCTATGTCGATCAGATCAATCAAAGAGAAATGAACTCAGGAAGGGTCGTGTGCTTTATATTAACCACATAACCGTCTACGTTCCCTCTCCATATAAATAACATCATATAAAGGCATTTATAAAACTATATGTAACTAAGAGGATCCTAATGGGGCTATGTCACGAATGTGACCACGTCACCACGTCCGGGTTGCCTCTAAAAAACAGGATCAAACGCCCGCTCCTTTTTTCCTATATCCCCCTCTCCCTCTCTTTCACAATCTATTCGAGGGCTCCTCCATAGTGATTGCATTCTTCTCCCTTTCCTTTTCACGTTCATCATACACGTCTTTTAAAAACAACGTGTTGTTAGGTATCTCACACGCACGCACACATACGCACACGAACACAAAACAAAAAGAAAACGTAACACAAGAGATTTGTAGTGGGTCTGTCAGTGTGATACATGACTATTTACTACAACCGGTATTTTACTATCAAGGTGCTCAATAAGTACAATGTCCTACTAATTTACATCAGATAACCTGATTAAAAAATAGACAAATTAGGCACTTTGCCTAATTAGCCCCTCACAACATAAGGTTAAATCCAGCTACCCTACGAGTCTTGAGCACAGACTAAACATAACACCCAACACACGTTAGAAATGCTCTAATAAAATACAAAAAGAGAAAATTCCCAAAATGTCCTTAAAGTGCCCCTACCGGACAAGACGCCAATGCATATTTGACATTGTGTCATAATCGACTCCGCATCTAATCTTATTTAATGTTGATATATATATATATATATATATATATATATATATATATATATATATATATATATATATATATATATATATATATATATATATATATTGTAATTTTTACATGGTCAGACACATCTATAGTACGATCAGACGCCTCTATATTAGTGTCAGATAACTCTACGCAAAAAGTCGAATACCTTTATGGTAGGTTCAAGCGTCTCCGTAAGTTTGGACGTCTTTTAGGATAATAACATTTTAAAAGATTGTTTTTCAAATGAACATTTTTAAAAAAATTTGATTAAAATAAAAACATTCTAAGAATCTCTCATTAGAAAAACTTTTAAAGAGAGAATTTACAAATCACAAGCAAATCCCAAACATCACTCTAGAATCAAAACCCCATCACTTTCCTTCACACAAACTCAACTCTTCAGTCTTCATTCTCAACTCTCTTCAGTCCTCAACACTCACACCCACAAACCCTACAATCAAAATCCAACCCCATCATCTCCACACAATGGAACCTCTAACAACACACACCATCAATGGTGGAGAAGATTAACATTCAATTACCAACAATCAACCCACATTCCCCAATATGGGAAAGGGGGAAGAACACCCTTTACCCTCAACCATCACACACCCACAATCAACTGCAGACACTTGCTCCTGCTGTTGCAGAATCTCTCGTCTTTTTCGATTCAAATGTGTGTTTGTTTTGGTTCTTGGACTCTCGGTGTTGCTATCTGTTGTATTCTGGTTGCCCCCTTTCTTTCGTCATCGAGATCAGGGGGATCTGGATCTTGATTCTCGGTACAAAGGTTAGTGATTTGTTGTCGCATTGGTTATAGGATGCAGATCCCCATTTGATTGTGACCTAGGGTTGGTTGTTTGGGATTGAATTGTGTAGTTTAGGGTTGATTTGATTTGGATTTGGGGTTTAAAACTTTAAAGTTGCTTAATTTTTTAAAATTTTGTCGGTTATTAGTTATACAGTAGTGCAATGTCATGTTAGATTAGATAATCTTAAAGTTGTTTGATTTATGAACAGTTAGATCAGATAGTGTTTTGCATACTGTCATATCTTATGTGTGTTAGAATTCTGACTTGTGGGATGAATTGTTGCCTGTAGTGTTTATAGATAATAGATTGACAGCTGAAGGTGGATTATGTGTTTTAGATGGTAATGTATGTGCCACCTGTGCTGTTAATGTGTCTATCCATATTCTTAATATCATGTTTATATGTGGTAATGAAGGTTATTATTGAAAGTCTTTTGCAATTAGTGTTCTTGCATGAACTATTTAGAAAAGTTAAAAATGTTATGGTCTTGTGGGAGGATATATATATTAGGAAGAAGGTAATTGATGGATAATCTGCATTCACATACATCCTAGATTTTTTTTTCTTCTTATCAGGGGTGTCTGAATTTTTTGGCCTTCTTATGCACATTTTTCATTAAATTTCATAATTACTTCCTTAGGCCTAGTGGACACCCCCCCGAGCCTTGTGCCTCGGGTTTGCTCTTTTTTGTAGTGTATCTTTTCTAATTGATAAAAACACTCGATCTATTTAATCTGTTTTGTGACATTATTCATCTCAAATAAACTTTTAGTAGATTTATGTGGGAAAATCTTTTTTTCCCATTAACAACGCTAATTTGAATAGTTGATTTTATAATATGTAGTTATATATCAAAATTTTAATGTTTGATTTCTTTTTAAATGCTTAATTATGAATAAATCTAAACATCTATGTGTAACTACTAATGTGTTAAAGAAAATTACCAAGCTTAGAATGGTGTTCTTTACATTTTTTAATAATTGATTGAAATTTTATATTTAATAGTAAGCCAAAAATATTCTATGTATATGCAATCAGTCAAATCAATTTTGTCTGATGAAATAGTGTGATTTACTATGTAAAGACATCATCCATTATAAAAGTGTAGTACTTTTTACGAAAAGCGGAATAAAAATGCTTAAATAGTAAATTACTATGAAGTTATGGCATTTGTTTTATATTTAAAAATAGTTGTCTATATAATAGTTCCATAGTATATAAATTTGAGGCCTTAAAACTTAAGGGGACTCATGCAAGGGGCTTATCTTAAGCCCGAGCCACCCATGCTTTTTGTAACAACTCCCCATCCCTACGAAAAATAAATAAATGCAACAACGTTTTTATTTTATGTGTTAACTCAAATAAGTTGAACCTTTCTATTTGATGGCAAAGTCTCGATCCAAATTTATCTGTTTGCCCTGTTGTTGTTACCTGTAGTTCAAATAGAATACTTACTTGTAAGAATGATATTCAAGATGATCTCCATTGAGAATAATGATAGGTATATATACAAACTGTGATGAGATCTTCTCTCAATCAATCTTAATGACCTAGGATCTAAATGAATCAATACTATATTTACATTTGGCAATTACAATCATTACTCTCTATATACGATATCTATTACACCCCCGTAGTCGAAGCGGGAGGAGAGCGGATGCTGAGACTGGACCGAAAATCTTCAAATAAGATCCGTGGGAGTCCTTTGGTGAAGATGTCAGCTATCTGGTAGCGAGACGGTACATGTAGGACCCGAACATTACCTCGCTGAACCTGTTCTCGAACAAAATGTATGTCAAGTTCAATGTGTTTGGTGCGTTGATGGTGAACAGGATTGCCGGATAAGTAAATGGAGCTGACATTGTCGCAGTAGACTAAGGTTGCTCTTGAGAGGGGGCGGTGCAACTTGAGGAGTAGATTTCGAAGCCAACAAATTTCAGCCACGACGTTGGCGACACCGCGATATTCAGCCTCTGCACTTGAGCGGGAGACAGTGGACTGGCGTTTGGACGACCAGGAGATGAGATTGTCGCCAAGGTAGACACAGTAGCCCGAAGTTGAGCGACGGGTGTCCGGACAGCCAGCCCAGTCGGCATCAGTGTAAGCCAGTAAGGATAACTGTGGTGTGGGTCCTAAGAGAATACCGAAGTCAGAAGTGCCGTGAATATACCGTAAAATCCGTTTGAGTGCATTCCAATGATCAATCCGAGGAGAATGCATATGCATACAGATTTGCTGGACAACATATGTAATGTCAGGACGTGTGAAAGTAAGGTATTGTAGTGCTCCTGCAAGACTCCTGTAAGTGCTCGGGTCTTCAAACAAGGGACCGGAGGAATCACTCAATTTGGATTGAGTGTCGACGGGAGTTGGTCGGGCTTGCAAGAATCCATGCAGCCCAATGTAGAATGTCTTTTGCATAGGCTTGTTGAGAGAGGAACATGTGATCACCGGTGCGGGTAACCGAAATCCCAAGAAAGTAACTCAATGGCCCCAAATCTTTCGTCGCAAATTAACCAGCAAGCAAGGACATGAGATGGTTGCGAAGATCATCAGAGGATGTGGTGAGGATTATGTCATCGACATAAATCAATAAGTAAGCAGTATGAGATCCCTGGTGGTATATAAAGAGAGAGTTGTCGGACTTGCTTTGGGTGAAGCCAAGCAATAGAACAAAGTCCGTAAAACGTTGATACCACGCACGAGGAGCCTGTTTTAGGCCGTATAGGGATTTCTTAAGACGACATACATGATCTGGATAATCCGGATGTCGAAATCCCATGGGCTGGTGCATATATACTGTTTCAGACAGATGGCCATGAAGAAATGCGTTGGTGACATCAAGTTGGTGAACTTTCCAAGACCGAGAAAGAGCTAAGGATAAGACCAACCGAATAGTAGCCGGTTTGACCACTGGACTAAATGTTTCCCCACAATCGATACCCACTTGATGTTTCCTGCCGTCGCATACTAGTCTGGCCTTATAACGTTCAAGGCTTCCATCCGATCTAAACTTGTGCTTAAACAACCACATGCTGCGAATAATGTTCATGTCCGGCGTGCGAGGAACAAGTTCCCAAGTCTTATTTTTAATGAGAGCACTAAATTCATCATTCATAGCATTGTACCATTCTGGTGAGGACAGAGCAACTTGTGGGTTTTTAGGAATGGGGACGATGGTGGCGGTGTGAAGGTTAAGGTTTGGGTTAATTTGTTTTGAATTGCCATTCATAGCGCGTGTGCGCATGGTGCGGTTGGGAGGAGATGGTGGGCTGGGGAGGGTGGATGGAGTAGGTGGGATGGTGGGGTCAGCCGTAGCGTGACCCGGGAAGAAGACCGACCGAGGTTGTTTGCGGCTATAAGTATGGAGGAGTGGAGGTGGGTTAGGTTGAGGCACGGGTGCAGTGGGTTGGGCCGGGGAAGAGGGCGCAGAAGGAGGTGCGGTATCATGGAGAGTGGAGGTGTTTGGGTTTGGGCTAGAAAAGGGAAAGGGCGGGGCTGAGGTGGGAGGAGTAGTTTGAGAAGGGGTTGGTGTGGATGGGGCGGAGACCGAATGGTGGGAGACTTGGGACCATAAGAGGGGATTTAGAGGGGGGGAAAGAAAGTCATAGGATGGGGGAGTGGTGGGTGAACGGATGTGATATGGGAAAATGGATTCCTCAAAGTGAACATGATGATTAATGGAGACTTTGTTAGTTTGAAGGTCGAGGCATTTGTAGCCACGGTGGTTGGTGGGGTAACCGAGAAACACACAAGGTTGGGATGGGTTTGCTAATTTATGAATTTTATTGGAGGGGAGAAGGGGGTAGCACAAACAGCCAAAAATACGTAGGTGATCATATGTGGGTTGGCATTTGTAGAGAAGGGTGGTGGGTGAGAGGAAGTTGTGGGTTTTGCTTGGAAGAATATTAAGAAGGTAGGTAGCAGTTTCAAGTGCGTGATGCCAGAGTTTGGTGGGAGGGAAGATTGAGCTAGAAGAGTGCGAAGCATGTCGTTGATTGTGCGGATTTTGCGTTCCGCTTTCCCGTTTTGGGAAGAAGTGTGAGGGCAGGAGAAGCGGAATTGCATGACGTTTTGATGACAAAAGTTTTGAAATTGATGGTTCGCATATTCTGTTCCATTGTCACATTGGAATTGTTTTATTTTGCGCTCAAATTGGGTATGGACATAGTTGTTAAAATGTGTAAAAGTCTCGAAAACTTGTGACTTATGACTTATCGGGTATGTCCATAGAAAGTTGGTAAAGTCATCGAGAAATAAGACAATAACGATGTCCACCAGTGCTAAGGACCGGTGATGTCCATAGATCGCTGTGAACAATGTCAAAAGGTAAATAAGTTTTATTCAATGAGTCATAAAAAGGAAGTTTAACACTTTTGCCAAAAATACATGATTGACAAATAGTCTCACTACATTTTTTATAACTAATACAAGAAGAAGATTTTAAGGTCCGAGCTATTGCATCGAAGGATGGGAGCCTTGGTCTTGAGGTCCTTCACAAGAAAACCGAAAGGGTCAAATTCAATGGATATTAAATTATCAGTGGTAAGACGCCGGACAGAAATAAGGTTTTTAATTAGTTGAGGGGCATATAGAACATTATTGAGTTTAAGGTGTGGGAATGGGTGTGGTAAAGTGAAGTTGCCCTGTCCAAGAACCGGGATGGTCATGCCATTGCCGACTATAATATGTTTAGAAGTGCTACCATTAAAAACAGACGGGGAAATGTTACCTTGCTGATTTGCCATGTGACCCGTTGCTCCAGTGTCCATATACCCGACCGGATCCTGTTGATTTAGAGATAATGTGTAGAGAGCTTGAGCAATGTTGGTTGGAACTGGACCGGCGGTGTAGGCCTGAGATGGCGCTGGCCCAAGGATGCCTGCTCCTGTATTTGGTTTGGGCATTGATGGGTACGGGCATGGTGGGCTCGGTTGCGCCGTGGGCCAGTGTTGGGCCTGGTTGTTCAATAGGGAGGCCCACTAATTAGATGCCCAAGCCTGTGGGAACACAATGTAAGCCCTCGACCAGAAGGACCGCGCCCCCTGCCCCGCCCCCGGCTGCGACCTCGTCCACGATTTCGGTCGTAGGGCCGAGTAGCATGGCTGTCAGATGGTGAGGGGTTGGTCGTGACAGCCGCAAGTGCGGTGGCAGACGAGTGAGCGGCCTGAGCAGCCTGATGCTTCTTCTTGCTCTCTTCCATGGTGAGATGCGAACGTGCTTCATGAAAATCAGGTAAGGGGTCTCGATTCTGTAGGATTGTTGAAATTCCATCATACTGTTCTGTAAGACCGGTTAACAGCTGAAGGACGAGGCGTTGATTGTCAACAGGGGCCCCGACACTAGTGAGTTGGTCGGACAGGAGTTTAACCTGTTGGCAATAGGCTGACATGCTTGAAAAGTTCTCCAATCGAACGTTGGAAAATTCCTGTTGAAGGAAGACGGACCTGGTGTTCTTATTATCTTTGAACAGCCCTTCCAAAGTGGTCCAGGCTTGATGAGCGGTTGCGCCAAGTTGCATAATGGTGTGCAATAGATCTGTGGAGATGGTTCCATAGATCCACTGCAGGACAATAGCATCAATACGAGACCAGAGAGCATCAGTAGTAGAAGAGGTAGCCTTCTTTCCATCGTCGGTGGTTGTTTTGGGGCTGAGATGGTCGAAAACTTCATACGCACGACAATGGACCTGAAAGAGTTCGGACCATGTCGTGTAATGAGCTGTTTCGACTTCAAGAATGATAGGGATGAAGTTTTTAATGTTGGATACGGTCATGGCAGGGTGTATTTTGGTGTCCATGAGAGAAGGGTGAGGGGGGGTCCGAAGATTTGAAGAGGAAGCTGTAGAAAGTGAACGTCAGAGAGGGGGGGGGGGGGGGGGGGTGGGTTAGCAGGATCGATGGAGGTTTGATACCATGTAAGAATGATATTCAAGATGATCTCCATTGAGAATAATGATAGGTATATATACAAACTGTGATGAGATCTTCTCTCAATCAATATTAATGACCTAGGATCTAAATGAATCAATACTATATTTACATTTGGCAATTACAATCATTACTATCTATATACGATATCTATTATTACTTTTTAAACTAGTCCAGTGTACATGATCTTATAAGTGTCAAACAATAAATGGCCTACTGATGTTGCGTCATTATGAGTGTGATCGAGTTCAATTTTCTCTAAATATAATTTTTTCTGAGGAATTCATGTATTTTGAGCACCTGGCAGCATGTTCCCGAACCATCAGAAACTTTAAGATAACTGTTAGAACCTTGAACTGATCCGATTGAATTACTGAAAATAGAAACAAAGTTGGCCAGATTCGAGAAAGGCAATTCTCCAAAATAACAAAACACTGTTAATCAAAATCTGGATGAAAAACAAAACAAAAGAAACAGCCCTAGTAATACTACTGCTGCTACTGCTACGAGCAGTTATGCAATTGCTGAGTGCTGCCCACTGCCCACTTCTCCACTCAGCTACAATTTGGGTTGAACGGGTCAAGTGGTTATGTAATGCCCATGATATCCTCCAGCTGCTCCAATGGATCACCCGTTCCAAATTGGGTTTGGGTCTGGGTTCATAGTAATAACCCTCAACCATATATAAATTGCAGAACAGGCCCTCAACTTTGCTGAGGCCATCTGAACACTCCTGAGTCTTTTGAGCGGAATGTGACCCTCATTCGATATATATGAGATTCTGGCGAATATTGAACTTTTATCCAATACTGAGGCCCAAAAACAAAGAAAATATGTGAAATAGTACAAAAAGGCGGCACAAGACTGCTAAGTGGTTAGTGTAGAAACGGATGATGTAAACCCCCCCTAAAAGAGTCCACATTTGACTTGTTTTGGTATATGAGGGGGAGCGGATTCTTAATCTCATGGTATGCGGTATATTGGCTTTAAACAAACAAATAGTTATTAATTGCATGTATGATGTATGTGATAACATCTTGCTAATTCTTTTTCTTCAATCTAGCTAATCTTTAAGATTTAACCTAAGACAACAATCTCTTTTTTATAAACAATAAAATGCTGAACATCTCATAGCTCTTAAAATAAGTGAATTTGAATGTTTTTTTATTTTTATTAATAATACCATAGTTCTTATAGTGCTTTATTTCTTCATCATTTCATCACCTACTTTGCAGTAATTGATGATCTAACTTGTGCACAAGTTAAAATTCGATCAAATGATTTCGATCGTTTCACTTTCCAGGTCATGATATAGTAGCAACTTTTATGATTCAGAAGCCATTGTCTTTACTGCAAGATGATTTTCCACAGCTTCAGGGTGATATATTCGATGAAATAAGAGTTCCCACTATTAAGGCATGCATACACACACTCTCTCTTTCTCTACCTCTATCTCTCTTACACACACTCAGTACTATATTATACTTGTCTGTCCTTCAGGTTGTAATTTTAACAGCAGAAAGAAATGACAGAGCCAATACCACCAAGGTTATTTTTGGTGTTGATCCTGATGAATACAATTCGAACATTACGTCATATGCCAGAAGCTTAGTTAGAGAATCTTTTGTCTCTCTTGTTCTTAAACAATCACCTCTACATTTGACGGAGTCTCTATTTGGAGAACCATCTTCTTTTGAGGTGTTGAAATTTGTTGGAGGAATAACTGTCACCCCTGACCAGAGTGCATATCCACTGCAAAAGGTTCAAATACGGTTCAACTTTACATTGAATTATTCTATTCAACAAATACTCGACCACTTTAATGAATTGACTAGCCAGCTCAAGTCAGGCCTGCATCTTGCTCCATATGAGGTAAATATAATAAATGGAAAATAAATACATATAGAGAGTTATTTAATCTTTAAACATTGTGATTTACTCTGTTTATTGTTATATAATGCAGAACTTACATGTTAGCTTGACTAATCCTAAAGGTTCAACGGTGGCTCCCCAAACGACTGTGCAGGCGTTGGTTGTTCTGGCGTTTGGGACTCCATCAATGTCTAGGTCCAAACAGTTGGCTCAAACCATTAAGGGTTCACCAACAAAAAATCTGGGCCTAAACAACACTCAATTTGGGCGTGTGAAGCAAATTAGTCTTTCATCTTATTTTAATGGTTCTAGTGGTGGCAGCAGCGGTGCCCCGACACCTTCTCCAGCTCCACTACCTCACCCTCCTCCACAACCCCACCATAACCACCATCACCATCACCATCATGATAAACAACTGCCGCCTGCAAAGCCACCTTCACCATCAAAACATACCCCTGCACTTCCACCTGTCCCCACCGCTGCACCTCATAACATTCACCATGCAAAGCCACCAGATTGTCACTCCGGCTACAACAGGAGGAAGAAGAATCCTAATAAGCATCCTCCTCTATTTGCTCCTGTTACTCAGCCAGTTCCTCCACCACATACCCATCCCCCACCACCACAACGACTACCACCACCACCACCAACGCCACCACCATCATTACCACCACCACCACCTGTAACTGAAACGATCCCCGCATCAGGCCCATTGCCAAATGTAGTTTTTGCACACACTCACCCCCCATCAAAAAGTGATTCTGATGCAGACCCTCCTGATGTGTCACCGTCAGGTTCATTTTTGCAACATTCATGTAAGTTAACAATGACAAACCGTAAGAATCATGTTTTTATTTTTTACTAATACATGCAACGTACGTCTTTTTAACCAACATACATACCATTTTTAAACCTTCTAACGATGATATCGTCATGAATGTCCTTCTATATAATTTGTTTGATTGAATTGTGATTTATGTTTGGCAGCAGCATGTGGAGGTGTGGTTTTGGCTTTGGCTTTGAGGGCAATTATGACATTTGTAGTTGTCATCATATTGCAGCAAAAATGAAATGCTGTATTCTATAAACTGGGGGAACTTGACGTCGTTGGAGAAGTGGGGAAGCAATGCAAAAGACGAGCATGCCCTCACAGTCCTACTAGTCCTACGTTGATATATAATTGTTGTCGTTTTAATTGTAAATATTTGAATTACAGGTTGAGACGGAGCAATCGATGTGTTTTCAGGTCAAAGTCACGGAGATGACAGGCCCTTTGATTACATCGGCCGTGCAACCAACCAACCAGCAACTGTGTTATCCTTTATGTTCTTCTAATCTACTCAAGCCCACGACCACCGGAAGAAATCACAACACCAACATTTAGTTTACAGATCATTTGCTTGCTTCACTTGTCTGGTGCCAATAAAACAGTTTACATCATGTTGTAGTTAAAGTGGTAGTTCTTATTTGTATGTGGTTTCATGGGCGGAAATTAAATTATGTAAAATGATAATAATATTATTATATGCTTTAATCTATTATCAAAAAATGAAACCCCAAATTGTCAAGAATTTCTCTCTTTGTAATCAAAAGTTAAATCTTGTTTCTGAAGTAAGTTTGTGTTTTTATTTGTGCCAAAACTAATGGTCAAGTATGTTACAATGAGGTGTCTTACGCATTTACAACCTCAACAAGAGAAAGATAGACATTCAAGCTTGAAAATAAGTCATTAAAAATGGATGATTGCAAATGTTTGTGTAATGTGAGCTTGAAAGAATATGAATATGGTGTAGCTGTTCCATTGCCATATTTACCGGAACAAAGTGAACGTCAATCCAATATGTTTGAAAGGTAAGACGCTCATGTCATGAAACTAGACAATAGAGGCGCGTAGTTAAAGACATCGAGGTGACATGAGTAGACTCTAAAGCCAACGTGCTTCCACAATACCATAGCGACACCTTGATATTTAGCTTCAATGCTGCAACGAGAATTAATAGCCTGGCGTTTGGAGGACAAAGATAAAGTCATCTCCCAAATACTTGCAATAATTAGAAATGCACCAATGAACGAACGAATAAGATATTACAATGAAATGTCAAACGCAGGGGCGGAGCATCAATAGGGCCGGGGGGGGGGGGGGGGGGGGGGCGCCCCCCCTATTTTTTCGTCCGTAGTGTTAAATTTTAGCCCGAAAGTGTAAATTTTTGGCCCGGTAGTGTAAATTTTTATATAAATATCGAGTTCGCCCCCCCTAAAAAAATTTAATTTCGCCCCCGGCCCCCCTACGAGATAGTTCAAGCTCCGCCACTGGTCAAACGCTCTTTCTCCTGATGTCTTGCTTGCTTGTATCTTGATGAGAATGGAAAGATATAATCGCTCAAGGTTTTGAAAAGTAATTATTCGTTAAAAAAGAAAGAAAAGTAATTATGATTTCTGTATATGCAAGAGTTATTTGAACTGTTGGGAGTCAAAAAACTTTACTACTTTAGTAGAAAGAGCACGAGAAAAGAGGACAAAAACTATCATGATGATTTGGCATTGCATTTAATCCTGAGAAAATTATCTAGGAAGACATGATCGATACACGATTCGACCATATGTGCGATCGTGGACATGTTGTTTGAGCATTGTGTAGTTGATGTTGATCAGAATGTTGGCGGACAATCCATGGTCAATCGTAGACCGTCCTTGTTCCTATTTTGTCATTTGATCATTTGATGCTCGATCTTTCATTTGTTGCGTTGGCTTAATCTTGAAAACTCAATATTAGCTAATGTGGAATGAAAATTTGATATTTGCTAAAGTATCTATATCTATCATATCATTCTTTAATAGGGCTAAGATAAATTCAAATTTATTTCATAACCACAATCAATGTTTTCGACTTAACCTGTTTAGACTTGCCCATGAATGTAAACTTTTGATGTGAGTCGTTCTTATTATACCCATTTTTAGCCCTTACTAATGAAAAATCCTAGATGCGTTAGTAATGCTATCCATCTACAACGAGTTTGCTAACAGATGTTACAAATTTCAAGATATATGATATTTGAACAACGTTTCTCAAAACTATAACATGGCATGTAGAATAAAAGAGTTTGTACTTCCCCACACTTTCAAGCTCTAATCGTTATTCATTTACAAGGGAAAACGTCTACCAACACGATGATGGCTCATGAAACAAGCCCTAGAACCACTCACATGAGTAGTTGATCTACACACTTGAATAACAACGGGCAATGATTGATCTAGCAATCCGAAATACCGTGGATATAACTTCAGTCACTTTCATGTCGAATATCACTAATGATCATTTCTACACCAACACTGTTTTGATAATGACGAATGTAATATAACATGTAGTACATATGTTAAATATAAATGTTCATGATAAGATTGTACACATCTATATTTCTCCCTCTTTTGTCACCTTGAATAGCTCCCCATAACTTGTTGCCCCCTTGATTATTCCTTCACTTTATAAGTGCAATCTCTCGATTATTTCTCCTTTTTATATACACGCCCTAGATTCTTGCTCCCACTCAAAGATACATGATGTATGCCGAATACATTGGAATTGAAAATCGTAGACAAAATAAGCATGTACAAAGCATACTTGGTACTATGACACGAATAAGCATGTACAAAACATACTTGGTATTATGACACGTTATAACAATATTGCATGCACATCCTATATACCCGCAAGAGACACCTAAAATTGCAAGGCATTTTGGTAAGAATCACAAATTCACAAGCAAATATTAACGCATCAATTTGAGCAAGCGAGTAGCGACTATAATGATTATCTACTAATAATGTAGCGAGAAGATTTCCTACTTGATTATCAACCTTTTAGAAGTTAGATCCTTCCCATAAAAGGAGCATTTTCAATAGTATCAAGTAGGATCATGTAAACTAGTTTATATTTAGAGGACCATCCTTGCAAGCATGAATGCATAATGTATAAGATGCTAGTATGGTTACTCTTATGTTTACTTGTACTTTTCTTTGTGGATTGTGTTACAGTTTTTAATCTTTGATTAATAGCTCCCCTTTATCTACAGAGTTTTGAAAAACTTCATTTGCCTTATAAGGATTTATTAATCTAACTTAATTAACAAAATATGTTTGTTAAAACAAAATTGTGTTTTTGTAATTTCATTGGATGCGTTGTAATTCTAGTGATTTTGGTTTCATACATGTAAGTATTCATTTGGTACAAATTTCCTAGTGCCTTTGTTAATCTATCACAATTCTTAATGTCACGTCTTAGTTGTATAGGATTCTACTTTAAATTCCCTTTAATTTGCTATTCCTTTTAACAAATCCATTCTAACCAACTAGTTTTCATCCTGATGATGAAAAATCATGGGTTAATCGCTCATAATATAATTTTTAAAGACACCGATGCCCACCCTCCGTACTTCATAGTTTACACCACCTAGGGTGTTCAACAAATTGAATTTCAAGTTACCAGAGTTATTAGAATCGAGTTATTTGAATCTTAAAAGTTTGAAGATACATTCGAATCCTATTCGAACTAGATTCGAGTAAACCAATTCGAATCATGTCAAGCTTGAAATTCGATTCGATTTAGTTTGAACTCAACCTCAAAAAATAAATTAAATCTATTTTTCAAAACACATGCAAACTCGAATATTTTCCAGCATGAAAAATAAACAAGTTTATGAATTCAATAGAACATTAAAATGTCAAATGCCCAAATTCTAAACTTAATTATTAGGGCTCCATACGTTCGACCGAGAGGTTGATGGGAGTGAGAGAGGTCATTCTATCTTTCAAAATAGGATTCCATACTTCGATAGTTTAACAGTACGTTCGACTAAGAGGCTGAGAGGAGTAAGTCTCGATAACGATACATATTTAGATTTTAGGTAATTGCTAATTGGATTTGGGTGTATACTAGCAATTAGGTGTTTGGATTGGATATTATATTTTTAAAAATTAACTAATTTGGGTTATAGGTTAACAACCAACAAACTGTAGAGTATCGAAAATAACCAGACCAATGTTATAAGGCTGATTTTAAATAACAGATTTATCATTCAAATCATATTGAGTTTTTTTGGTATGATTCGAATACTAAAGACCGACCTCAATACTTCACAATTTATTGGTTGTTAATACTATAACCCAAATTAGTTATTTTCGTCTTCTCAATACTCCACAGTTTGTTGGTTGTTAATCCTATAACCCAAATTAATTAATTTTAAAAAATTTATTATTGTTATATATATTCTGATGCACTCACACCCACCCACCCTCCCTCCTTCCCTAGTTTCTAGGTGAAAAAGGGGTAATATGTTTAAAGGGAGATGAAAGAAAGAAGAGAGAGAGAGAGAGGAAGGGGTGTGGGGGATTCGTTCTTCGTCTTCTACATAATATTATTACAAAAATACAGGCTTCTTACATTATCTTTTGTGAAGGATTTCATATTTCTCTCTCGCGCTCTCCATTTTGCGAATTCGCTCCCTGAATGCCTCACCAGTGTTCAGGGTCTCTCTCTCTTTTTCTCTTCTTTATCAAAACCTCCATTCACCAATTTTACAAACACAATTTTTGCAATTGGATTTTGGAATGGAGACCAAATTTCACCATCACATTAACATCAGAATTTCTTTTTGTTTCCTCTTGCAGTTAATCGTGGCGATCTTTCAACGGAGGAGCGAGGGAATTGACAATGGTATCAAAATCAGATTCATATATAAAACTAGCCGTTTTTTGATTCGTATGATATGATAATATATGATACGATAACTATGGCAGGTGGTTGGAGATTAACTCCCTGGATCTTGCAGTTGACATATGCATGCATGCATGCAATCTCCTATATGCCTATACCTATACCTATACCTATGCCAATGCCAATGCAAGTAACAACACATCTCTTTCTTACAATTTTCATAAAGTAATGTATGATAATGTGAATATATTTTTTACTTGATTTTGGCAGGCTTATGATGGCTAATCTCCTAAGGAAAGACGAACCCTCTGAAAGATTTTCTTAGAACCTGCTCTTTAGTTAGTTAGTATGTATGTGTTGCAGTCATTCTTACCTACATCAAACACACCAGGATGGCTGTAGTCATTGATCACCCTCATCAAACTACGTATAAGCCACTCGCCCGCCTTCCTATATGCAGGCTCCAATCTTACTCTCATCTGCATGATTTCACTCGAAACATCACAACACATATCACCACTTCTAGTTTCCACAAAAGCTACTCCACCCCATGTCTTTCTTTAGCTACTAAAGCAAAAGAAGAGTTTGAATCACCTAACCCGAGGATAGAGATCATTTGCGGACGTAAGGCTCCAAGGGTTCATGCGCTGGTAGCTGAGGTTGCTATTGCATTAGCTTCAGGGGTCAAGCCCACACCAGTGTCAAGTGGGCTCGGTGGGGCCTACTATCTGCAATCAAGGAAAGGTAGCACTATCGCGGTTGTGAAGCCTGCTGATGAAGAACCGTTGGCATTCAACAATCCTAAAGGTTTTGCAGGCCGGATGTTGGGCCAGCCCGGGATGAAACGGTCCATCAGGGTAGGTGAAACTGGCCTACGTGAACTGGCAGCTTATTTGCTTGACCATGGTGGCTTTGCAGGTGTTCCTCCATCAGCACTTGTCAAAATCTGTCATGTCACGTTTAATGTAAACAAAAACAACACGGGGTTGGCTGCTAACCCACCTTTTAAAATCGCATCAATACAACGGTATGTAGAACATGAAACAGATGCAGGAGACTTGGGCCCATCGGGCTTCTCTGTTAGTTCAGTTCACCGTATTGGCATACTTGACATTCGGCTACTTAATCTTGACAGACACGCGGGGAACATGCTTGTGAAGAATTTTCATGGTAGCTATGTTGCTGGGATGGCTGAACTAGTCCCAATTGACCATGGGTTTTGTTTACCCGAGTCACTAGACGACCCATATTTCGAATGGCTACACTGGCCCCAAGCTTCAATGCCATTTTCAGAAGTAGAAACTGATTACATCTCAAATCTTGATCCATTTAAAGATGCTGAACTTTTAAGAACTGAACTTCCATTAATTAGAGAGTGCTCTGTGCGTGTTTTCATACTTTGTACCATTTTCTTGAAACGGGCAGCAGCTGCTGGACTTTCTCTTGCTGATATTGGTCAAATGATGACACGGGATTTTATTGGAGGTGAAGAAAGTTGGAGTATTTTGGAGAATATCTGTGTAAACGCAAAGGCCAACTTGGATATGGATATAACAAGTGATGGAAATGATGAAGTTAAAGAATTTGATGAAATGTTCGCATTTGATAAGGAGTTTGAGGACGAGTTGAACCCAAATGAGGGTGTGTCAATACATTTAGCGACTGATAAACCACCAAAAATGAAATATTCATCTAAAGAAGCAAGGAGTAAAGTAAGTGATGCACGTTTGGCCCGATTAGTACAAGAATGTGATATTAAAGATGATTGTGGTCCAGCCGGGATACCAATATTAAGAAGCATGAGTTTCGCGGCTCATAACAACAATCATGATACAGATGTGTGTGTTTCGTTTGAGGAAATGAAGGAAGATGAATGGTCATCATTCTTGGAGTATTTCGAGGAGCTTTTACCAGAGGCTTTTGAGGAGAAAAGGAGCACGAGCTTGTTGAAACAGAGGTTAGGAAATTCTTGTGAATTCTGAAGAGAAAGTTGATTTCGTGAACAAAAACAGGTACTAATTGATTCCAAGGTATTATCAGCTTCAAGTAACTGTACATTATACATGGCCAAAACTACCACTATACTGTTGTAGACTGTAAATAATTATTATGTCGGAAAAGCGAAGGGCTAATCTGCCATCCTTTCCATATACCCTTTAGGTTACATTCCCTTTGTGTTACTTTTACCCTATATAGAATTCAGATAAGCAATTGTTCAAGTCATATAAGCCAATTCTTTGAAAAATTAACATCTCAATTGGTGCATAGGTCGTGTGTCGTAGGCTATAGGTATGTTTTTCCCCCTTTAGATGTATCAAACACTTCTTATTTGTTTTTTTAGTACAAAATGAAATGAAATAAATGGTTTTATCATATATGTACTTAAATCTATACATTTAGCTACAGATGAAGCTAGCAGAGACTTACAGGTGATTAGCATTTGGCGCAACAAAGATCATACGCGCTCAAGCTCCATAAGATGTTCTTTAGAAGCATAAAGAATTGGAAGTCTTACCCTTGGTTGGTGATCACCGGCTATTGATCTATCAGGGGAAAACACTATATATAAGCTTGCAGATCCATCCATTTCTAACCAATACAGATGTTGCCCAGCACCATAACCACCAAGAAGTTTATACGACGTCTCTGACTGATCCATAGCGACACACATGTCATCGTTACCTAATCAGATCAACACGAAACCCAAACTATCTATCAATCTGCTTACTAAATGCTAAGTTTTACAGTATTGCAGAAATTAGGGTTATAATAATACTCACAAGCAGCAAACTCTAATTGAGTCTGGTAAATGAAATCCAAAACTGCAGTCATATCCCTCTCGAACTGATGAAAAGGTCCACTGTCGAAATTCATTTTCCGTAACTTGCATAATCCCTCCCCCATCTCCATCATCGCACCTTTATGATTCTGATTGCAATATCATCAATCAACTCCAGTTTAAACTAATTAACAAACAACTGCTGAAATCTAATTCAACATTTATCAGAAACTGAATCAATCATCCAATAGAATTCTAATTCAGATTCTGTTTGCAGAATCATCAACTCCAGTTTAAACTAACTAACAAACAACCGTTGAAACCTAATTGAACAATTCAGAAATTGAATCAATCATCGAATGGAATTCTAATTTAGATTCTGTTTGCAGAATCATCAACTACAGCTTAAAGTAACTAACAAACAACTGTTGAAACCTAATTGAACAATTCAGAAATTGAATCAATCATCGAACAGAAAGCGACAGAGATTATATCAACAATAGTTAGATCGAATTCGATCTGTGCAGTGAATTTCATGTGTTGATTTGTAGATGTTAGAACTTAGAAGATAACCTGATTGAAGAGATGATGAAAGCCTACAGCGCACTGCAGAATCCCGTGAACGAGCGATCGGATCGGATCTTCCGAATCGTTCCAAATTGCTTCTAGATAGTCATGGCATCCATGGTAATCTCTGCTGTTGAATAGCGCCACCGCCTCCGTGAACTTACTACCACTACTTTCAACAAAATCGTCATCATCATCATCATCATCTTCAATCGAACGTCGACCAGGGGGAAAACGATAAGATGCTAATGGCTTGTAAATGGATGATGATAGTGGTGGTGATCGTGATGATGATAATTGATTATTATGTAGAGATGATGGGAATTGGCGGGAGATTGAGGGTAGATTTGAAGATAATAAGGGGATTTTGATGTGTGGGAGTGAGCAAATCGCCATGATTTGCTGCTTTCAGTTTCATGTTTTTGATTGTTTGATCTACTTATTGTTCTTGTGGTTGAGGAGGCTTGAAGAAGTTGAAGTGTTTGTGTGCTTGTGTAGTGTGCAAAAGCGGTTGATCACATTTTTCCAACCATATAATAAGATATTTTAAACTTGAAAGTTAAAACTCATGGTTAGATCTTTACCGATACCGTAAAATTATAAACCGAAAAATACTGATTTTGTTGGTCTAGTATCAGTCGGTACAAGAATTATTGAAAATACTGGAATCGAAGAGTATCAATACCAAAAAATAAAAAAACGAATATTAGTACCGATACAGATGAGTCTCATACGGATAGGGCGGTAAACGAATTTCAAACATTTAGCGAAGTGAACTGTTTGACGGAAAGTTTGTTTATGTCCGTTCGTTTTAATTAATGAATGAACACGACCAAGAAAATTTCGTTTGTTTAATTAAACGAATAAACATGAACAAAGCCCGTGTTCGTTCATTTGTATTCGTGAACATTCAATAATGTGTTCGTTGACGTTTGTTTGTGTTTGTTCATTAAAAATTATGTTTGAGATAATTATGTTAAGATATTACATAATGTTTGTGATTTTAATTATAAATCAATATATGATGGTTTAATTTCGTTTGTGTTAATTAATGTCCATAGATATTTGTGTGCGTTCGCTCACATTCGTTTGCGTTCGTTTATGTTCGTGAATAGTTCATGAACATAGTCATTTCCTTAATTAACGAACACGAACAAAAAATCTCGTCCGGTAAACGTTCGCGAACAGTTCATGAACAAGTTATTTTCTTAATGAACGAACACGAACAAGGTCTCATTCGTGTTCGTTCGGTTCATTTGCAACCCTACGTACGAGTATTTTCAAATCGTTGAAACTACTAGAAGCGTCACGAGCGAACAAATTTAGCTGGTTTGGTGATTTTAAAATATTTACGGTTGGTTATAACAGTTTGACGGCTTATGGTTTAGAATCGGAACGCGTAGTTTAACATTATTACAATGCTTCATTTATGGGGCTATCTATTATAAGCTTTGGTTCATGGACTTATAGTTAAAAAAAGTATTAGTGATTTTATTAAAATTATATTAAAACATGGTTACTAATTTATGATTTTATCAAATACATGAAGTTACATACATACATCTCTCATATTCAATTTCACAAACAAAAAACTCAAAACCGATGTCTTTTCTACTCTTCATACGATAAGTTCACTATAAGCTTCAATCATCACTTGCGAGTTATGACACATCACTAAAGGATGCTATTTTTCAATAATTACAGACACATCAACGACTGTCTTAAATTTTATCCAAAAAAAGTTAAAATAATACTATAAAGATACGTATGCGGGGATTAAAATGCCTAATCAAGTTAATTATAATCAGAAAACCATACCAAAAAACCCAGAATCATTAATGTAAAACAACCACACACTATAGATATTCAACTCTTTCATACATAAAAGTCACACACATAACATCTTTATATATAAAGATGCATAAAACAAAGAGTACTTATGTCTCATACTGTTAGCACACACAACACAAACCATGGTCCAAAACAAACACAGAAAGCATCCACAACAATATTTACAAGTTTTGCTGTTTGAGGATCCATCGACGGACTACTTTGAGCCCGAAGGACTTTTGACGCAGCTCTCCCAGCTTCCATACTCTGAACTGAAGCTTTTTGCACCTAGTTTTTCCATGAATTCAGTCATTACAGCGCGTGCACTAGCATCCCACATTCTTGCGTAATCTCCAACACACTGTATCCCACGGGTCTCACGAACCAAAGCATTGAATCTATTCAGCATCTCCTCGTACAGCTTTCCCCATGGTTCGCTGCTTCCAGATTGATTAATTAGTTCCCATAAGCATTACAATCAGATATATACATACTTCTTAGTATATGTTATGTTAGAGTTAACCTTAATAGTTTATAGTTAGATTATCACTTACTTTAGCGCATACTCGCCTGATTTAAACATGCTAATTGCAGAAGCTGGAAAATCAAAGGGAACGACAAGCAGTATGCCAAACTCCGGCATCTGTAAGTATGTTAAAAGAAACAAAGAACCTTTGTTAGTAAAGGTATCAAAATATACATTAGATGCATGGATTGCTTATTATAACATGTTAATTGTTTCCTTTATATGAAGTTTGGAATGAACAACTTCAAACTACTTATTTAGAAACAAATTTTGATCTAAAATATTGTAATCTAGCAGACGAATAACTGAATAAGAAATCTACTTGTTGCGACACAAAAACACAATAGCGTTGAATACTCATACTAACACGACACGTGCTGCGTATTTTGATGGTTCAAAGCATGTTTTCTGTATATGATCAGCAGTTTCCAAATCCAGAACAATACAACGGCACGCGTTGTGTATTGAAATAGCTATTGGCAGTTATTCTAGTAGTAATCGAATTCAAAATTTACCTTTTCAGATGTAACACCTTCGAGTGGACCAAGTAAATCAGGGAAACACACATTCCTAAAGTAACACTTGAGTATGGTTCCATTCTGGCCTCCAAGTATCATGTGAATATTATCTTCTAAAGGGTCTAATACCACATGGATTGTTGTCTCAAGTAGCTTAGCATTGATTTCTTTGATTTCCTCCAATAGTCCCCATTTTATCTGTTAATCAGAAAGTCACATGGATTTCAAAGAGAATAAGATAAAAAACATATACGGAACTAGCATATTTAGAAAAGTAACAAATACCACAACGAAAACATCAAGAATAAGAACAATATATGTTGTATATGGAGTTAATCATATGGATCTCTTAATACATAAAGACGTTACAAAATAGACAAAGGATAAACAAAATAAACTAACGAGAAAATAACTTATAATGAGGTAAACATAGATATATGTATGTATAATACATATTAGATATATCATTAATGAAGTTGATAATGTTTGTTATGAATCTCCATGAGTAAATCTACAACTAAATTATGAAGTAAAAGTTACCTCAGTACTCTTTGTCCTTTTGTTGTATGGCTTTATATATGCATCCCATTCTTGACAACCAAACTGATCATTTTTCATTGATGTGACGGTTAATGAACGTCTCATATTTAGATATGTATCATTATCATAAGCGTTGACATTTCCGTCAATACCAACAAGATTTGTAGGTGCAATTTCCATTGAGCTGATATCAGTTATGGCAGAATTCAGTGCCTTTGATGACATTGATTTGACCTGAAATAGCAAAATAGTCATTAGGATCAACATGTGCCAATATTGTTGTACTTTTAAGGAAACAAGTGTTCTAAAATCATTCTCCTATAACAAACGTACCACTTCGGTCAAATGATGAAATGCGTCTTTTGAAGTTTGAGGTTCTTTGCAATGCAGACCTGCGGGTGTTGTATGCTTTTGATTCTCAACTGTTGTCAATGCGGAACTACCAGATGGAGTGGATGAATTAGCAGATGATGTAAATGGTGATTTAGCTATTGAGTCCGGGGACAACGTCTTCCTTGCATCCAACTTTAAGGATGAGACTGATGTTTGCCGATGAATTGGGTTCGCCCTTGATGGAAGAGAGGCTGATGGGAAGGACTCTGGTTCACACCCAAAATTCTAGGACCCAGAGGCGACATCCCCGCGCGAACAGTTCTTGGTTTGAACTCATTTGTTTTGTGCATGGGTTCTTTCATTTTTTCTGAACTGAACTTCTGATTCGCCACTGGTGGTTGGTGGTTAAGTGCACTAGATGGAGGCTTAGTAGCAGTTGTATTTGAAGACAAACCGATGGGAACACCTAACCCGATAACAACACTCTTATTTGGTCCTGGGTTTATCCGTTGTTTTGTGGTTAAAACAGTTGGCTGTGGAGCATTCACTGAACCAAATGTCAGGGGATCCTCGGGTTTTTGTCCTACACCTGCTTGAAAAGATTTGTTATTGAGTGAACTTGGTGTTCTTGATTCTTGCGGCAAGGGTCCTCTTGAAGAGAGATTCTGATTGAAGGTCACCGTATTGGCTTCAAGATTTATGACCCTTTGAGATGGATTTAGTAGCTGCACAGATGATCCATTAGGCGACTGACGAACAGGCTCAAAGTGCTGAGAACAACCCCCTGACTTGTCTCTCGTGCGGTAGTTCACGTAGTTGACAATTATATTCATATAATTATACACTACTTGGTCATTACTGGGAATTGCTTCAGCTGAAGAGGTGTTTAAGAACCTCAACATCCTTTCCAGATAAGTTTTGATATTTTCGTACTTAACTGAATCGTCCAAAGTTGTTGCCTGCACAAGAGAAGCACACCTAAATAAAAGAACAACATGTGTTTGTGAGTGCAAAAATGGTCTGAAAGATGGTGATTGAGTTGAACCTGAGTGTAACGCTGCATGGCGGTACTGTGCATTTTCAGTAGTCCGCTGTAGTATCGTTCCTTCATTATCCGAATCTGTTAACCACATTAAATATCTTAGATTAATAAGTAAACAAAAAATACACAATGAGCTTTGTTCAGGTAAAACAAGGACAAATACCTGTCTTATAGCATATTCACGATAAGCTTCGGAAGAAGAAAATTCACTAGGAGCTGCAAATCCGACTGGAGCTGCAAATTAAGATCATTAAGAGTTTACTCTCACTACATAACAAAAATTCACCGTATGGGTTTTTATCCGTTATGTATGTTTCTGAAGGTGTGGCTTTCTGAGTTACCTGATAAATCGGGTAGAGCGTTATCGGTTTGTTGCAGCCCTGCTATTGATATCAAATTACCCGAGGTCCCTGTCACCTGTTGCATCTGTAACTGATTTTGATTCAGGTTTAGCTGCATTTGCGCCCTCGGTGTCTGATTGTTATGAAGATTCGGCGTTTGTGTATTGACCGTTGGCCCTGTACAGGGAAGCAGCTGGTTTGATGGCATTTGGTAATGGAGTTGGTTCATTTGATCAGCAGTTGTGATATTCGATTGATTTGTAAACGATGGTGTTTGTGGCTGCTGAACCGCGTTGTTATTGAAGAAGTGCTGCAGCAGTGGTTCATTTTGATGTGTTTGGGTAGTTTGTAATGGCTGATATCGGAGAATATCTGTTATTTGTGACTGTGAAATTTGCACACCATGATTCGAGAGAGTTTTGATTGCTGAAGATAGGATCTGGCCTGCAACTCGTAGCGGAATTATTATTATTATCATCATGGAGACTGTTGATTTCTTTTAATGTATTTGAGAAAGTATGAAAGAATTTCACTGCAGCATTCTGTAAAACAAAAGTTCACTTGTTACCTGAAGTGTCCAATGTGCCTGTGCTACTGCTGGGAGCAAAGCTGCTATTTGTCACCATTTCTTGAGGAATTCCAACTTGTGACTGCATAGAATCATGTAAAACTATAAAAATTCAAGAACGTAAGCGACATGTAGCTATTCATCAACACATAGGCAGAAAGTTTCTTGTTCTTCACCATCGTTTTCGTTGAATTGATAGATCATATTTTGTTTAAATGATTTTGATGTTTGACAAATCAAATATTTGAAAAGACGCAAAGTTTTCACAATGACAACAAAAGAAGTTCCTAACGCGATTTCATGACGCCCTTCGCTTGATCTAGTTTTGACAGAATCGAGTTGCATATCATGACCTTAGCATGTAAAGCTTAACTATTTTTCTCATCAGAAGCTAGTTAAACATAGTATATAATATATATTTTCATTTAAGAGCCAATCTTTTAAAATGGAATTCTATATGTGGAGATCAGAAAAAGCAATTGTTGATGCTTATGCCTGTCATCTCCAAGTTGATATATCATATTGAACTTTCTTAATGACTTATTTGCTTGTAAAAACCTCGGTTTGAAACAACTTGACGCGAATTAGTAGAAACAAGATGTTTAAACCATAAAGATAGTTACATGAAACACACGAATACATGACCGAATCAGGAAAATATCGGCATACCACATTTGATGAACCTTCTCCGAAATTTGTGCAGGCGTTTACAACTGGCATGAGTAGCTGACTAGGATCTTCTGGTTCTATCAATATTGGATCATCCACACTGGCCATAAAAATTAACAAGTTAATCTCATTTCAACTCTAAACATAGATCTTGCTTACAACATCAGTAACCAAAAAGAAACATATGTACTAAAACAACAATAATTGACCTTATCATAATAAACTCAACCTCTTAAGTGATATGTTAACATTGTTTTATCAGAATAGAAGTGTTAGCACTAAACACCAGATACGTTAAATAGGCGTAACGTCCACCCCTGGGCGCCCCATGCAAAAAAAAACCCAAGTTATATGTTCTCTTTGCTATGGGAACATCTATGATTTACCACCCCATGTTGTTGATGTCTCAGGGCAAAGAGAGCAAAGAACGTAAGTTTATCCCCCCCAAACCCCCCGCGGGTTCCAAAAAAAATCGTTAGCCCTCCCTGGGAGGTCCTAAATGCCACGTAAATACACGAACATGCAACAAGCAAAGTATGTTTCATGATTTCGAAGATAGATATAGAATATAAATGACAAGTCAAGTCCTCAATTGAGGAACTTTTTAAATTTGGTCGGTCACGTGGATGTGCGTACTAAAAGCATATGGAAAAGTGTGCGTTATAAGGTGACGCTACAAGTATACACATAATGAAGATAGTTAAAGGAGGTTATATCTATTTATGTGTAACTAAACGACAAAAGACAACCGTTATAAACTTTATAAATGAAGATAGTTAAAGGATGTTATATCTTTTTATGCGCAACTAAACGACAAAATACAACCGTCGTATACTTCATAAAATGAAGACAGTTAAAGAAGGTTATATATTTTTAAGCGCAACTAAACGACAAAAGACAACCGTCGTAAACTTCATAAAATGAGATAGTTAATTAAAAGAAGTTATATGTATTTATACGCAACTAAACGACAACAGATAGGCACCATAAACTCATAAAATGAAGAAAGTAAATAGAAGTTATATCCATATATGCGCAACTAAACGACAACAGACAACAGACAACTGCCATAAACTTCCTATAATGAAGATAGTTAATAGATATTATATCCATTTATGCTCAACTAAACGACAACAAACAACTGCCATAAACTCATACGGAACTTACGTGTATGACGAAAAGTTTAATAACTCTTCTAGTCCTTACTTACATTAACCAACAATATAAAAACCAACAAAACTGTATTTTGTAAAAACTTTGAATGTATAAGAAGATCGAAAATAATTGGCTATAATTCTTTTTGTTTAACATTAATCAAATACATTTGATTATGTACAACATAGTATAGATCACTAGAAATTGTGACATTTTAGTGATAGAAAATATGGAAGCCCTGCAGCCAACAAACAAAATCAAGTGTTTATTTGTGTGGTGCACTCAGTCGAAGTAAGATTAAATATTTTATACTATGAAGGTCCTTCAAAATAAGCTATTGATTTTTTGAAGTAAATATTGACTGCATAAAAAGTAAGAAAACCAACATAATTTTCCATGTTATATATATTAAGTTATCTCATTTGTGGTCTCTTCCTTTAATTAAAGCAAATATTCAGCTTCTTCCTGAATTAATAAGTGTAAGCAGATGAAAAACTTTTAATGTGAAGTAAACTAACCAAAAGAAATAGCCACTTTGAGTCTTAGATCGACAAGTAAAAATGTAGAATTATTATTAGTTAATTTATCAAAAATTTGTGCTAACAAAACCAAAATATGAAAAATTGATAAGTTCCTGCAAACACGTACAGAATATTATTAATATTGATAATAAAAATTATATAAATCAAAAAGTAATAATAACAAAAAAATGAATATTAAATAGCCGATATATGAAGACGGTGGTCAAGTTTGAGTAAGCAAATGAAACACTAGAATATCTTTCATAGCAAACCCTTGATTATCTTCTCCGATCTGATTAAAGCAAATAAGATCTGATTGAATAAATATTTCTTAGCAAAATGATAGCATTAAATTTGGGGAAAATTTCAAAATTAAGATTAATTAATTACAGACCTTTAAAACCCTAAAAAATCACTGCAAATTTTATCAAAAAGAAGTCATTTTTTGCAACAATTATCAATCAACAAAAAACCCATTCAGACATCACAACAAACACCTTCTGTAAACGATCAGATCCACCCCGATCTTGCTTAAACATGCAAAACATTACTTCAAATTAGCAAAAAATTCAACTTCAAATTAGCAAAAATATCAAACAAATTCAAGTAATTAACAAGAACAACAATTAAGAAAATAATCAAGAATCTACCCATAATCCATCTCAGATTCATTCATATTCGCGACCCAAGGAGTGCTGTTCAACCAATTCTCAAGATCCGTATCAAACTCAGCTTTGTTAGCTGATTTGTTGCTACTTTCTTCGGTGTTCATCGTTCATGCAACTTCAATCAAACTGCAAAAAAAAAATCAATGAGAGCACAAGATTTGAAATCTGAATCAAACCCAGATGAAAAGAAGTTGAATCTATCAAACCCTAATGAGATTAGAGTGTGTTGTGGTGATTATGTGAGGTGATATGATGAACCGACAAGTGATGTTAGCAGAAATTAAAGGCGATTGAACGTGGCATTATAAGCTACTTACTTCAGTCGGTGGGTTTGTTAGTCCGCAAGAGTGTTGAAGACGATAGAAAGGAAAGTGAAAATCTGATGCAATTGACGTTACGATTTGTGTGAATTGAAGCTAAATGCCACCTTAGTTGTGTGGTTCTTTGATGAATTTAAGATGGTATTGCATTGTGTTTTTGATAGCAAAAGTTGGTGAATAGGGCACTGTTCTTTTTCTTTAGTGCAATTTCAGTCCTTGTATTTTTGGGACTTTGGCTTTTACCAGACAAGAAAAATAAAAAAAACTAAGGAACAAGGCTCTTGTATCTGCGGGGTGTGTTAGGTGACTTTAAGTCTGATATACGCATTCTAATTTACCTGAATAGAACCGGTCGGAATCGGTCAAAAAACAGGAACCGAAAAGAACCAAACCAATCATTTCTCTTAAAATAACAAGCTTTGAACCTGAACCAGTTCCATCAAAAAGCAGTTTTGAATTTCATTAAAACAATCCGGGTGTATCTTAATAGGACTATCAGGTGACTTTAAGTCTGATGTACGCATTTTAATTTACCTTAATAGAACCGATCAAAATCGGTCAAAAAACGGGAACCGAACCAAACCAATCACTTTTTTCTTAAAATAACAAGCTTTAAACCTGACCCAGTTCCACCATAAAGCAGTTTTGACTTTCACTAAAACAAACCAGGTGTGTCTTAATTGGACTATCAGGTGACTTTAAGTCTGATGTGCGCATTTTAATTTACCATAATAGAACCGGTCAAAATCGGTCAAAAAGCGGGAACCGAATCGAACCAAACAAAACCAAACCAATCACTTTTTTCTTAAAATAACAAGCTTCGAATCTGAACCAGTTCCATCAAAAAACATTTTTGACTTTCATTAAAACAAACCGAGTGTGTCTTAAATTGGACTGTATGTGAACATTATCTAAACTTGAAGGTGGTTCTTGTATTCTATTTTAATATTTTACAAAAGCCGCAATAAGGCATTATGCCATATGATGTGAATATGTGATATATTACAATAACTTTTTTTAATTACTAAAATACTCAGAAACTAAAAGGTAAAAGAATTTTTGAACGATTATAAATTCCAAAAATACCTTGTATTAAAATTTACCTTAGAAGTACTAGAATTTGATTTAAGGATTAAAAAAATGGTTATATTTTAAGGGTTTTGCTAAGTTGGATATTTTATTAATTATAGAAGATGATTGGTTAAAAGAAACAATTTATCATAATTATCAGATGTTTATGATATTATTATCATCCAATGAAAATCAATGTATGGTTGGATGTTACACTTTTAATCACAGTCGTAGCAAAACCCATTTTTAATAGTATGAAATGAAATAGCTGATCGATTTGATCGAGAATAATAAAATGTTAATTTATAAAATTAGAACAGCAAAATTATGATGTCATTAATTCAGTTAAGCATAAATTATCCCAAAGTTTCATTATATGGAATTTAATACATCAATAATATTTAGCATTAATTCAATTAAGCTACTTGTACTTCTTTTATTATCAAGTTATTAAAAAGAGGTATAAATATGTTCACTCGCTGATTTAACCCTTTGTAACTAAATATCACATTAATTATTTTTAAAAAATCTTTTTGCCTCTTTTTTTTATATATAAAGCTAATAATATATTTTTATGTTAATTAGACATATGTACCTAAACATGAGGGTTTTTTATCCGAATTATGATAAAACATGTAATGGTCGTAACTCAACTACACCACCGTAAGCCATCGGCTTCAGATCTGAGTGCTAGAAATTAACTTCAAAGACACATGAAATCCCACATTTTACCATTTTGTACCATTAAATATTACCGTTGCCAATTAAAATTTTTAATTAAATATTTTTTAACCAAAAATTAAAACTTTCTTCTACAATCAAAACATGGATTAAAGTAGACAGTCTAACTTGGTCTTAAATTGAAATTTGAAAGTTGATTCAAGCTAAAATTACTCACAATATCCACCTACGCCAACAAAGCTTAATCAAATCGATCAATTCTTGCTTTCACCCGTGACCCAAACTCCCACTACTAAAATCAAACCGTTCTTGGAAATAATCCTTCAACATAAACATGAAATTGCCTCCTTGTAATTTTTAGGTTTTCATATTTATTTTTTATTTGGTTTTTGTAGTTCTTTTAAAATTGTAAGTTATTTTAATTAAACTTTTAGTTGTGTATTTTATTTTTAATTAATGAGAATTATGTTTTGATCTTTTAATGTATTGTTTGATATTTATTTTAAAAAAAGTCTGAGCACCTTTTTAGTTTTTAGTTATTTTTATTAAATTTTTAGTAGTTTTGAATACTTTTGGATTCAAACGAGTTAGCATAATTTAAGTGGGTGTTTTCTAGGATATTATTGGATTTAAAGATGTGCACCCTCACTACCCTAAGGACTTGTAATATACTCTCTCTCGCGCTCGGGGGGGGGGGGGGGGGGGGGGGGGGGGAGGGTAAGGGGTGACGCGACATGAAAACGACTTGTTTAACCGATTTATCTCATGGTCTATAACTTCTTTTATGTTTAACGAACTAAGAATGAGAAAAGGATGAAGTCTTGATTCTTAGTTTTAATTATTTTGAAAAGGGTTACATTATGTACTTTTTATTAAACATCTTTATTTATGACATAAGCATGTCAGACGTTGCCAGCTCTACTTTCACTGGACACTACTTCCTTGGGTTGTATTTAAAAAAAATAACTATAAAAATAATTAAAATAACTAACTAAAAGTTAAAAAAAGGAACTGGTTGTATTAAGAATATGATGTTATTGTTATTATATTTATAAAATATGAAGTTGTTTATAACAATTTATTATTTGTTTTTTAGCATTTAAATACTTGGAATTTAATGCTTTAAGAGCAAAACTTTTATATAAATTCTAGTAACAAAACTGAATTTTCATAAAATAAGTGAAAGAGTTGATTCAATTTAGGATATGACAATATTAATTTATGTTTTTGTTTAACAACTAATTGGATCACTTACAGATCACTGATCCATTACTCAAGTACGGAACATTAAGCACTAGGCTAGCACATCCCTGAATGAATACTCGTACATCAGTACGTCCCAGTCAGTTCCAAAACTGAGAATACACTCAGAATGAAACCCACCTTAGATGAGAAAACCCCTTAATCCACTTGAAACCCTATTTATTTTTGTCATACGTAAGACTTGAACTCAAAACTTCCATCTATTTCAATAACTTGAGCTAGATCACTTTAACCATGTGAACTAAGATTATTGGTATTTATCTAATATTAATAAATGATTGCATTAAGTGTACACATGTCATCATGACATTAATTCTACTATTTATTTTCCCGCTCAAATTATTTATTAATTTTTAAAATGACAAAAACAACTAATTTTTAAATTTTCTCTCTCTCCCCCTCTCTTAGTTAAAACATTCATTTTTTTCTAAAACCAATATTTTTATGAAACGTGTATTTTTAATTAATTAATAACTAGATATTTTGTTTTTAAAAAATACGCTTTTTTAAAGGAAAAAGATTTTTAAAAACTATGAATTTTTTAAACAACGTACCTTTTTTCACATACAAATTATTCCTTTTTAAAATAAAAGTTTTATATAAAACCATTTTTTTAAAATAAAAAATAATTAAAACCCAAAGTTTTTAAACAATGAGATGTTTATAAAAATGATATAGTGTCAAAACAATCTTTAATTAATACAAAAAAATATTCATAAAACAAAATTAACTAAAAAACTAACCCACTTGATAGAGGCTTTGTCTCTTAAAATGGAGGTACTAGGTTTAAACCCAGACATGATGTAAAATTATCCGGTGTTATTTAGAAGTACTAGTAGGATGTATTTGTCGTTCAAAAAAAACTAAAAACCATAGTTTTGAAATAACAAGATTAATTCTTATAAATGATATTTTTTCAAAAACAATATTCTTAAAAATAAATATTTTTTAACATATTTTAAAATGAGAGTTTAAAAAACATTTTTTAAAATGAAAATCTTAAACAAATAATAAAAATATATTATTAACTAAAGTACTTACTAATATGTAATTTTAGTTATATCTTATATTATAAAAGTGTTTTATATTTCTTAACCCTTCACTAATATTTAATATTTTTTATTTAACCCATGTAATATACGATGTTATAACTTAGTGTATGTATAAAAAATGTAATTGATGTCAGCCTTGAACACATATCATTTAATTCAGCACAAATTAGCCTTCACTTATAAATGACATTTTTAAAAACAATATTCTTAAAAAGAAATATTTATTAACATATTTTAAAATGAGAGTTTTAAAAAAACATTTTTTAAAATGATAATCTTAAACAAATAATAAAAATATATTATTAAATAAAGTACTTACTGATACATAACTTTAGTTATATCTTATATCATAATAGTGTTTTATATTTCTTAACCCTTCACTAATATTTAATAATTTTTATTTAACCCGTATTATATACGGTGTTATAACTTAGTGTATGTATAAAAAAAGTAATTGATGTCGGCCTTGAACACATATAAATTAGCATTCACTTTCATTAATTGGAATCGGTCATCATCTTCTTAATTTTTCTCCAATTAAACTATTTGCATTTCATGTGGTATATTTGACAACCAAATTTTAACTAACATTTAGTTCCATCTAATCTTAACAGTTATTAAAACTTTAATCCACATTGGTCTTGTGAATATCAAACACTATCACAGTACATATTCATATATACTTCTTTTATTATAAGTAATTAAAAAGAAGTATGATAATGCTTGCTTGTTAATTGTTATTTTAACCTTTTATGATAATAAATATATCACAAAAAATTTGTTGCTTCCATTTGTTAATTTTTATATTTAGTTATTTGTATTAATTGAAAAAATAAAAAACATAAAATATAACTAATAAGTTTTTATGCCCTTTTACTCCAAATAACTAAATAATAAAGGTGCATCGTACGTGTTACAAGTGACCGACCTATCTATAACCCACTTTAAATTGATGCTTTCTTTAAGTTTTCAAGGTATAACTATGATAGAAAATGACTTAAACCATATATTAAGCCAAATTAATTAACACTTAGCTAGACCTACCATCTGCGTTCCCCTTGTTGCGGTTAAGATAACGACTTTGGGCATGACTGACTCCCATAGTGTGACTAGCAGTGTTTTCAAAGTCTAGGTTCGGACACCGTCACGTGGCTGACCAACGAATACTAGATGTTATCAATCTCATGCATGTAAATAGAGTATTACCGCAATTGTACTAATTTTACCTATAGATATTTCTTATTCATAACATATAAACTTTTTTTGAACCCTTTCCTAATTAAAGGCACTAATTACATATTTTCATAAGCCACAAAATCAATACCTCTTCTTATACATACCATGTATATTACATGTATATCCAATTTATTAAAATCAACTTATTAAAAACTGTTTTACCCTTTTTTATTACGAAATTCGTACATATAGATTTTTTAGTATTGTAATTGTTTACAATTTTTTCACTAGTTATTTTGTATTCGAAGATGTAACCTTGATTATCGGTGATTGTTATTTTAAAATAAAGTTTACTCTTCTGAATTTGGAGATTTTACTGTTTTTATTTACACAAAAGGCTCGAAACATGTATGATGGTATTAAGAACCAAAATACGTAAAAATATCTTAGTAAAAATAAAGATAAATAGTGATTTAATAAGTTAATTTTGATCAAATGGATAAATATGTAATATATATGTTTTAAGAAGGGGAAATATGTAATTAAGTTTTTACTTTGGGAATATGTAATTAATAATCTTATGAAGCGGAAATATATAAATGCCTTCTTTTTTTATTTGTTAGAGAATTAATTAGCTTTCGTGTAATAAGTAAGAATAAAAAACTTTATTTGTTAAATGGAAAGAACAACAAACGACATAACCGCTCACTAGTGTATGCATTGTTGTAGATCCAAATACGAAGATTGGGTCTTGACCTGCTACCAAGAGGCATATAATAAGTTTTGCAACTTAATCATAACCAATATTAGCGCGATCAAAAGCCACTTTGATCAAAACGAATATTAGAAATTATTTGGTAGCATTTTAATGATTATTAAAATGTTATCTATTAATGGTTTATAGCTTTTTAATCGTCAGTTACCTTACTCCCACACTGCCACACACATCTACCATCTCCTCCCTCACGTGTAAGACTCCCCTCCCTCACACATGATATAACCTATATAATTTCTTTTATTTTATTATTGTGTTATTTGTTTTTATGCTACAAGTTACAACCATATTGCATATAATCTATACTAATAAATGATTACATGTGGTGACATTTGTCATCACCAGATTTCACCTCACAAAAACTTTCTCGCCTAAACTTCATTTAACAAATTTTCCATAAATCATGTTATACTTCTTACTTGAAGTTTTTATTTTATTATAATTTTTTTAAACAACAAGTGTGAAGTTTTTATTTTCTTAACTACCTCAATCACCACTAACCATTCTAGAGATTTTGAATCAATCATATCAATCATCTCAAACCTTATTTAACTTTTTAAACCTTATGATCACAAATCCTTATTTTTATATAATTGATTTAAAATAAAAATGATAGAGTATAAAAAATTTTGTTTACATATTTGAATTATATATTTATAACTTTTAACCCGTGTAATACACGGGTTACTAACCTAGTAGTTAATATTTGGTTACAAATAGGGATTGCTCCCGCGCGTTGCTGCGGGGGCTTTCATGTTATGTTATGAAGCTTAAATGTTTACACAAAAACGAAGAAACCATAAAACAAAAACAACAAACATGAACATATATAAATTGTATTTGTTTGTTGTGGCAAGATTTTTTCTCTACAACAAATCATTTTTGAAATGAGATTTTTTTATTAGTAAACCATATATCACAACGGATCATCTTCATAAACATAGGTATCCTGAAAAATACGTTATTAATTTAAACGGTAAATAATATACACAACTACCCAAATGTTCTAAAAAAATTCATTTTAATAGTATGTTTTTTAATATAATTTTCATGAATTTCATAGTAAAACAATGTTAATTTTTGTTTATGTTTGTTTCAAAAGAAATATATAATATAACTTATTATAAATAATATTTGGCCGGTAATTTTTAAAAGATAAAATATTACTTTTTCAAAGTATATATCTTTAAATGTATTGATTGAAAAATGATTCTTTATAAAGTAAACATACCGCTAAGTGAAAAAAAATGTTGGAAGAATCACATACTTCACTAAATCACTAATTGTGTGTTGCATTGGATTTCAATTTAAAATGCAATTAAACTAAAGTTGTACACAATATACAAAAACAAAAACTAATAATTAATTAAACATACAAAAAAATGTCAAGCACATATTCAATTGCCGTTAAAAAAACAGATTCAATTTTGCCATGCTAATCAAGTTTCCAAGTATTCTTGACACCTGCAATTATTCATCACAACATATCATTTCATTTTTTTAAAGGAGCATGATTACTTTTTCCAATAAACCTCTCTTTATCCCACAATCTACCTCCATCTATCTCTCTCTAGAATTAATCACCATCGTGTACCACCGCTTAGTGACCACTGCCAACGGCTCACCGGAGCAGCGGTCGGGCAGACAAAAGTCACCTTCAACCACCGCCTCTCTCTCTCTCTCTTCTTCATCGTCTTCTTCTTTCTTAATCTCTTTTTTCTTCTTTTGTTAATCTATGTACGCTATACATCATCGACAAAACCCTATTGGGCACCAACGACCTTCAACGACTTACCATTCACCTGCAATTATGCATCATAGCTAAGGCCACCACCATCTTTAACCATTGACAACATCCTATCATAACATCATCCCCCTCAGATTTGAGCATCCACCGCCTCCTTTCTGTCATGGCCTTTCAAACCTACTACCCAACACCACTAACCACCGCCTCTCTCTCTTTTTCTATTTTTTTTCTGGTTTGTTGTGTGTGATAGTGATAGTGGTAGCCACCACCACCACACTGAAGACATCCACAAAAACCCTTTCTCCTTTTGCCCCCACCACAACATCGCTGCCACTTTTCTGCACATCAAGAGGTTGAGCATGGTGTATGGCGTATACACGACGGGAAGCCGGAGGTGGTGAATAAAGCAAGTGAAGGTATTCTGAAGCAGTGGGTGGACTATGCTACAGAGGATGGTGAAATCATTTAAGAAAAAAGAAAAAACGTGGACCAATAAATACATGACATGTGGCCCATTGGTGGGTAGATACTGTAGCTATCGACCAAAGGTTTAATATATATTATCATATGGTGAAGTTATCATAAAAAGAGGAAAAAACTAAAACGAATGAGAAAGATTTATACCCATATGTCTTAAGGGCTAAAAAAATTCGGTAGCATAATGGTTTATAATTAAAAACTAGTATTAAGCCCCCTGCATTGCAGCGGGGGGCGTAAAATCATGTTAAGTAGTAGCAATATCACACCACCGCAAGCGACCACCAATTAAAAAAGAAAAAAAACAAAGAAAATAAAATCAAATGAAAAGTAGGCGTAAAAACGTTGAACCACGTAAGCGAAACGTAAAACAAATTAAACAATAAGTAAGTCGATCTAGAACTAGCGCGTTGCGATAGGGTTGTTAAACGGGAAAAATATAAGGGTAAAAATGTTCATTCATACGCACGTGCTTTGATTGTTACTCGCAAAATTTATACGAAATCGTAAAACAAAAAAATTGTAACATGTGAAAAGTATGGGGGATTAAAGATGAAAATATAATAAAATATTAGGGCTACCTAAATTGTAAAAAATGTGAAAGTAATAGATTAAAATTAAAAAAAGTTAACGTTTAAGAAAAAGACAAAGGTTAGTACAACCCATTAAACACATAGTACAACCCACTAAGCATACTAAAGTTGGTAATTAGTACTATATTAATATGAAACATCCTGATAGTTTCGAGAATTTTTTATTAACGAAATTTAAAACAGGTAAGAAAATTTAATTTCTCAAACAAAATTGTTACTTTAATTAAGTCACTTATCATAATAAAAGCTAGAAGGAAAACATTTAGTATAAATAGTCACAACTTAAATCTCTAAGTTCTAGAAAATCCATAGTTTTGTTAAAAAAATATTTCACCTCGTTATATATAAAATCGTTACAAACTTGTTTTAACATGTTAGTTAAGGTGTCTAGTCTATCGTCGTTTGCCCCTTCTAATAAGCATGTCAAAATCGTTTTTATGTAAGTTGAAATATCTATTATACTGAAATTGGAATCAAAACTTTTTTTAGAACAACTCATAATTATCTATAATTGTTAACCACTTATACATACACCTTGTAATACTTGAATACAACATTTATGTTAAAATGCCTCAAAGCATTCATATTAGTTTTCCCGTCCCTCGTAATTAACAAAAAAAAAACATCACCTCTTAAAAATTTTATTCATTATGATAAAACATCACTCATCAGCTTCTTTATATATATATATATATATATATATATATATATATATATATATATATATATATATATATATATATATATATATATATATATATATATATATATATATATATATATATATATATATATATATATATATATATTATATATATATATATATATATATATAGGGGAGGGTTCCATTGAAAACCATGTTATAAAAGAAAACCATGAAAACCAAGGGTTACATATATGTAAGTACTTGTTACAAAGTATACAACTAATAGTTACGTATATGTAGAGGTTATGTATATGTACATACGTGTTAACAAGTGTACAACTAAAAGTTACGTACATATAACTCATACAAGTTACGTATACGTAAGTCGTTTCGTCATCATTTTCATTCTTTAGAGTTTAAACTATATAATATATAATGAATTCAAAAATAAAGTTGAATTTTACTTAAATATACTTTAAACAATAAAAAGGTCGAATCAATTATAAATTATGTGATTGGGAAGTGGTGGTTTTCACGGTTTTCATTTATAAACATGGTTTTTATTTGATCTCTCCCCTATATATATATACATATATATATATATATATATATATATATATATATATATATATATATATATACATATATATATATATATATATATATATATATATATATATATATATATATATATATGTGTGTGTGTGTGTGTGTGTGTGTGTATATACATATATATATATATATATATATATACATATATATATATATACATATACATATATATATATATACATATATATATATATATGTGACATCCTGTATTTTCAGGTCAACGTCGTTAACCTGATCCTCGTTACCTCAATGTTCTCATGTAAATTATTTAATTATCTAGCCTTATTAATGACATAACTTGGTTTATAAATTAAATGGAGACAAATTCATTAAACTAATATTTGTGGGGCTAATGTGGTAATTAACTAATTTAGTTTATATTATATAGTCTTCCAACCTAACCCACCCACGTTTCCATTAGTTCAAATATACCGCTACCATTCGAAACCCTAAGAAACCCCATCATCGACTTCCGACGGCAGCTTGATCCACAGTCTACATCTCCGGCGAAGTTTCCTCTCCAACCGTGAGCCCTTGTTCACCGACGCGGTCGACAACCCTTCTTGTCGTTAACCGTGATCTCCCGGCGGACCGACACTCCCTCTCGCTCAAGTTCCATCGTTGCCCATAACCGATACGGTACGTTTTTTGTTCCTCTCGCTATTCGTTGCGATGCGTTACGGTTCCATCTCGGTTGCGATTCTTGGCGGCGGGTTTCGATTGGGTTCGGGTTCGGTGATCTTTGTTGTAACCGTGAGTTTGGATGTGTGTGTGCGTTCGGTAGCATGTGATTATATATATATATGTACGTATGTATATATATAGTTTCCTGTTGTGGGTGTGTGTGTGTTCTAACGTGTGGTGTATGTATGTATATATAATCATATGTGTTTCGGCTATATGTATGTGTTGTGTATGTGCATGGTATCGCAGGTATGTGTGTGTGTGGCTGCAGGAGTATGTACACATATGGGTGGTTGCATGATCGGGTGTTTTGTATGCATGTTGTTTGATGTGTTGAATAATGTAGTATGTATGCATATATGCTTTACAAGAAATATGTGTGCATGGGGTATGGGTGTAATGGTGTGAGTGGGCACATGGGATTTGAATGACAGAACTTTTGAGTGGTGTGCAGCTATGTGTGCATGTGTGTGTAATGGATTTTGTGTGTGAATATATATATAACTAATTGTATGGTTTGAGTTGTGGTAACGTTTATGAACGTGAAAAGAAACTTGGATGAATGTTTAAACTTATTTTAGATGATAGCATGGTCTAGTGAGGTCATTGAACAATGTTAAGATGCACGTTTAGTTTAAAACTTGATGTTTCTGGTTTTGGCAGATTCTGCTAGCCAACTTGTGCACGTTGTAACTTGATGATAATAAACTCAAAAATTGCGTTTCTTGGGTCTAAATTGTGTATTTTTGAATCTATTTTCCAGAAAGCCCAACCACACTTAAATTGGACGTGTAGAACTCAAGTTATTGCCTTTTTAGTGAAGGTAGGTCAAAACTGTTCTTTTTGACAGCAAACAAAGAGTCAAGTATTTTGATACATAATTTGCATTTTGAGGAACTTATGGTTAAAATAAATAAATTAGAAAGTAACCCCATGAGTCTTGGAGCAACTCCAAGTGAGTTCATCTCAAATAATATATAGATTTGTGTTTAGAGACATTATAATAAATATATCGCATATGAGTTTTATTATAAAAACTCTCATAATGAAAGATATATAAACAATACCTTCATGTATGATCTAGTGTGCGTGAATAACTGAGTTTCATGTTTGTGTGAGCTTCTGTATGGTAGTACTTGTTTGAGAATGAGAAATACCGATAGCCTGCATCGTAACCGAACCGTGATCGTGAACCGTATCATTCTATTCCGAGTAAATAATTTTCCATTACTAATATTTAATCTCAATTAAATATTAAATGAAACTCAGGTTAATCGGAACCCGATCCTTTGTGCTTACACTTATTTGTTGCAACGCACTCGAGGTGAGTCTTCACGGCCCCTATTTTATTTTCTTTCCTTTTTGGGGGAGAAAACATGCAAACGTATTTACAAAATGGTTTTAGTATTATTGATATCGCCTGTTACGTTAGTGCAAACATTCTTGAAAAGTCCTTACATTTTCGAACCGTTAGTAATGTGTAGCGAGGTAATTCTGAGTAGTACTACTGGGTTTGACAAACCCCGCCCGGGCTAGTCGCGCTAGCTTGATTGGAGGTCAAACGGGTGCGTTATTGACCTAACATTTGTCATTGTCTGGTGAGACGTGACGGGAAGGCAACGAACATACGAACACACAAACAGTCAGCCTCGGTTTGAAACGCTAAGTAACTTGTTTATAGGCTAGCTACCTATCGACATGCTTTAATTACTTTACCATTCAAACAGTTACAAACATTTTTTTATCTGTTACTAAACCTGTGAACTCACCAACTTTATGTTGACACACTTTAGCATGTTTTCTCAGGTAACAGGAATGCTTAAGCATGATGCACGATTAAGGGACGCACTCAGGACATGCATCATCAAACTTATTTACTTGCATTGAACATTTTGTTTTGACTTAGCACTTATAACTTTCAGTACTAGTTTACCTTTCGTTTATTCGCTTCCGCACTGATGTTTATTTCGTTATGTTTCTACTTTGATCAAAGTCAAATGTTTATTTTAAATTCATATAGAGTCGTTTGATATGACCGTGTCTGAGATCCTGGTATGTCACACTCCTAACGGTAAAACCCCGTTCGTGGAAATTGAGGGTGTGACAATATATATACATATATATATATATACACATATATATATATATATATATATATATATATATATTATATATATATATATATATATATATATATATATATATATATATATATATATATATATATATATATATATATATATATATAGGGGAGGGTTCAAATGAGAACTCACTTTTTTTTGTGAGAACTCTATGAACCAATCTCAATCACTAGTTTTCAATGGCAAAATGATAATTAATAAACACATAATAAAAAATTATAAAATGATAAATAACATAAAAATATAAAAAATAAAAACACAAAAATGTTTCCCTAGTTTTCCTCTTTCATAAAAAAATTAAAAGTTTATTATAAAAAATAAAAAAAATCTCGTTTTTTTACGAAATTCTATTTACACATTTGTAATACCGGATTTACACATGTGTAAATCGAGTATTACACATGTGTATAACTAGATTTACACATGTGTAACAACAGATGAACGATTTTTTTTAAAAAAAAGTATATCAATATGGTAGGCGTTGGAAAGATAAAAAAATACTAAATTTTATGGTGAATTTTTTTTGAAAAATGATGTCGTGAAAAAAAGTTATGAATGTTTTAAAAAAAGAAGGAAATAAAATGTGATTTGCACATGATAAAAAATAAATGACTCATATTGGTTTCTAGAGTTCTAAAAAAAATAAGTTCTCATTTGAACCCTTCCCTATATATGTGTATATATATATATATATATATATATATATATATATATATATATATATATATATATGTATATATATATATATACATATATACATATATATATATATATATTTATTTATTTATTTCAAATCAAATAATTAATACTTATTTGCTTCTTTTATTTTTTTTTTCTTCTTTTCTTTCACTTACAACCAATTATGAAAATTATAAATAATAGATAAAGAGGATGAGTGATAACCCTAAATATAAAGGATTATTATGCTTTTTCTTAAAACTATGAGACAATTAATAAGATTTGGATAAATATGTAATATGTTGATGATAATGGTAATGTGAATGCTACATTGTTTGGAGACATTAAATATATAGTATCTAATAAAAGAATATTTTTTTGTCACTTGTAATTTTTTAACTTATTTTTTTGCCACTTGTCAAATTTCTACATATTTACAAATTGATTTTCCTTCCAAAAGGGTATTATAGTAATTTAAATACCAATACAAGTTTTTCTCTCTTATTAAAAACTAATTTTATTAATTGTTATATTTCTCTCTCTTATTTAGATTTTTTAAAATCAAACTATATTTTTTAAAAATTATATTTATTAAGAAAGTTAAAAATCACATCTTTTAATTAAAATCTAAATAATAAAAAACAAAAATTTTATATACAATAATTTTTCTAAAACACTAATCCTTTTTTAAGCAAAATATTCTAAATCGTTTTGTTTCTAAAAAATTATAAAGGTGAATTTGTTTAAAAACACTCTTATTAAAACAACCAAAATAATTACAAATCAGAGTTTTAAAAAAAATAAGATTTTGATAAAAAAGTTAATTTTTAATAAAAAATCTTAAAACGAATGTCTAAAATGAAACTATTTAGCTAAGCGAGTTAAAAATAGTATAATTATTTTATTTCTTGAACTATTACGTATATATAATTTTAATTACATTTAATATTAAAATATTATAATCTAACTCTTCGTCTTTATTACTAACTATAATCTGCTTAACTAATGGGATTTTAGCCTATATATCTATTTATAAAAAACCTAAAATAAACATGAAACAATTGTAAACCTTATCATACTAATTTTCTCATTTTTCTATATTATTAATAATAATATTGAATACTAATAATTTTACTCATACCATTTTCAAATTAAAAAATGTATAATTGAATAAAAAATCTATTTTTTTATTAACACACTTTCTAAAAATAAAAATTTTATATAAAATACATAATACAACGAACTTTTTCTTTAAAAAATCATGTTTCTTAAAATAAAATATTTAAGTTAAATAAAAATACATTGTTTATTTACTTAAAGTAGCTATTTATACGTAATTATAATCATATTCTTTCTTCAAGCATGATTTTATAATGCATACATTTTGATTACTAATGATTTAATATTTTATTTATTTATTCCGTGTAATACACGAGGACTAACCTAGTACTTTATATGAGCAATCGAAATGATAATTTAAAATAAAGAATCAAAGCAAAGAATAGGGTTAATTCAACACATTAACAAACGATTAAATTATGGTGTTTATTCCGTATCAAATTAATTTTAAATGCTACCTATTACTCTTTGAAATACACTTTCTCATTTTTCCGTCTTATTTCAGCTTCTAAAAATGTTCGCAACTTTTGGAACGAGTGTCTTCTCATTTTTTCTTTAGGCTAAAAAGGTCAAATGTTACATAAAATATAGAGTAAATTACATGGATGGTCCATATGGTTATGTTAAAATTTTAGATTTGGTCTTTAAAGTTTAAAATCTTTGAATATAATCCCTAACATTTCTTTCTCTTTTGTATATGGTCCCTATGTCTGTTAGTCAATCGTTAATGATGTTAAATATTATAACAAATAACATTTTACCCGCATTAGTTATCTATTTAATTTATCTTTTAAACTATAGTATTATTTTTATTTAAGAAAATTTTATATTTTTGTTTTTCTAAATTTTTATTTTTTATATTATTTTTATAATTTCATTATTAATAAGATTATTATTTAATAAAAATACGTTTAAAATACACAAATAAAAAACTTTTTTAAAAACATGTTTTTTAAATTGTTCGGTTTTTAAACCGTTTGTCTTTTATACGTCATTCTAAAACTTTATGATTTTTTAAACTTTTTTTAAACTGGTTGGTTTTCTAAAGTTCTTTTTGTTTTTAAAACCATTCATTTTTTAAACATCTTTTCTTAAACAAATTCTTAGTTTTTTAAACATTTTTTAAAAAATAATTCAATTTTAAACGTCTTTATAAAAGAAGATATTTTTATATAGGTTTAAAAAAACCCGCATATTGGTTAAAAAATTTATAAACCAAACATTTAAAAGAATATATTTTTAAAATTTTCTATTTGTGTATTAAATAATAAATATATTTATAATAAAAAATTATAATAAAATGAAATTACATTGATAATCTCTACAAGTAAAATAGTTATTTTGACAAATTTAACATCAATAACTAAACTAACTGAGTAGTGACAATTGATAAAAAAAATAACTATAACATTAGGGACCATATTCGTAATTTTAAAACTGTAAGGACAAAATCCAAAATTTTACCCAAATTACAAGGACCATCCATGTAATTTACTCTAAAATATAATTAAAAATCAACGTCATTTTGAAGAAAATCGTCATCCCTTAGTTGTACTTGGATCATTTATGCATGTAAACATCACATGATTCACATTCTCTCAAAATTTCCTCAATTCCACGTGTCCTTCATTCGTCCCCTTCTCAAAAACACCACTTGTCATCTCTCTTTTATAGACGTGTCACGTGTGTATCAATTCAGGTTTCAATTTCATTGGTTTGAAAATTTTTCTTCTAGTCGAAATTGAAATTTTTAATCGTATTTATAGTTGCGAAACCATACTGAAAACTGAAATTTTGTTTTCTTCGATTTTACGAAAACGCGGAATATGATAATCTAATTAGGGTTCTTGGTATGAAATCGGATTTCCTAAGTGGGGACGAGCTAAAATGTAGTTTTCTAGAACCAAAAGCTGATTAGCTAATTCGATTCAGTTTAGAATCGAACTAAAAACCGAATATGTAACCCTCTCCAGTTTCAAAAGATTTCGGTGTTTTCAGTTTTTCAGATTAGCTGGTTTGAAACAAGATATGAAATCAAATAAAAACATTAACCATTACTCAACAAAATGTCTACTTTACCTCCTAAAATGTTGTAGACTTGTAGTTCAACACTTACTAATTGTCAAATTTGCTTTTCGTTCTTTTTTCTTAATCTTTTCACTACATTCATTTAAGTATCAAATACATGTATAAGTATTGTGTTTTACTTGTACTAACATCAAAAAATCGTAACAAACCGGTACGTTGAAGGGGATGTTTATGGCATGTGTTACTTTATATATGAAAAATGAAACTTGGACGTTGTTTCTTCATAAAAAAACCTAAAACCGTCGCAAACTCGTGTGTGGTCAGGGGCCAAACTTAGCATATAGGGGGAGGGGTCAACCGATCCGCATAAGTTTTTTATATGTAACGTTTCTTAATCGTTTTTTATTCGACCTCGTAATTTTTTAAATGCCGACCCCTATGGAAAACTTTATGACCCCTGAACCCTAATAATTTTTTAGAGCTTTTAACCCACTAACAATTAAACTAAGAGTTTGTTTATTTAAATCTAATAACCAATTAAGTCTATTTTGTTTAAATCTACTCAGCATGTTTAGCTAACTAAAAGCTCAATTAACTTTTCATTACCCCATTATTAATCTATAATTTCATAAGTCTAAAGATTCACTTAAAAGTTACCCTTAGACGCTACTTACGAATTGATGTTTACAAAGAGAATATTAGTGACTTTAGCCGAAGATTATGTAATTGCATTTCCTGCTTTGGTACTTTATGCGGCGACGAATCAAGACCTTGAGTTTTTTAAATGTGTTTATTGTGGATTCCAATAAACTATTTTTATACGTTCACATATTCTAATCGAAGTGTTGACATATGATCATATCATCTTTGTCTTATATACTCTCACATTTATAGCACATGTGTTCTGATTTAACTAATTTTTTTTACTTTTAGTTTTCCAAATGAATAAAAATAACCGATTAAATATATACTAAAACATATTAGTTGATTTTTTTAAAGGTTTATTGAGATTTTAGAAAAGAAAGTTATCTCAACCTCATCATCAAGTGATGCTCCTGAAAAAATTGATTTAGAATATCTTTCATTGGAATCTTCCAAACATAAACCAATCAACGTTTATTTATGTGAACCGACCCGACTTGAACCGAAAACTTCAACATCAAGTTGAGGTTCACTCGAGAACCGAAAACCAACTCCGGAAGATAAAAATTCATGGGTCCTCCGCTTTGCGTGGCGGCAAGGTTCTTGATAATGTTCAAAACTTTATATAAGAAAACGAAACCGTTAAAAAGATTAACGTCATGATCATTGATAAATATAAACAAGTCACTAGAATTTGTTTGCAATTTCTATTAGCTACCATAAACCAAGCATATGATGTAGCATTGTAGCCTATACGCAAGCATAAAAAACCAAGCAATTAGCAAATTATACAAAATTAGACAACTCTGCTTGCTTGATTATACAAAATCAAATGGCTAATGCTTCTTGAGATATCAAATACAAACCTTTATTGATTTCTGCTCGCTGATGTCTCGTATAAACATGAATGATTGGTAAAAGATTAAAAATTACTATTTTTTCTCCTTTTTTTTCAATTAAAAAATTTTTATACTCTTATCATTATTTTTTACTCCCCTCCACTCACAACCACATTTAATAATATTAAAAAATTTATAAAGATTAAACAGTGATACTTCAAATATACTGATAAACAGTAACATTTTTTTTTTACTTCACTCACAACCACTCAAAACCATTTTATATAATATAATAAACACAATCATATATTTTTAGAGACTAAATTGTGAATGCTCTAAAACCTTTATTTTTTATAGATTTCTATTTTATATTAATTAACTATGATTCTCAATTGAACTATTGAAGTCGCGTGTGTCACACTCTATACATCAAATTATCAAGCTTATCAACTATGATATAATATATCATATCAAATAATAAAGTAGAAAACCCTCATTTGTACTCTGTTCTTCATCTTCATCTTCATCTACATCTTCCACTCTAGTAAACCAAATTCTTCTTAAGTTCTTGTGATTTACACCTTTTGATCTCAGATACAACATGGTGAAGGATCGTAAAGTAGGTGTGGCGATGGATTTCTCCAAAAGCAGCAAAGCAGCGTTGCAATGGGCGATCGATAACTTAGCTGACAAAGGCGATACGTTCTACATCATCCACATCAAATCTCTCTCCGGCGATGAATCTCGCAACAAGCTGTGGGAGACCTCAGGCTCTCGTAAGCTCCGATCTATCGATTATTCATTGTTCGTTACTTCGTTTTACTGATTTGATTGTGTTTAGTGTTGATCTGTTGATTGATTTGGTTGTGTGTGCGAAATCAGCGTTGATTCCGTTGTCGGAGTTCCGTGAGCCGGAGGTCATGGCGAAGTATGACGTGAAAACGGATGTTGAGGTGCTTGATATGCTTGATACTGGTGCTAGACAGAAAGAGGTTTTCACTTTGCTTAATTCTCCTACGATCCTCATTTCCTCATTCGTTGTTGTCGATTTTAGCTTTTGATTCAGATTTATGTGCTTTTAGGTTAATCTATATTCATATGAAACTGCGTTGAATTGAATCTATTACAGATACAATCAGATCCAGATTTCATAGCGAATTAAACCATCTGTAGCTTAAATTTGATAATCTAGTGTTCAATGATCACTTGAATATGCTTCAGCTCATGAATAATCATTGTTACTGTATTCATCGCCTTGATCTAAACTTTAATTTCTCAATTTGGAGTATAACGATACTGGAATGGTGATTAGTTGATTATAGGTTTGTTTATAGACGATCTAATCAATGAAACAGGTGTAGATTAAGAGATTTATCGCATAATTTTGGGATTATCAGATACTTTTACATAATTGTTTGATATATGATTGATTAGATTCAAGTTGTGACCAAATTGTACTGGGGAGACGCGAGGGAGAAGCTGATTGAAGCGATTGAAGATCTAAAGCTGGATACAATGGTCATGGGTAGCAGAGGACTTGGTGCTCTCAAGAGGTATCTTTCACATTTTTCTATTGTGTCTTATACTCTTATCATAAACTTATATACCTTAAAAGTTAAAACTCTCTAAATTGTTTGTTCTAATTTTTTTAATCTTTAGCTAACGAGGGTCTAAAATAAACCAGACCCGCATGTAGTGACAAACCCAGGATTTTGATTTCACGAGGGCTTTTCATGAATATCTTTGGTGAATACGGATCACTCTTTATATATTACTATATTAGACATAAATTACAAGTATCGGATGCTAGATGATACTAAAAAGAAAATTCAAACTTTGTATATTAGACGTAAAAACAAGTATCGGATGCTAGATAATAATAAAAAGAAAAATACTAGAGTCACTTGACATCTGTACCGACGCTTGGCTCCAGAGGTACAGTTATAGCGAAAAATCATATCCCGACTAGTTCTAGTTCATTACCTGTTCCTACTAGTCCGGTCGAAAGCAAAGTTTAATTTAGTTAATTTTAATGAAACATCACGTGTTTAGTCTAAAATTAGTCTTTAGTTACTATTTACTATTTGATCGAGTTTGGTATGTCTAAAATATTTTTCTAATCATCCAGTATATGAAAATTATGATTACTATAAAAGAAACTTAATGTGTGTATGTTGTGATATTGCGTATAGGTAAAATAATGTGTATGTTGTGATGTTGCGTATAGGTAACGATATTTTATGTGTGATTTTAATATTGCAGGATAATTCTAGGAAGCGTCACAGACTACTTGGTGACTCATGCACCTTGTCCCGTCACCGTTGTCAAAGACAAGCACTGAACTTGTTCGGTACTATCAATAAGGCATAACGTACTACCACTTCATGCAGTTGTGTTTTCCTTTCATTTTCTGCTTTATTCTATTTGTCTCCAATCCATGTGATGTGATAGTGACATTCAAAACCTAAGCCTTAAATTATTAACATACTAGCTAGCGTTTATTCGTTTAATGCTTGTGCTATGCGGCAAAGATGTGAAGGTTAAATATGAAGCTTGTGAATGTATGTATAAATAAGCATATCACATGTTCAATTAACATAAAAAATAAACAACAACTTCGTGGTTGCATGATACAACGAGAGTGTAAGAATCTGTAACAAAAAATAAGATAAAGTAAAAGTATCCTTGCATACTTAAACAAAACAAAAAAGTAAACCTAAAAGGTCTAGGAAATATAAAAGTTATGTATATCAACTTGTGACACAAAATGTAACAACCTAGAGGGTTTCGAATAAAATTTACTATGACAACTCACTTTTTTGTAAATTAGCATGCACAACTCCATTTCAAATAAAACATATACCGAAACGTAAATAAAAGTAAACATGTTGCAATGATATATTTAGGATTTTTTTAACAAAATAATATCTTAAAAGTTATAAGAAAACAAAAAACAAAAAGCACTATAAGATATCATGTCACATGTGTCAATACATGGTTGGGAAAAAAAATCATCAAACTTAAAAAGAATTTTGTTATAGGTTACAAGAAACTTCAACGTGTATGTTGGTGTGAATTTGTATGCTATGTGAGAGTAGGATCGACTCAATCTCCGCACACACCACCACTTACATTTTAATAATATAGTTCGCACGATACGGTAGAGAACACAAAACATAGGTCGGTGTTTTTAAGGGTATGTATGTAGCAGTTCAGATAAGATTCTAAACAAAACAACGGAGAACCTGAAACAAAAATAAAATTTTATTCATTTTTAAAGTGTCTTTAATATACAAACAATATATCTTTTTTTCTTAAATTCTATGATGTATCTTTTTGTTAAATACATATAGTAAATTGGATTTTAATAAGTATCTATATTATTAAAAGTATTATTTATTAAATAATATGTCATTCAGTGACAAAATAAATTGGATTATAAAATACATAAAAATCAATATGTCATTCATTAAACAACAAAATTATATCATAATATCAAAATTCTAAAATACAAAAAAGGTCGTCATTAGTGTAATTGGATTGACTGATCACCAATGTGATCGTAATATCCACCAAACAAGTCACGAGGTGTGGAGTGTACATTTACTTGAGTTTATTGTGATCTTCACTTCCCTAAACAATATTGAGGGTCTCAAGGAGGCAACGCCCCCTTGGTAGGGTTACAGGGATAGCACCCCTATTAGCGGGATCCAAGGGGTGGCAGCCCCTCGCGGGGGTACAAAGGGCAATTTGAAAATTATTTTTTTGTAAAAAAATGACATTAAAAAATACATTTAAATTTATTTTTTCAAAATTTCACATGTGAAACTCGATTAGAAAAAAAACATACTTTTAGTCATATTGAATTGGAAATAAAAACTCCCAAACGACAGTTTTCCACCCATCCTAAAATCGAATTGTCTTTTAAATTTAGTCATACTTGAATTTTTTTCTTCTAGTTCACAAAACACATACAAAAATTCATACTTTGGTCTTGATTAACATTTGAGTTATATCCAATTGAAATATTCGGGAGAACCATCAAATAATATTGTTCTGAAAGTAATCCCATGACTCTCAAACTATCCATCCTTTAATTTCAATTTCTCTACAAAACATGCCGAGTATTCATTCGATTTCTGCAAGATCTTACATGGGATCCCAATTGATCTTACACTCGTAAGATCTCAATCTAAATCAACTTTGTTTGACTTCAATTGACTAATTCAACCCATAAGAACAAATTTCATAAAATCACTCAACTTAAACAATTTACCAACGAAAAGTTAAATCATTGATAGTCTAAATCTTTCGATTTAGATCACTATTACTCATATTGCACTAGTGCTTTCGTGTTTAACTATAAATCTTTTGTAGTGTAGTGGAGAGGAGTGAATTGATGCAGGTAGGGTTGCGAATAAGCCGAAGATCACGAATAAGGCCTTGTTCGTGTTCGTGTTCGTTCTTTAAGAAAATAACATGTTCATGAACTGTTCACGAACACTTACCGAATAAGATTTTTGATTCATGTTCGTTCATTAAGGAAATGAACATGTTCATGAATTGTTCACGAACACTTACCGAATGTAATCGACATAAACAAAGGCAAATGAGCACAAACAAATGTTTTTTGAGCATAAACCAACACAAATAGAAGTTCCTTAACACAAAAAATACAAACGATCATACATTCATTTTATAACAAAATCATAAACATTACGTATAATCCACCAAAAATAAATAAATATTTAATATAATTGTCACAAACAAAATCTTTAAAAAAATAACACATTATCGAACGTTCACGAACATAAATGAACGAATGTGGCCTTTATTCATGTTCGTTCCTTTAACCTAACGAACGAAATATTTTTGTTCGTGTTTGTTTATTTATTAAATGAACGAACATAAACGAACTTTCTCACTGAACGGTTCACGAACTATTCGCTGGACGTTCAGTTCGTTTGTAGCTCTAGATGCAGGGGTAATTTGTATGCATTAATTGCAATTAATTATTTGTTTTTAATACTTAATTTATGCTCGAATTGGTTTATATTTACAGTTAGAATGTTTTAAGATACCACGACATTATTTTTATAACTTGAGATTGATGAGTAATTAATATATTATATTTGAATAAAAATTAATTTAAATGATAAAAACATCATCGTTCTAGTTTTAGTAATAACATCAAAACATTATTTTCATTTAATTGTTAAAAAACTATTTATACAAGAAAGAATGATGGTGGTGTATTTGTGCTATGCAAATGCAGACTATGTGAAAGAAGGAACTTCAAAGTTTTGAAAAACATATCTTTCATTTGTTTGTGTTGACTTCCAATGCAGCTCACACGTGGACATGATGTCACTAAAGAATTAGGTTGTGTTTTCGAGTTTATTTAAAAAGAGAAAAAAATTTTTTTTTTCTTTTCTTCTTTACTTAATGATGATTTCAAGCCCATATGAGGAGTTTAATAACAATTTAGCTAACTCGAAAACACAACGTTAAAACAACTCAATAATGATTTCAAGCCCATGCGGCTATGCGAGGTGCTTAAAAACTTAAAATCTTTAAAAAGTAAAATCAGTGATACTAGTGACTATCCCATGTGAAAATTGAATTGCAAATAGAGTTGAAAATTGTTATTGGGCTAAAGGCCCATATGAAGAAGTAAGTCAGCCGCAAGGCCTGCAAAACAAAAACTCAAAAAGGATCATTGAGCTATATAGAGTTAATGATATAGTTGTGTTTAATTTTGTTTTTATTTATTATAAATTTAAACTTTTGTTGTTTGATTAACTTCTCGTTGTCTATGTGCATGTTTGCTCTCATTGATTGGCACAATTTGAATAGTTGTTTTGATAAATCGTTCATCAAATTACTAGTCTTAAAATTATTAATAGTTAAATGATTTATTATTATCTTATCTTAAATTGATGTTTATTAATAATATAATCGGATAGCATTAATGGCTTTTCTATTTAATTTAACAACCTGTTATCTAGTTGGTAATCAATAATTACGTTTCAACATGGATAACAAACTAATCATGCACATGTTATTTCTAATTTTATAGAACCTAGGTGACATGATTCCTTACATATCTGAAACTCGGGTGTGATCATCTTTTAGTTTTATTTTATTGAAGCAATATTTAATTTAATTAATCTCATCCAGAAACATTTACAATCAAAAGACAATAGTTTAATTTTAGTTAAGTAACTAAACTAAATAATCAAACGAATCGTGTAACAATAACTGCATGATATTCGCAAATATGATACCTAGCTACCCAGGTTAATTACGTTTTTGCATGACGTCAATGATATGTCATCATAAAATGAAGTGTTGTGGTAGTAGTGTCATAGTTTTTAGTAATGTCTAGTTAACAAGTATTATTTATTATTCTTATTTATTTTATACAAATATTTAAAATTAAAATTTTTAACAAAATAAATAATTTAATAAACATTAAAGTTAACATATCACAAAAAACACATAAATATTAATATTAAATTTATAAACATTACATTAATTTTTAAAAATAAACATATATTAATAACCACTACATCCCATAGAATATCTTAACTTTCCTTGTATTCGTCTTTGTCAAATAAGGTTTCAAAGTTGAGGCATCTTGGTCTTCAAAGTTCAAACTCATCGACGGTGTTGAGGTTTATTATTTGATGACAAGCACTACAAGAAAATTGTCGAGGATGATCTTCCATGCACTGATATGAGAAAATGGCATTTTGTGTATGTTTCTATATTCGTCCATCGCGTCATTAAAAACAATATTTATATTGTCATCGCTATGGTGTTCTTTTTGTCTCTTTTTGTATGTAGCGCAAAATTTCTCTGCTTTTAGATGAAGATCCCTCTACTTTTGTTAACATGTTTGGTGTATGTCGGAAGAGGTCTTTATGAATCGAAGAGTGATAATGATCAATGTTGTAAAAGTCGCTAAGCGCTGCCAGTTGGTCGACTGGGAGTACTCGGACATAGTAAATTATGAATGAATTATTTTTTGGGAAATTATACATATATTAAATATCGTAAGTTCACTAATATGTATAATAAAATATTTGAATGTCAATATAAATTAAAAGGATACATGTTCAAATATAAAATAATTTAAAATTTGATATTTGTTCTATAATATTATAGACATAGTAATTATTTAACAGTCATCTTCCAACGTATCTACATTATTAATAACGAGAATTCAACAAAATTCGATAAAAAACAACGAACATTGAAGAAAAACAATGAAAGTCCGAGTTTTTTGAGTTGGCCCTAGTTGGGCCACCTAACGCCGAGTAGGCCGAGTTGGACCACCTAGCTCTGATTTTGACTGAGGTTGACCAATTCCGTCGCTTCAGTAAATAACCGAGTGCTCAGTACACCCCAAGTACTCGACCAAGTTGGCCGAGTTTTACAACACTTATAATGATCATTAACCTGTTTCCATAATCACTACTTTGTTGACTATTACCTAAAAAAACAATATATACAAGTTTGTATAAGTTAAAACTTAAAATATATATAACTTAAAATAAAATTTAAGAACATACATACCAACTTATGGGTTTGCGGAGACCTCGACATTAACCTTCTTATTATAATATTGATCTTAAGATGACAAAAATGATACGTAAATACGTAATATAAGCTCAACCTTTGACAACCTTCTTATTAAGAGTTTAAGACATAAAACGTATTGCCTAAAATCATAATATCAAGACAAGCGTTAATTTTCTTTATATTCTTACCCAAATATTATATATAGTTAGTTGCATGTTTAATAAAATTAATTATAACATTACATTTTGATTTTTACGACACACATTTCTTTAAATTCTTACCCAAAAATAAGCGTTAATTTGGGATACAAGAATTAAACATAATAATATGATAACGAAAATTGTTAATGTTATAACGACTTATATTAGATAAAGTGGTCATAATTAAATTTTATACAAAAACTAGTTTGTGTTAACACAAAAATTATTTTCTTTAAAGTGAAACTAAATTAGGGAATATAATTTATAATAGAACAATTTACATACTTATCTAATATACTCTTATTATATCTTATATTTTACTGTAAATTCAAACCAGTGATGTTTAAAAAATAATACATAATTTAACCTATAAGGATATCATTTACTTAAATTTAGTCCGGTAAAAACATTAAAATAATAAGATGACATATGTATCTGACTACCTATGTTCATAGCTCAAATGATTAGATTGGCTATCCTAAAACATGTAAATATATAAAGATTTTAGATTCAAATCTCACTTTAAGCAAATGATCAGAGTTAAGTTAGATGGTTTTTTCAATTATTAGTTAATTTTCATCCGAGGGGGTTGTGGTGCATCCTGAAAAGACGAAGAGATGGACCCGACTAAAATAACATGTATTATTCGAAACAGTATCGTACATTTACCATTATAAGACCCATATGTATCATACATTCTGACTTGCTAACATTAATAGTCCTGTGATGGTTGTTGAGAAGCAACTATCCCTAGATTTGCGTTGGTTATAACTACCGGCACTACTAGGTGTGAATAAGAAAAGACCAACCAAGGAAAGCCAAAATAAAATCATCATGACTTGTGTTATAATAATATTTTACAACCAACACAATTATTCCTTATTCACATATAATAAAACTAATAATTTCAGTTTTCATGAGAATATAATAATATATGCATTTGAGATAGATTGGGGTAATAATACTCATTACCATGGGAGTGACCACTTACATATTTGGTACTTCCTTGCCTACCACTCAAGATAGATCATGATTAATGGTATTTTTTATTAATAAATTTGGATACATTAAAAATGTATATGTTAACAGAATTCTAAGTAGTTTATAAGTCACATGCAAACACTTGAATTTACGTAATTTTAAGAAAATTATTTGAAGACAAATAACTACTCTTCATAACGTGTTAATTGAATAATATATTATTACTTATTTTAGTAAATCGTGTTCAAATAAATAAAATTTTAAATATAATAAATTTTTAATTAATTATAAAACGATATTCTAATATTAAATATAATTAAAATTACATAATAATAACTTAAGTAATGAAACATTGATATCAACTTTTTAAACTAATATTCCTTTTCTCTTTTTTTAAAATAAATATTTTTTTTCAAAACAAATCATTATTAAAAGAAAATCATTTTTAAATTTTTTTACTATCTAATTAAAATAAAAAGATACATAAAAACCTTTTACACTGGCGTGCTAAAAATACACTATTAGTTATTTGTAGGTGTAATTATATATATATTTAACATTTTAATTAAAAAAACTTAATAGAATGAAGCATGTTTATGATCAACCAAACATACATGAGTATATGAACCAATCAGTTTGGCCTATCATTTTTAAAGAAAAGTATAGTTATTTCATAAATAACATGAATTATTTTTTTAATGTTATAATTATTTGATATTATACAAGTCAATTAGTAAGATATAAAGTAAAAGTTCAATAGCATGTTGAATTGATCCTAATTCTTGTGATTACATGGCATGAGGAGACAAATATTCTTGGCATCATCATGTTGTACCATTGGCATGCATAGAAATAGTATACCCATCTTTGTTTGAAACTGCAATTACCAAAATACCCTCATTAAGTAACCTCCGACTCTTAATTACTATATCAATATTATTTGATCAAATGCTAATGCTAATTAAAACAATATATGTAACTGAAAACGTAAAATTTATGGCAGGGATTCAAGAATAATTGTTGTATTTATTTAGAAATAAATACATATAATTTAATATAATTCAAATAATATCATATCTAATTGATAAAAACTCCTGATAGCATTTTTTTAATTTATGATACTTCTACTCTTTCATCTTCATCATAGACAAGTCGTTCTTAGCTTCATATATTCGAATGTTGATGCGTTACAAGCTTAGTGTTCTTATCATGAAAGAGTAAAAACTTTAAAATTTAAAATGTAAATAAAACAACTAAGGCTAAGGGGTATAGACTTCTCTCAATTCATCTTCACAATGTTTCACTTTAGCATCATCTCAGTCTTCATTCCACTATATGAAGTGCATTTCAATGGTGAAGGGGCATGGTGAAGGGGCAGTGCGGTGTTCATCGCTACCCCTATGCGCTAGAATGCTAGATCATTAGGTTTGCGGTGAAGCAGTGTCTACACCAAATAGTCTAAAAGAATAATAATATTGTATCGGTTGATACATTTACAAATAATTTTTTTATATAATTTTAAATCACTACATTTAATATTGTAATATTTAGTTAAGTATAATGTCAATAAGTTATAAGCATGTGCTCTACGCTACTAGATAACCAAGTTTGTGGTAAAGCAATGTCTACACCACATAGTCTAAAATTTTTTTTTTGTATTTATTAATACTTTATAAATAGATTACTATAAAATTTTAAATTAACTACATTTGGCATTGTAATATTTAATTACGTAGACATAATTCAAGTAAGTCATGAGATTGAGGCCGGGTCTAGTTGCAAAACTATATGAAGTTATAGTAATGAAACCTTCTTTGAGATTAAGAGTTTAAGTTCTGTATAAAACGAACATGTGAAATTACTCGTTAAAAGTAGGTTAGATGAGGGTGTCATTGGTCTTCAAATTAAAGAAAAAATCATATTACATAATAAAAAGATAGTTTGGTGAGTAAATATAATGAACAATAAAGAACCATAATCATGTGAGTATATTGAACCCCTAACACGCTCCTTTGAGGATTACTTTAAGAACACAATTTCAAATTATCACACATAATTATGCACCCACAGGCACCTTCTTCAAGCAACCAAAACCCTCTTTGATTATATAACAACAATGGATCAATCTCCAACACCCAACAACAATCCAACAACATCAAACAAACCCATATGCCCCGTACTTCTTTTTCCTCAATTTGTTAAAGATCAATGGATCTTGCATTGCAGGGGTTTGGTATGGTAGTGAACAATTCTGCTTATGATGATGACGATGATGATGATGATTCACCTTGTAGTGTTGTTGATTTTGGGAAGAAAGAAGTGAGAGATCGTTTGAATACGTGTGAAGAAGAAGAAAAAGAAGAAGAAGAGGAAGAATTTGGGGGAAATAGTAGCTCAAGCTCTGATTTTATGGCGTCTTTTGAGAGTAATTTGAATGAAGAACATATTACTAGCTTTGATGATTCATCTTCTCCGTCTTCCAGTGGTGTAATTAGAGAGAAGAACGAGGGTGAAACCCCACATTGTGATGATTCTGAAGATTTGGAGAAAACCCTTTTGGATCGAGAGAAATTGGGGAAACAAGGGTCAGCGTCTCTCTCAGGTACTGTTGTTATCAATTTGTTTGTTATGATTTCTGATGCAGAATCAACGAATGTGAAATGATGTGTTGATTTGTTTGATTGGTATTTGTTGATGTTTGTGTTTGATGTGATGTATTCTATGTTGGTTGATGAAATGCTAGATGTGTTACAAGTGAAGAGATTGTTAGATTTCTCTTTGATTGATGATTGTTATGTTTACCTTTGATTTGGGGCTTTTTGTATGTGTTTGCCAAATGTGATGCAGGGTGTTTGGATGTGTGTTTTGCAATTGAACATCTGAAATTGATTGATCAGATAATCACTTTCGAGACCCACATCCAAACGCCACTTAAGAAGTTTTAAAAATCGTTAATATCACCCTGCTTGATGTTTTCTATGTTCATGTTTGATCAGAGATTGAGATGATGAAAGAAAGATTCTCAAAATTGTTGCTTGGAGAAGATATGTCTGGTTGTGGGAATGGTGTTTGTACAGCTTTGGCTATATCGAATGCAATTACAAATCTCTGTGGTAAGCCAAAATATGAACAATTTGCACAAAAATGATAGCAAATTTCAGTAACATATTACAACTTCTTTAATATTGTTTGGTTTTTATGTTTCTTGAAATTTCAGCCACAGTTTTTGGACAAATATGGAGGCTAGAACCTCTATGCCCTGAAAAGAAAGCGATGTGGCGAAGAGAGATTGAATGGCTTCTATGTGTGAGTGATTACATTGTGGAGTTGATACCTTCTTGGCAGACCTATCCAGATGGAAGTAAGCTTGAGGTAAAATTTATTGTTTTTATAAATTTTATTTTATATTATTATTATTTTTTTTTTTTTGGCATTTTTGTATATAAGAAGTGCTAGACTCACTTAATTGTGTTTTTGGTTTTTTGTGATATGATTTTATAGGTCATGACTAGTAGACCCCGGTCCGATCTTTATGTTAATCTTCCGGCTCTTCGCAAGTTGGACAACATGCTTCTTGTGAGACTCTCAACTCTTTTTCTTGCTAAGTTATATGTAGGTTTGAGATTTGAGAACAATACTGACATCTTTAGAAAGATAAAGATAAAAATGTTTCTGTCTGACCTTTTTGAGGTCAAATCAATTGCTTTGGCTTCTAGTATCTCATTCTTGTTGTACGTATTCATGGTTGTAATTCTTGGTCATGAGCTTAAACTCTATCATGATGGAGGATATCTCAGTCATTTGACCCACTGAAAAGAACGTGTCAGAGACACATTTTTGAAACATTATTGCAATTACTTAGAAGAATTAAGAAATATGTAGAATTTTATGTGGACCAAGAAAGTTAAAATGAATTGAACTTGTGTGTTACAGGAAATATTAGACAGTTTTCAAAAAATGGAGTTCTGGTATGTTGATCAAGGGATTCAAGCTCTGGAAACAGACGGTTCATCGTCTTTCGGTAAAGTGGTCCCACGACAAAAGGAAAAATGGTGGCTTCCTGTTCCTCGTGTCCCTGCTGGTGGCCTAAGCGAAAATGCAAGAAAACAATTGCAAAATAAGCGTGATTCCACAAATCAAATTTTAAAAGCTGCAATGGCTATTAACAGCATTACTTTGGCGGATATTGATGTTCCAGAATCATATTTGGAAGCACTTCCAAAGGTATCATTTACTAAATGATTGATTTTAGCATTTGTTAAACTTTGTGAAAGAAAATATTTTCATATTTGACCTATTCCCATTGTATTGATTTGAGTTTGTGAGATCCCCTATCTTGTTTTTCTTAAAGGTTATTTTAAATATTTCCCTTTATAAACAGTCAATTATTTTCATTAAACTAATAGTCAAGGCAAACAGTACAGTATTCTTGGTATGTGAGAATTCTTTGACTATTTTCGAATTCTAAGGTACTGTCATCAAGGACAATACAAGAATCTTGTAAATTAAAATCAATGCTTCTAAGCTATTTGAAATAGTTAGAGGACAGAGGAAGTAACATATATTCCTTCTATCCGGTGAAAATTTTGACTTCTTAGTTCAGGGAAATTGTTTGACTATTTGACGGATATATAAAGTACTCCTTTTGACATGTAAGCTTTTGAAAGAGATAAAACATTGTAATTTCATGGGCATTTCAAAATGAAAGTGTGGTACATAATTTAAGAAAAATGTTTTGGCTATTAGTCATATTCCTTAATAAAACAGAAGGATTGTTAATATTTCTCTCATTGGTTTGCAATTTAATGGAATCCATTTGTCCTGAATCAATACCATCAATTTATTCTGTGATGATGATGATAATGGGGATGGTGATGATGAAGGTAACATAAGTAACTTTGAAATGATAACTTTGCTAAAGAGGAAATAAGTAGAAAGTACTATAAAAATATCCATATCAAATTTGGATTCTGAAAATGGTCATGTTTGACCTGAAAGTCTAAGCTCATAATGTTTTGGAACGAACAACGCATGATTTCAAATCCAAAGATGCCCTTTCTGAAAAGCAGTTGAACTTGGCGTAATCATTAATATTTCTTTCATTGGTTTGCAGAATGCGAAAAACAGCCTGGGTGATTTTATTCATCGATATATTTCATCAGATCAGTTTTCACCTGAGTGTCTGTTGGACTGCCTTGATCTATCCTCTGAGCATCAAGCTCTTGAGATCGCAAACCGCGTGGAGGCCTCCATCTACATATGGAGACGAAAAAACGCCACAAAGCAGCCACCTATGAATATGGTCAGCAGGTCGTTTTCCAGGTCATCATGGGACAGAGTTAAGGATATGGTTGCTGATGTGGACAAAAGAGAAACGCTAGCAGATAGAGCCGAAACCCTCTTGTTGTGCCTGAAACAGAGGTTTCCGGCCCTTCCTCAGACCACCTTAGACATGAGTAAAATCCAATATAACAAGGTATAATTTTAAGTTCTTTACAGTTTCATACTGTTATTCAAATAATATTGTTATTTCAAATAATAATAAATTTCACGCGTATCAGGATGTTGGGAAATCGATCTTGGAGAGCTACTCAAGAGTATTGGAAAGCCTAGCATTCAATATCACCGCACGAATTGATGATTTACTCTACGTTGATGACCTGGCACGACACTCTGACAAATTTTCATCAATGTCAAACCGTGAAGTCGTTTCCAAAGCCATTGTTGGGAAACCATACACAGTTACCACACCTTATAAAACAGCTTTCACAACACCAAGCCTCTCACCTTCACACTTTGACAACAGTCCAAAGAAAATTCTAACGGATTATTTGACCATTGACCCGAAAGGCAAGCACTGTGCAGGTCAAGTAGTAAGGTCAAACTCCTTTTCGGGTAGGACACGAGAGGCATTGCAAAAGATGGGGCTTGGGGGCTCTTAACGACTCGGTTGGGGTCAGTTGACTCGGTTGAGTTGACTCTATCTGGATGCATGTGTAAATGGATCTGTGGAGATGTTTAAAGAGTTGGGTCAGATTATGGCATTTGTGCATCCTGTTTTGTCATACTGAGTTCTGAGTCTTGGTGAGTCGACTCGGATCTTGGGAAGGACAATTTAGTGAAGTTTGTGTAAATAAATGCCCGTTTTTGTTTTCCACAAGTAAGTTTGAAAATAGATGAAAATCTTATTGTAACTTTATACGGCTTCTGATTACATACTTAAATGAGAAGTTTCAAAAATCATAATCTTGTACTTATGGTCATATGAATCATACGTTTTATTGAAGTTAGAATAAAAAACCAATGTTTTTAGAACTGTATTGGACGACTCCAATGTACACTTCTCGGATTGGATTTAGGAAACAGTCAAATATTTCAATATATATATCCAAACGTAAACTAAATTTGAACAAAATAACTCAAGTTTTTAATCAATATTTTATTAAAAAGTTGGAAAAAATAGATTTTATCATTATTTTCTTTTAAATCTAAAAAAAGAAAAAAAGAAAAAAAAGGATATTGTTTTCTCTTGAACCGTGGCCTGAACCGAATGAAAAAACCGCCTAACCGCAGGTACTGGTAGGGTTAACTGGACGTCAGTTCTTCACCCCTAAACAGACCAGAGAGATGGGTGGTTGGCATGCATACTGGGCCGACCAGTCAGGTCAATTCTTAAATACATCGGCTTCAAGTATTTAGGGATGAGCATATAGCGGTTTGGACCGGTCGAAGCGGTTCCAACATGCCCTAGTTTTATTATTATTTTCAGTACAAGTATACACATTAATATTTTAGAATTTACATAATATAAGCCATAAGTAATAAGAAATGGATAGTACATACTAAAAGTCTTTTATTTTGATTATAATTTAGTCTCCCTATCTCTAAATGACTTTTCCTATCTCTCTTTTTTAAACATGAAATTTTGACAATTTCTAGTAATATTTTTTTATCAAAGATTTAGTGAGGTGGCTTGTTCACCTTATACATATCATGTTTTAAGTAAATTGCATGTTGAGATTAGTTATTATTGTTCTAATTTTATTGTATTTAGTTATTTATTGTATTTTAATTTAAACATATTGACTAACATATGGTTATTATTAATATCATGGGCGGCCCTGAGGGGGGCAGGGTGGGCGACCGCCAGGCCCGATCTTCTCAGGGGCCCGAAATTTTATAAAAAAATTATATTATATATGTATGTATATATAATTTTTAAAAACAACTATAGGTTATTAACAAAGTAATAAACAAACCCAATAGCGAGTTAATTATTTTGACCTATTGAAACTTAGGGTCCATTAACATTTCAATTAGTTTAGTCCACTGCCATATACCAAGTCTAAACTCATTTTAAACGCTATGAGAGTGACGATTCATTTAAGTAAGTTAAATTATTTTGCTATAATACTTTTGTTTATTAGTATAACAATTACTGTCGTGTTATAGATTTTATAGGTACGGATTACTGACTTTATATTATAGGGGTCCATTTTTTTCTACTCGCCCAGGGTCCAAAATTTTTTAAGCACTATCAGAACCGGCCCTGATTAATATAATAATCGATTTCATGGCATACTTGGAGAAGTTAACAGCTTAGACTTGTGTACAACTTCAATACAGTTTTAAGTGGCTCAAATTAATTTTGTCATAAAACCTACAGGATAAATTAGTTTTTTTCATATTTACAAGTGCCTACAAATATTTTAAATATGTCAAACGTAATGAAATAAATAAAAATAATTTAATATATAAGTTATGAAATTGGTAGAAAAAATATCGTAGTTATAAATGCATAAAAATAATAAAATAAAGATTGATAACTGCTTTTAGTGTTCACAATGATGAAAATAATAATAATATTAATAAACCATACTAAACTTTGGCTGTCTCTTTATGATTATAAACACACATATATGTCCGAAACAACAATCAATTATTATATAGACAAGCGGTTGACACGAGACAGAATCAAAACCAAAACAAGACATACCGTTAAAGTTTGACAAGAAAATCAGAATCATGGTCATATCACATATGACAAAACATGTGGTTGCCAAGTCTTTTACTTATCCCATAAAATCTACCTACCTTAACGACCATGAAAGTTTGACAATGATGTTTATCTCTCCGGGGCCGGTCGTAAGGATTTTAATGTCATGAACGGGCTGAGAAAAAGACCCTTAAGCCCTAACGAAGTAAAATATATAAACTAGTTTTTTTAAACGAAAATAACGTTTTAGCAATAAACGTAATAAGATCATAGTATTAAAATGACATAACGTAATAGCTAACCGATAAATCTTTCTATTCAACCTCATTGCTAGCGTCTGTCTAAATTGGATTTTTTTCTTTTATCCCTAGTTGATCAAGAATTGAGATTTGGGTTTCTTTGGAAAGAGACTTCTAGTTGGATTGACAAAAATTAGTTATAAATAACAAGTTTATTTAATAAAAATGGGCCTTTGTATTTTGGTTAAAAGATATTTAGGTTAAACTTTTTAACTGGGTTAAATGGGTTATTACTATTAAAAAAAACATATATAATAATAAAAAAATAAAACAAAATTTTAAATTTTTTTGGGCCCTCTGAGCGAGTGGGCCCTGGACGGTTGTCTAGCCCGCCCCTCCTCAGGGCCGGCTGTGATCTCCTCCACCATTTTCCATTTTACGTGTCATTTATATATACTTTTCATATATACAACCTAAAATTCAGGGAGTGAACTAGCCGAGGAGGACATGATTAGTTGAGATTAACTCAGCTCGTTGAAGTTTAAGATTACGTGATTACTTGAGATTGACTCGTTACAGTATAAACCTATTCAAATTTAAGTGAGCTCGAGTCTTAACATTATACAACGAGCTTGATTACGTTTGCATGATGCCGAGATTACATGCACTTATTATCTATATAAATATTTTATAATATAATATGTAAGTGCATAACAATATTTTATATATATTTATTAAGAAAACTTATTAATAATAGATTATGTTATATATAGATAAATATATGATGATAAGTAAATTATATAAGAGATATGCATTTAATAAAAAAAATTAATCGATAATACGAGTCAATCTTAAGCTTGTAGAATTTTTTGCCATCCCAACTCTGAGCTCGAAACAAGAAGACGTTGAACGTAGTCAAAATTATTATTGTCTCTACTCATTTACACCTCTACTTATGTAGGTTTAATACTTTTATTTTTTTTCATATGACTTTTAAACTGCGTACGGAATCATTATCATGTTAAAATAGCTTTAGAAGTACTCCAAAATTTTTGATAAGACAAAAGCAGACAATAACGAGTATGAAATTCTCTTATGAAAACTACATCGAATTAATATATATGAATTCCATATTTAAATAAAGCTTTATAGTTGTTGAATCATCACAATGTTTTTAATTGGTGGTTCGGGGTTGTAATTGTTGACAATTCCATCGGTACACATTTTAGTAGAACCTTCATCAATATTAACTTGCTTATTAGTAACGATCAAGATACCACTACTTGCAAGTTAATGTTAACCTTAATTACCATTCATTTAACGTTGATGGATCAACTTACAGTTAGCCTCAGTCACCACTTCTTTATGGTTGACATACCAAGTTACTATTGGTAATTGTTGCTCCAAATTCCTCACCTAGAGGCAAGTGGAAGAAAGAGCAGTGCAAGAGAGTGACTCATCCGGTTCAAGTTCTATCGCATAGGTGATGTAGCTTCATATTCCTTCATCTTGAGTCATATAGGCTGCAACCAAAGATAACTCGTTAGAGGGCCCGGGAGCTTGAGCTCCAAGGGCACTCCGACGCTCAAGTCAGTATGTTTAGAAGATGTATCAAACATAAGCATAAATGTATGAGAGTGAGAATGAGATGGTGGGCATGAGATGTTAAAGCTAAAGGAATCAGGTGAATGGTATTCTTTGAGAGAGTATAGAGTTAGGAATGGTTGTAGAACTTTGGAAAAACAAGAGAGTGTGTTTACCTGATGTGGGGGAATGGTATTTATACTGATTGTGGTGTTGGGTCGTTGAGGTGAGATTCTATTCTAAGTAACATTTAGTCAATGATCTGAATCAAGCCTCCTTGATTAAAGAGTTCTATGCCTCATTGGTGCAAAGGGTTTCCCTGTGATTTTAATGCTTCTTGTCTTCTAACGTTGACCTTCCATCTAACAACTTTTGGACTATTGTTGCTTGTCGTTTTTTTGTTCTGACTACATTCCTTGGTAACCAACGAATGTTCCCACTTTATGCTTTATCTCTTCTGTTGTTGGTCTTCTAAACTTTCTAAGTGTTAGAGTTCCGGTATTTGTTTCTAACAATTGCACCCCGACCGCAGCTGGGGTTATTTGTTTGTGTTGCTGCGGCCTTGTTCTCGGCTGTGGCTGGGGGTAAGTTTCTTGGCCGCGGCTAGGGGCATGTACCCTGGCCGCGGCTGAAAGTCCATTCTGTCGGGGTTTTGGGCTGAAGCTGTGGTGTTCCTTTGGATATGAGTCGTGGCTGCGGGCATGTAGTTTGGCCGTGACTAAGGGCCCTTTCTTTCGGGTGCCATCATCCTTGGCTACTGCTTATGTGGTGGTACCCTTTCATACCTTAACCGATATTTGAAGTGGTACCCCTTCAGTACTGTATTTGAGGTGGTACCCCATTAGTAATCACTCATCAATAGCAACTTATTGTAAGTCGTTGCCTTTTGACCCCATCATGAGTGCCACCCCTTGAAACTTGTCATGAGATTTCTAAATTAGAATTTTTTTTCTATTTATTAACCTTATAAGATATCTACATAAGTTTAATAAATAACTCAAACTTTTAAAAACTAAATTTATTAATAACTTATATGCTTTTAATTTTTGTAATTATTCTTTTATGTGATATTCTTATTGTTTGAACTTAACATTTTGAATTTTCCTCTTATTTTAAATAAATTTTATGCTTAATCAAAGTATCTATATCTCATTTAGAAGTGTCATCCATTTATTGATCTGCGGATTTTTTTTTCTTTTCTTATCGAGTAAAATGATATTTTCGTCCCTGAAGTTTCATTATTTTTTTCATTTCATTCCAAAACTTTTTTTTGTCATTCCAGGCCTATAGTTTACAAAATGTTGTCATTTTCATCCACTCCACTAACTCTGTTAAGATCTCCGTTAAATATTAGGATATTTTAGTCTTTTTCAATACCCTAATTATTCAATTAAAACAAATTAACCAATTAATATTCAATTAAAATTAAAAAAACACATGAAGCGACTAGTGAGACCAGTCGTTTCGATTTAAAAGTTTCGATTAACTTTAACCAATGTTGTTCGATTGAGGTATGATGTGTGATTTCAATTAATCTTCACGTTTGTTCAAACATTTATCGTTGTTTGATTGAGATCTATTGTTGTCACATTTCGTTTGATTGAGTTATGTTGTTGTCATGTTCGAACAAACGTTACAATAGCATACCTCAATCAAAAAAACCATGACAACAACATATCTCAATCCCACAATGGACCTCAATCCCACAATGGATCTCAATCCCATAGCAGACCTCAATCGAACAATGGTACACGTTCGAACAAAACGTGAAGATTAATTGAAATCTCACAACAGACCTCAATCGAACAACATGAGTTAGAGTTAATCGAGGTTTTAAATCTAAGTGTCCGGTCTCCTGTCGCTTCATGTGTTTTTTCAGTCTTAATTGAATACTAATTGATTAATTTGTTTTAATTAGATAATTAGGGTGTTGAAAAAGACTAAAATGCTATCATATTTAACAGAGATCTTCACGGAGTTAGTGAAGTGGATGAAAATGACAACATTTAGTAAACTACAGTGACTGAAATGGCAAAAAAAAATTTTTGGATTGAAATAACAAATTCAACAAAACATCAGGGACGTAAATGACATTTTACTATTTCTTATTTTTTTGTTTTGCTTTTTACCCATTTTTATCGTTTAAATACATTTCTTTAAGTTACAAACACTAAACATGTGGCTCTTCTTTAGACTTTACGTGCTACTTGGTCGCAGGTTTGAAACTTGGTCCCAATAATTTTTTTTGATATTTTTTTATTACTTTTCTTATAAACTTTTTTTGTTTAAAGAGTTAATTACGCAAATGGTCCCTGTGGTTTATACAAAATAACAGGTTTGGATACTAAGGGTTTTTTGTAACAGGTTGAGGTATTGTGTTTTAATTTTGTAACGAGTTAAGGTATTAAGACTAACTGACGTTAGTTTTTCTGTTAAATACAAGGGCATATTTGTCTTTTTAATTTACAAGGACTACTAGTGTAATTAAAGGGATTGTTGGTGCCATTTATTAAAAATGAAGGTGTGTTTTTGTAATTTCATACACACACACACATATATATATATATACTATACATATACACATATATATAACCACCAGCGGTACCACCACCGGCGGTCACCACCGCCGGCAACCCCCCCGACCAACGGCCACCACCACCGGCAGCCCCCACCACCAACGGCCACCACCACCGGCAGCCCCCACCACCAGCGGCCACCAGCACCGGCAACCCCCACCACCAGCGGACACCGCCACCGACAACCCCCACCACCACTGGCAGCCCCCACCACCACCGATCACCACCACTGCGCTGAGCAACGACCATCAGTGACTGCTAACCCCCACATCATTCCCGCCATCGTAACATCACCATCACCGTCGGTGCATCATCACCACCGCACCATCACCATCAACACATCATCACCACCATCACACCACCTTCCTCAACTTCATCTCTACGATTGCACCATCATCATTTAGGGTTCAGATCTCAATTGACGGCGACGATGGTGAGTGGGTGTTCGGAAGGTTGGCGATTGAAGGTGAACGAAGGGTTATTGACAGCGACGATGGTGAGTGGCAGGCGGCGGCGATGGTGAGGGTCTAAACATGGGAGGGAACTTAGAGAAGTGGTGGAGAAGACGGTGGGGTGGTTGGGGTTGGGTTTTTTTTCCTAATATTTGATAGTTAATTACACAATGGTCCCTGAACTAAAAGAAAGAAATAAAATTACAAAAGTGGTCCCTGAATGGGTATTTTTGTCAATTCATTAAAATTTAACAGAAAAACTAACGTCTGTTAGTCTTAATACCTTAACTCGTTACAAATTTTAAAACACAATACCCCAACATGTTACAAAAAACCTTTAGTACCCAAACTTGTTATTTTAGATAAAACTCAAAGGACTATTTATGTAATTAACTCTTGTTTAAATTACTTTATTTGAGTAAGTAAAATAATATTGGATTTGTTTTCCATAATGGTTGTTTTTACAACTACAAAACTTTTGTCTTACTTTCGATAATTCTACGTTTTAGTTCATAATACTATTTTCTATGTATGCTTAAATCTTCAAACCGTTCCACAGTACTCTTATACATTTTTTATGTATTTACACGTATATGTCACCGCCATAACGCACGTCACGAAGTTTGAAAACGTCGCATTAACCACGCAAATAACATCTTACGACCCCGCTGCAATGCGCGGGTGAAAGAACTCGTTATATTGAAACGTAAATTGTTAAACTAAATAATAATATAACAGAAAATAAATAACACGTCTATCAAATAAATAAGAAAATGATTCTGCTACGTATCATAATTCTATAAGCATTAGATATTTTTCCGTGCTTCCCTCACATCATCAAATAATATTAATAATTTAAATTGTAATTGTTTTTATTTACTTGAATTTACATTCGAATTTAATGTGTTTACTAATTTATTTTAACTTTTAATAATCTTTTTTTATTGGATCAATTGCATATATACCCTTGTAAACATCCCTTAAATATACATATACCCAAATAAAAACTTTAATTGCATATACAACCAATTTATTGATATGACAATATTACCCTTCTAAAAAAATTATTAAACAGTTACAAATGGGTATATATGCCATTGAAAAGTTTTAGAGGGGGAAATATGTTTTTTAATCCATTTGCCAATTATAAGGTTGTAAAGGGAAATTTGCCAATAATGAAGCTTTGGTAAAAATAAGGGCAAATTAGTCATTACATAAACTACTTTTAATGAAAATGAGTAAATTTGCCAATTTTGAGGTTTTGTAAGAAGATATATGTATTTAAATTTTTGCTTTGGTATATATGTCATTAAAGAGTTTTAGAGGGGGAAATATGCTTTTAACATTTTTAATATTTGTATTATTGTTTATTTCTATACATAAGTCTTTAAAAATTAATTTTTCAGTTTACATGTTTTTACTTATTATACTATGTATTAATAAACAATTATTAATATAAATATATATGTTTTAAATATGTTTAAAAATTACTTATTTTTAAATTACTTATTATACTATGTATTAATAAACAATTACTTATTTACTTATTTACTTATTATACTATTTCTATATATATGTTTTTGAAAATTACTTTTAAATTTACATGTTTTTACTTATTATACTATGTATTAAGAACTTTATTTTGTTTAAAAATTTAAAATATAATACAATGGTTTCTAGTCTCGTATCATAAGAGAAAATTTTATTATGAAAAATAAACATAAGTTAGCATTCTTTTGTTTATCTAACGGAATTTATTAAATCCAAATAAGTTAACAAATATGTATAGTATGTATCTTTATAGAACAACTTCTAATTTATTCTTATTAATCTAACTACACCTGTACATTTTAGTATTTAATTCCTCGACCTTTTGGATATGAAGAATATATACAAATTACCACTTGGATGTCTATTTTTAGGCACATGTATTGTATGTATAATTTATATATTATGTTTTTAGTCCTTTAAAGTTGACCGTCTAAAAAATCAAAATAAAGTGAAAGTATCTACTACAAAGTCGTTAAAATTTGATTAGGATGCATAAGTAGGGGTGCAAACGAGCCGAGCCGCTCGTGAGCTACTCGAGATCGGATCGATAAAAACTCGAAACGAGCCAAGCTTTATCGAGCCCGAGCCGAGCTCGAGCTTGAAAGAAAGCTCATTTAATTATCGAGCCCGAGCCCGAGCCTGAGCTTCACGTATCAAGCTCGAGCCGGCTCGCGAGCCTAAACGAGCTTTTTTATTTATATATTTTTATTTAATTTATTAAATATATTATATAAATAATATATATTATATATAAAGTTATGATAAAAAACAATTAAATAATATGAATAATGTTATATATAAAATATATAATTATAAATATATATCAAAATTAAATATTAAAATAATAAAAATAATATTTAAATAAATAAACGAGCCGAGCCCGAGCCGAGCTCGAGCTCGAGCTTGAAAATTATTTGTCGAGCCGAGCTCGAGCTTTAAAAATAAAGGTCGAAACGAGCCGAGCTTGAGCTCGGGCTCTCCTAAGTCATAACGAGCCGAGCTCGAGCCCATACGAGCCCGGGCTTGGCTTGGCTCGTTTTCACCACTAAACATAAGAATGTAGTAGAATACCCATGGTCCTTTAAGGAATCACACGTATTTCCCGTAAACATTATTTTCAATTAGTGATCGATGTTATAATTATTCTTCATTGATAAATGAGTTTGAAAAGAGAATACTGATGGATGGTGATTGAGGGTGTGTAATTTATGAGGTTTGCTATACGTGTTGTTTAAGTTTTTTTTAGAAACATCAAATCAATGGTGTCTTATTTGTTTTAATGAGAAAAGGATGTACGTGATATTACCAATATTCCAAGTTTCATGTGGTATAACAAGTAAAATGAAGAAAACGTTTAGCACAACCTATAATTTATATATAGTTGTCCCCACATCATCATGTCAAACATAAAACAAATATATTAGATAAAAGAGTTAATTTTAATTTTGCTTACTAAGGTTTAACAAAGTAACTATTTTCCTTAAAAAGATTAAAAACATCAATTTACTTACATAAATTTCATAATTTGTTTCAATTTTATTTCAAAAGTTTCAAAATTTTGGATTTAATTTGAAACAACTAATGAAACTTTTAAATTGAAATTAAAACAAATTATGAAACTTTTGAATGTAAATTGATGTTTATAATCTTTTGGAGAAAATTTGTTATTTTTGTCAAAACTTAAGAAGCAAACCCGAACTAACTCTAGATAAAATTTATAGCAAGCCGGATAATATGATGATATTTAAAATCTTAATTTATACACATGTGTCATTTTAACATGATATTTCATATCCTCACAATTGGTTTTTTATGTAATTTTAACTATTACCAGTTTGAGAATATGTATCCCCGAAATCTAACTCAATTTAAATAATAAACAAAGTCTAATATATAATTGGCGTCGAGTGAACACCTAGAACCCAGTATTTGAGAAAAAACTCAAAGTCTACTAGAAAACATAACATAACACATAGTTTGTAAAAAGAAATTGAACTATATTTGATCCCATTGAACATGTTTTGATTTTCTACTGATGCTACCACCCATTGGATAACAAAACTTACCTACTAACTTCAATCTCCTTCCCCAAATAGCTGCTTTGTGCTGTCTTAATAATATAATGAACCTAAAATCAAGAAAACAATAAAGTTTGTTATCAAAATCTTCAATTTTTGTGATGATTTGCAGCATGTCTTACCCTGCCACCAATTTCCTCTCGAAGCAAATCCGTCGTCTTCTCCATCTTTATCGTAGTATTGCTGCAATCATGAACAGTTTCGAGTTAAAGTTACATGTTTGTCCATATTTCCATCACTAAAACACTTAATTTGTTTTCTTAGTTCACTTGATACATTCTAGCTATTTTGTTGCAGTTGAAAGGTGGTTTAGACTTTGTATAAGAATTCATTTTCAATGGTTTGTACTGTAAACATATTTATAAGTGTGTTATCTTACTTTTGAGTGTGCAGGGGTGTTTTTGGTTATGCGAGGATTAATGTAGATGTCTTGACCACCGTAGTATATCGACGAGCTAAGATGACATGGCTGCGATGCTTCCTGCTGATAAAACCGACTTGTATCAGTCTTCGGGTTCTGTCTTTTAGCTTCATTATCCAAACAATCTAAATAGAAGAAATTCAGTTAGTCAGCTCAAAACTTGTAGCATGTATGATATCTGTTTCACTACATGACTTAACCTTCGCGTAAAAAAACACGAGGTCTTTGATCAACAGCAATATGTAGTAAATGATCTCTATAAGTCAGTTTTGATATTGGTATTGAGGCTAACATCCACTAAACGGTGATACTTTGTTTGAAATTAAGGTGTGGGTAATAATTGGTTTTCTACTTATGATATACTTTGTTTATTCTTAAATTTCTTTTTGGATTTTAGTGGATTTCTTTAGTCATATGTCGATAATTACCGATGAAATTCAAATTTACGCATTAGCAAATTTCCGTATGTGGAAAAATATTAAATTTCTAAGCTATGCGGGTCAATTCATCAACAATATATTCACATCTTTTTCTATTTATATGTTGGAAGTGTTGGAACTTTGTTTAAATCCATTGTCCCACGTTGGAACCAAGGAAGAATACTTCCTTAGTTATAAAGGAAAATCCACTTAGCCATTCAAATGGATCACCAATTGGGCTAATGTGGATGGGCTATGTGTGTGTATTAAAATATATATTAATGGTCAAAGGGAGTATAGCGATTTTCGTCCCAATTGGGCTAATGTGGATGGGCTATGTGTGTATTAAAATATATATTAATGGTCAAAGGGGTCTCTAAGACCAATAAATTCTACAGATATATTCTGGGAGAATATCACATCAGAAAATCTTACACACAAAAAAATTCGTTCTTGGGATTCATTCAACAAAGGGAGTATAGCGATTTTCGTCAGAATCAAGCTTTCATCTTGATTGATTGTTGTATCCTCAAAACATATCCGATCACCGGAAATTTCTGTTTTAGGACACTGCATTGCAGGCCTCAATCTGTGTTTTCTTGTAAACAAATTCGTGTATTCTACAATTCAAGTACGTTTACTATACTATTCTTGTTTGATTCAAAGTTAATAGCATAATTTGTCTATATTTATTTCGAATACTTGAGTGTAAATCTGTTCATTGATAATTTTGTCATTACAGGAAGCAGATATTTGTTACATGTATAAAGAATTAACATACCTCTTTTGATAAATGAAGGTCTTAAAAACGGTTGCTGAAAGAGTGTGAAAATGAAAATCTTGGATAAAAAATGTATTCTTGATTTAATCATATGAAGCTTCGAATTCATAATCAGTACGTCATTAATTAAGACCATAATAGCTGGTTAAGGTTGTTTCTTTTATCTAGTAAAGCATACCCATGTTTTTTCTTAGCATCAGTTGATTAAGTAAATACGCATAAGGTACTCTTAGATTTTCTAAGACCATATAAAAAACTATACAATCTATATAAATGTAACTTGATTTAGTTATCCCGCTAAATAAATCTAAGAGTATCCTCCATCTGGTGCATATTTACCTAATCAACCGACCTTTTATTATTTTGTCTTAAGCAGAAAAAGTTCCTTTTACACGTAAAACCTCAAACACATACATAAGAAATAGGTTTCACCCACTTTAACGTTAGTGAATCAAAATAACATCCATAAGCTAAAAACTTCTTAAAAGAAGTGTCAAAGTATAATTAAATATGGCTCGAACCTCCTTTGGTAGTAGAATCATAATTCTTCTTGGATTCTTGAGAGTTAATATAGTCCCTCCTATGAGCCTGAAGAGAATTAACATATACGTTACTAAAAACATATAGTATCCATCAATACCCTGTTAACCAATTACCAACAGCACAGCACAACAATAATAATATTCACATTAAAACAAAAATCTAAGACGAATAACAATAATAATATTCACATTAAGCTATATCTACACTGATTTCAGATACTTCAACATGATCATCGACTTTTGGTGCATAAACAAAAATTGATCTGACCGGAGGACAATACACTAAAACTAACTATATTGCTTCAATTAACCGACATACAAACGAACAAACTCCCAAACAATAACTTGATATTACAAAAACTTCAAGCACTTTTATCGCTTATAATCGTATCGATTAACCGTAAAATAAAAACAAAACTGTAATCACACGAAGCACAATCGAAACATACCTTCAAAGGAGGGGGGAAAATGGAATCAAAAACATTAGAGGAAGATGAAGATAATGAATCATTTGATCCAAAGAGTTGAGTAGCTAATGAAGAAGATGAAGTTTCTTCTTTATTAGTTTCCATTGATTTCGATGATAATCTGAAACAGAAAAAGGAGGGAGAACACGAGAAAGGAGGAAGGGGGATGCAACCGTTTGCCTCTGTTGGTGGTTTATAGGCCGCCTCATGTACAACTGATAATGCTCTGCGTACAACTCGATGTTTGAATTTTGAATTACTCTTTTTTATATGTATTTATCTTTTTTAGTTTTTTTCAACACTATTTTTTAACAACTCATAATTTTGTCTACTATGAGACTTGAAGTGTTAAAACGCAACCTTTTGGGAAGAACACGTTATCCATATGTTCGCGTATCGCTAGCCTAGATGTCCTTTGATTTTTAGCAATTGATCTAAGAGCATCTCCAATAGTGAATAATATATATGATATTATTTTAAATTTTGTAGGAAAATGTTTGAAGAAGGTTATAATGTTGGAAGAAAAACAAGTGTTTTTAAAGGATAAGTGCAAATATGACATGATAAAGTATTTGAGAGAGGATGGAGTGGAGGCGAGCCGGGGAGGCGGCAAGGTGAGGTGGCGATGAGTTCGAATGGCGAGGCGGCATGGAAACGGTGCCATGAAACATTAGGGTGTTGCGGTGCGTATCGGTATACCACCCCAACCATGCATCACGATAGCAAGTTGATGAGGTGGCGGCAATAACTCTTCCTCTTCGACATGACTCGATCCCTCTAAAATGGTATATCATTTGGACGTTCTAAGACCCCGTTTGATTTACAAAATTATAAGGAATTGGAATTGTAAATTTTCTCACATTCATTGGAATTAACATTCCCCTCACTTATCCAATGAATGTTTAACATTCTAATGGAATGTTCAAAATTAACATTCTTATTTAGGGGTGTAAACGAGTCAAGCCGGCTCGCAAGCTACTCGGGATCGACTCGAAAAAAGCTCGAATCGAGTCAAGCTTAAATGAGCTCGAGCCCGAGCTCAGAATATTGCTCGTTTGCTAAACGAGCTCGAGCCCGAGCTTCAGGATATCGAGCTCAAACTGGCTCGCGAGCCTAAACAAGCTTTTTATTTATATTGTTTTTTATTTACATATTAAATATATATAAATACATATTTACATAAATTATATTATTAAAAATATTATTATGATAAAAAATAGTTAAATAATATATATTATGTTATATATAAAAAGTATGCTTATAAATAATTATAAAAGTAATTAAAAAATTAATAATTTAACAATAAACGAGCCGAGCCCGAGCTTGAAAATTTTCTGACGAGTCGAGCTCGAGCTTTATAAATAAAACTATAAACGAGCCGAGCTCGAGCTCGAGCTTCCTAAAACCAAAACGAGCCGAGCTTGAGCCTAAGCGAGCTCGGGCTCGGCTCGGCTCGTTTACACCCCTATTCTTATTCCACTCAAAATTAACTAATCAATCACGTTATCAATTTTATCAAGATTCCAATTCCAATTCTAATTCCATTTATTATTCAGTTCATTTGCAAAACATTCTGCGAACCAAACGACCCCTAAGTATTGTTATGTGATTTTCTATATTTTTATGAATTAATTTTGAATAAATATATAAATTATATAAGTAAAAGAATATTATGGACTTGTAAGATAAATGTTTGAAGAAGTTACAAAATATCACGGAAGAATATATGTCATTTCTCCACTATGTTAGGAGAATTATAGTATTTATATTTATATGATCTCAATTCAACGAGAATATCAGTTTGATACAAAATTACATAACAAATGTGGTTATAGTAAATTACATTATTAGCCATTATTATTAGAATGAATAAAATATTTTGTTTTTAGCATAATTATTTAACGATGCTAGTGAGTTGTAGTCAAATGAGACGGATTGCAAATCAAAAGAAGTAAATCTTGATTTGAAACTTTTAAAAATAAATTGTTATTTGGACCAAACCACAGTGAGTAAAAGTGAATTTACTCTTTAATCTAAAAAGAATAAGAAATATTCTGAGATTGACATAGAAAACATTTTCATAATTGTGTCAAATATACCAGGTGATTGTGTTAAACATTTTTCATTATTTGTTATATGGCGGTTTATGTTTTAAATTATTTTGTGTTATTTTTGTCATTGTTTTTTTATATTTTATGTAAATTAGTTATTATTTTAATATTGTGTTTTACAATTAAAAGTATACAATAATGTTATTTCACTAATGTGTTTTTTAAAATTTATGGTATTCTGAAAAATACAATGGTGAACAGATAAAACACAATGAGACATTTATCATTGTGTTTTACATTTACAGCATTTTATCGTTATTTTTAATGTATTATTTTAGCTAGTTGTTATTTTATTATTGTGTTTTACATACTAGAAAAACTTAACAATATTATTTGACCATTGTATTTTTTTAATATTCATAATTTTAGAAAAACATAACAGTGTCCGGAAAAACATAATAACAAACACAAAGACATAATGAACTGCACAAAAGTCAAAATGACGTGCAGAAATCGTATGAGCTAAAAGACATAATTTTTATATATTATTTTATTTAACGATACTATTCGTTTAAAGTATAAAAACCGCTCGTTTTAATGGGTAATTTTTATTAAAAAAATGTTGTATATAAAAGTTTTAAACGTTTTAGAAAAGTGAAGAAAGTAAAACAAAATAACAAAAATAGTTATGCCTAAAACACCACTCTAAAACTTCTTCTCTACATTTTGATTTAACAATTAATTGAATAAATTGATGTTTGAGTTTACTTCTTACAGTTTTTAGATTCAAAACCATTACCTAAATATTAATATCGAATAAAATAAGAAGCAGGAGTAATTTATTTGGTGTCAATAAACAATTTATGCCAAAACAACTATCAACAAGATCGTTTTTTTCTTGTAGATTTACAACCGATCTCATGAACAGACAAGATTTTTTGATATGAACTTAAAGAATATATCCATGCGCTTCAAAACTGAAACGGTTTTCATATTAAAAAGAAGATGAAAGACACGACTTTTTTCTTAGTTGTCAGTTATGCATAATTTTGGTTTGTTAACACGAATTGCGATGGATTGGCTAAAAAATCTGGTCTTGAACTTGTAATTTCTGTTTAGTTACTTGCTAGTTTTTTTAACAAAATCCCATAGTTAAAATTTTTTATATATCCATCCAAAGATAAGTTTTTTAGATTGTCCTTGCAAAATTAGCATCTAGACTTCCTTTCTTTCATTTCCATATTATATTTTGTGTATATCCATAACATAAGTAAAGCAATTTTGTTTTGTCTAGTCTGTTTAAGTACATGTTTGACTTGAGGTTGTAATGTTAGATTTTGTAAAACTTGTGGGGACTCTTATAGTATTCTTGCAGTTTTCAGTTGGAATCTAAAAAGCTTTGGTGCTAGGTGTCAAGTATTAAACGACTTATCCATTGTGTAGATGGAACCACAAGGAAAGTAACCAATCACAAAGTGCCACAAATACAACATAATATCATAACAAACTCTTGTTTCTTAACTCCTCACAAGACAACTCAATTTGGATATTTTTTACTTTATATCATTGGCTTATCCATTTGCTCAGAGGAATATAATATTATGTATATAGATATGTTTTAAAAAAAATAAAAAAAAAACATACACACAATAACTTGAACCTTCAAGAGCTGGTTATGCAATAAGATTTGCTTAATTTGGTCATTTAAATATGCAATTTAGTTCAGGCTGAAGAGACACTGTAGGTTGTAAGCTCCCCTCAATATATCTAATCAAAATAAATCTTTGCTCAAACTGAAAAAGTTCAAATAATATTGTTCTATGGATTTGAATGAGATTTCATCCCAACTTTAACTAGACACATTGGATGTGTTCCAACAATATTAAACAAGATATCTGATGTTATTGGATCTAATATACAATATGTAATTTATTAACATTCCTAATAAAGGGTAACATCTAATCTAATTATAATGATAAATTACATGTGATGGACAAGTGTTATCATCTCATTCATTTTCCTAATTTATTAAAAAATTAAAATAACTAATATTTCAAATTTCTCTCTCTTTCATTCTCTTATTTTAGAAATTCTAAATTTTCTGAAATCAATATTTTTAAAAATCATATTTTTATTAAATAAAAACAATAATTTGATACAAAATACCTTTATTTAAATATAATTATTAAAAATTAGTTATTATATTTCAAAAACAATGAACCTTTTTTAAAATATAAAATTTTAGAATTGATCTTTCTAAATAATACAAGTTTTATATAAAATCATATTTCATAAAACATTGAGATACTTATAAAAATTGAAATTTTTTTAAAGCTTCTAAAAATACAAATATATATATAACAAAAAAAAGATAGTAACCATAGTTTTAAACGTTGAGATCTTTATATAAAAATAACATTTTTTCAAAAACCTTTTTTTAAGAAAGGAATGTTTTAAAACAAAATTTTTATTATGAAATTTTCTGAAACTATTTTTCAAATTGAGTTTGAAAAAATAATAAATAAAAAGTACTTAATCATGCATAATTTTAATAATATCTTATATCAAAATAACATTTTATAGTTTCTAAGGTGGTGTTTGACAGCCTCTTATTAATGGTTCAGATGTCTGAATGGTTTAGCACTTAATGGTTCAGACTGTTTGTTTCGCGAGAAAATGTCTGAATGGTTCAAACATTTGCCTCTGAATGGTTAAACATTGCTGAATGGTTAAGAGGCCTAATACTGAATAATTAAAACCTCTTGTCTGAATTGGTCAGACATTTGCATTTGAATAGTTAAACGATATACTAGCTCTTAATAGTTCAGCGCTCTTAATGGTTAAGCACTTAATGGTTCAAACCTCTTATTGGTTCAATACTTCGTCATTCAGAAGTTGTCAAACAGCCCCTAACTCTTTGTTAATATATATTTACTTTTTTTATGTAACACGTGTAACATACGAGGTTATAACTCAATTGCTAATAAAATGGTACCGTGTACCATTCAAACGTAGACAACACAATCCACATTTTGTACTACCTTTTGGATGAAATAGTGGATATGGATAATACAATCTCATATGGTAATAATCATTATTATTTAGGGTAATATAGAAGTATTGAAACATTGACATAAAGCTTGAGAAAAATAATGGAACTTGGACATATAGCTTGAGAAACATATGGAAAAAACATAGTTTCAGTACATGTACCAAGTGACTATTGGGTCCAATAGTAGGAGCCCAAGAATCATGGACCAGATTAGAAACCAAAACCGGTCCCAGACCCGATATTGAAACAACTGCGGGTTTAATACTTAACTATGTAGTAGGTGCCTCTTGAAACACGGATCTGTATTCTGTAGAGACCGTTAAATACTTCATAAATATGTCACATATATTAATATATGTTGCAAGCATAGCAGAAAACCCGAATGAAAATCTGATAATTTGGTAATTTCATCTTTATTTAAATACTAGAAAACCCAAAAAACAAATACTCATAATATCCTTACAATATGGCCACATCTAAGTCATTATAAATATATACCCGATTGACAAACATCTGAACAAAGATCATTGCAGGGAAGCAAAATCTTCAAACTTACAAACAGCTTCGATTATCATAGAGCCCAATGACGCAAACAGTTTAGAACGCTGTTAAAAGACAACAGATGCTCGCACTTTATATGAAATCTGAACCATTGTTGAAGTGCTCAAGATCAGGATGTGTTCCGCCTGGTGGCCTGCGTGGGTTTCTGTAAACGACTCTAAATGAGATTATTCTGTACTATTTTTATAAGTTTTAATCACAGATCTAGAGTTGTCATGTTACCTAGTAAACCGATTAGGCTCGAATCCAGGGACATCTGGTGGACCAAAAGGATCAAACCGAGCACCTGGTGGAACACCCCTGTTTCATTTGTATTCACAAGTCAAATCCAACAACAATAAAATTGTCAAATGGATCAAAACAGGCCGGTTTAGGTTGACCAGAAAAACTTCTCTAGTTTATTTACAAAATGATTTGTATGCTGTTTAATATGATTACAAAGGATATGTTATTTAGATGATAATATTTTTGATTGAGGAGATTTAGTAAATTGCAACCTTGTATGCATTAACAATACACTTTGGCTCACTTTTGACCTGTTTTACTTTCGGAAAAATATTTTACTCCAGTTAGAGATTCATATAACATACCCCAAACCCACCAATTCATGATAAAACAGGCCAAAAATTGCCATTTCCATAAATAATACAACAAAGGTTGTTACAGAAAAACACTCACGGCTGTCCTCCTGGAAAACCCATTCTTCCTACACCACCACCACCAAAAAACCTGGGATCATTTGGTCCTGCATGAACATAGTAACGATGATAAATCTTTAAACACCATGTAAGATTATGATATAATCGGATAATTTTATATACCAACAAGCATTCCACCGTCACCAAAACCACCCCTGTACATTAAGTTGAATCAATATTAGAAAATGACGAGAGGTAAAGTTGTATAGCAGATGAAAAGAAACAACAGATTTAAAAAATTTATTGAGATAAAAGATGAAGATGAATGAACCTTGTAGGGTACATTCCTGCAGGGGGCTGAGGGTAGAGATCACCCCCACCTATGCTAGGATACACCGGAGGCATAACTACCCTGCATTTTAGTTTCCTAATTAGTAAAGCCGATACGTAAAACTATAATGTCAATATGCCGTGTTGGTTTACAACGGAAGATACCCTGAAGGATGGTAATCGAATGGTCCAACACTGGGCTGATCCCTATCAGTGTCTTCTGCTTTTTGTACAGAACTACAAGACAAAAAGATCTTTACAAACACAGGAAAGACAATTAAATCGGTGCTGTATTATCAGTGTCAAGTCTAAACTCGTAAAGTCAGGAATGAATTACAAATCTACAGCATTTCAAGATGAATATAAGCTGATCGAAAACGCATACATATTGAGAGGATAGGTTGGATGTGATGGGCACATTTACATACACTAAGGGAGTCTACTTAAAGGAATATTTACAATACTTTTTGATAAACCTAAGTCCTAACAGGACAAATGAGAGATTCAGAGAGTTTGGTCAAGCATGTGAAATCTTGCATTACCTAAACCATAAAACCAGTTGAAATTGATTGAAAACTACAGAAAACATTTGTTGTTGCAATGCTTTTGAAGTGTTAGAATAAGAGCCCAATTCATATTCATTTTCTTTCCGTTGTCATTGTACATGTATAAATATAAACACACATAGTTGCATTTTTTTCATCATTACCTAATGCTTGAGTGGTGTTGTACATGTGTGAGTTAGTGGTGTATAGAGAATTTAGATGGTGGCATGGTGCACAAAACACTTCCCATTTATAATGGATACAAGACTAAAAAACAAAACAAGACAACTATGGATTACGGAAACTAAATAAAAAAGAAAGCCAAAAAAATCAAACCTAAATAATTATATCTAACATTAATTTTGCTTAAGTACCCAATCTAGTATCCCTCAACCAACATGAGACGGGTAAATCTGGAACGTTACATAAAGTAGACCACGTTCTACACATTTATTGAATTGAGATTCCATACAAAGGCTAAACCCTATATACAACTATATGTCTATATGTATACATGTTTTCCCTTCGTGGTTCAATCCTATCCAAGAATTCACTCTTATTGCCTTAATGCCTTCAAGTCTACACTACTCCTTTGTATACACATTAAAGGTTTATTCCTCAAATCTACCACAATCTATAACTGTTTTAACACAAACTCTGCTGAGATAGCAAAAACAAAAGCGAATATATTTCACAATTCACAGAGCGCCTGTGAAAAGGTGAAACGAAGTAATATATACAAAAGGTAAGAGATCATATACTTGAAAGCTATTATCCCAATTTAAATATATACTCTCGTAGTCTCGGAAGGTTAAAAGCTAACAAAAGCTAACAGCTTTATTAATCAAGGAGCACCAACTAGTTACCTCGTGGAACTGGACGTGCTTGCTGTAGTAGAGCCATTCAACTTGTTTATCACGTTTTTGTTAATCAAATCCACAAGCTGACCCAAGTTTTTAAACTGTGAACTATACGTCGTGCCATCACTCTCTCCAGCAAAATCATCAATACTGCATAACATAGACACCAGTTACCATAAACTGTGAGGAACTCCTTATAAAAACATCAATCATGTGAATAACATGCTAGCTAGTAATAACAGAATTCACAACAACACAATTACACAAACAGGGTATATAATTACTTGATCTCAACGTGAACAGGATCAGAAGAACCAGAAGCCAAAGCATCAACTAACAACTGGTTGTTCATCACAACACCTTTCACAAGCACCTTCTTTGAACCATCTTTAGGGCTTGAATAAACAAACCCATAATTATCCTCAACTTCATTCCACCCTTCGATACCCGCTTCATCTAAACCCATACAAACAAAACATAAACGCTTACAAGATCACAATCCAAAGCGAAAACAGAAATTAGAACCCCAAAAGACATAAAAACCACTGTAATTTCCACAAAAGGTACCGGAAAATGGAGCGGTTAGGGCGTCGTCGGTGAAGGCCGGAGCACCGGTGGCGTTGAGATTGAAGCCTGCAGATAGGAAAATCGAGTGTACGGCAAACGCAATTCGATCAGCTGCGTTTCTAAAATTAGGTCTTGAGGCCCTTATCACTGCTAATACTGATTGTTCAGTCGCCATTGTTTGATGATTCTTTCACTGTTAAGAACAGAATGTTAGGTTTCAATAGGAATTTACTTCAAGAAAGAGGATGATAGATTAAGGTTTAGGGAGAAATGACTCACGGATCGCCGGAGATGTGAGTTTCTTGTCGGAAAAGTTATCGTTCGACTTTCAACAAACGTCTCGACTCTTGTAGTGGTTCTCGGTGAGTCGGTTTAGTAGTCTACGATGGTGTTTTGTTTGGATCGGGTCGCCGTTTGGCCCATACTTAATTGGTTGATTGGCCCAATAAAGTCTTGTGTTTAGGCCTTTTGGGCTCGTTGGTTTAATGCATATTAGTTTCCAACTTAGCGATATTTTTTTATTTTACTATTTTTTTATTTTACCTGTTTCAAAAAAAAATAGATTTATTTTAATCGGATTCGTATATCTGTTTTCTAGCCGGAAGCCCCCTCAGAAGAAAATTCATTGTTTGGAAACCCTCTGGTTCAACTCTAAGCATTTACTTAAATAAGACTTCAACCCATGATTTTTTTAATTGATTGTTTTGATTTGCTGATAGTAATTCTAACTTTTATTTTTCTTGCTAAAGAAAAACTAATAGCATAGTCATTGTTGATTTACACTTGACTTTCACTCAAATTTCACTACATTTCGATAAAACGTTAACAAATTATCTTCACCATTGTCATCATGAATACAATCGTGTGGAAAATCAAGTGTAAATCAACGAATAATTATGTTGCTAGACTCAGATCGATAACTCTAACAAGTTGTATGTTAAGTCAAGTCAACTATAAGTTTACCCCCTATAGTGTATATAGTCTGATTTTTTCTCAATACTTTCATTTGTTACTTTTTAAATACTTTTTATATTGCAATGTACATGCCATAATAATGTTTTCTAACTATGTTTCAATCTCCATAAAAGATATGCCGCAACTTCATACATTTTCTTTGATCGTACCACCACACTGCAATGGGGCAGGTTTCTGTTGCACTTCATAACGTGCGAGTGAAAAAACTCTCTACAACTCACGTACCATTGCTTAGGGTTGTGCATGGGTCGTTTTGGTTCGGTTTTGACCTAAAACCAAAACCAAATACTAGTATTTTGGTTTTTTGGGTTTTTAAAACTATTCCCTTTCGGTTTATTACAATTTTTACATTGATTTCAATTTCGGTTTTAAAACCAATATCTTGTTAATATTAAAAATAATATATATATTCTTATTAATCGTCTGAAGTCACTTCAAATGAAAATTAATTAAGGTACGCCAAAAAAACAAGTACATTCAAACTAATATAAAATAATTTATTTTATATTCAACGTAAGCAGCCAAAGTGTTTATCTTTTATCAAACGGGGTCGTAATTAATACATTACTAACATAATAACATGTATAGATACTTTGGTTTGTTTTTTTGGTTTTGGTTTGGTTTAGTTACGGATGCGATTCAGTTAATATGGTTTGGTTAACCAAAAAATCGCTTCTTGAAAAATTCTCAAACCAAACCATCACTTTTAACTGTTTTCGGTTATTTGGTTCAGTTGCGTCGGTTAATTCCCTTATCATCAACGGGTCAATAGTATAGGGACCATTTTATGCAAAACCTGAACGCCACCTGTGGCTTTAACTCTTCACCGGAGCTCCCACCGCCACCGTCATCCCCTCAGCCACTGAGCCACCCACCACCACCATGTCGCCGGCGACCCTTCAACCCCACACCCCATCCCCCCTCTCCTTCTCGACCCACATCCTCTCCGACCCGACCCACACCTTCCTCACATCAAGATTCACCCACCTCTCAATCGCCAAACCACCGCCGTCAACCACCATACGCATGGGCGGCGGCCCACGAACGTACCCCGGCGGCGTATCCAAGTGGCAGTGGAAGCGTATGCAAGCCAAGAAAGCCAAACAGCTCCTCAAAGCTCGGCTCGCGCGCGAACGCCAGATCTACGAGATGCGTAAACGAGCCGAGCTCAGCGCCGCCGTGTCGGAGCTCGAGCGGCCGTGGGAAGCCGTCGAGAAAGCGCCGAAGCTGTTCTCCGTCACCGCCGATGAGCAGCTGAAGGTGTTAGCCGATCGGTTTCAGAAGCCCGGTGGGTTCGATTTGTGGTCGGAGAAAGATGGGCCCCAGTTGTTTGAAACTGTTGATGGTGTGCCTTCAGCAAGGTTTTTCCCTAAGGGTGTTGTTCATAGCATCAAACCCTATGGAAGAATCACCGATGGGAGTTCAAATCAAGAGTCCAATTTTGATGATGATGATGAGGATGGTGATTTTGGGGTTTCGGGTTTGAATTGGGGTAATGGGTATGTGAAGAATTCAAGAAATGATGATGGGAGATTTGTGAAATCGGATTCTGATTGTGGTTCTGATGGATTGAAGCAGAGGGAAATTGGGGGTGATTTGAGGAAGGGGGGTAAGAGGAGAAATGGTAGGAAAGAACAATCGGGTTCGAATACGAAAGTGTTTGAGATGAATTTGCAGGATGATGGGAGCTATGGCGTTTCGAAGAAGGAGAATGAGACTGCGAAGATTAGAAGACGATCGGAGAGGAAATGAAAGGATGTCAGTTGTGGTAAGGTAATCTAGATTTTGTTCTTGTTATGTTAATGTTAACAGTACATATGTATATGAATGATGAAGCGTTTGTTATATATGTGAGTTTAATCAGGAGTTTGAATGGTTTATCATCGATGCATTGCCTACATGTTTGTGATAGTTATCGAAGATTCACACATAGATAAAAGATCTTGTTAGCATGTTCATCGCGCATTGGATAATATATATTTGAGTGAATATAGAAGATGAGATGGATCTTGTGCAACATCATATAGGTGAAAGAGAGAATCTTTAAGGTTTATAAGCACTTAGATGTGGATTGTCCTACCTCATTAACTCATTAAGCATAAGCCTAGGTAGTTGAAGGTTCTAGGTGCAATCGATGCGCAAGGGTGCTTAAAAAGCCATGACCTTTTCAAGTAATGTGCATGATATTAACAAGCTAATTTTTGGGATTCTAGACATGTATATTAGACTGCTTTTTCGATGTTTCAGATCATAGGTTCCCAAATAGTTGCAATATCCAATTCTATGTATATTAGACTGCCTTGATGGACGCAAGGTGGTATGGTTGCGACTCACCTTGCCCGACTCTCTTTTTTTTCGCATTTTGCTGATAAACTAATTTCATAGTCGAATGTGTAGAACGTGTATGATTGTGAAGAAGGTTTCTTTCTTTATTCAAAATATTCTTCTCAGCTATAATCTGCTAGAGTTCTGGCGAGTAAAAAAAACAGTTTCCTTAGAACGTGTATGATTGTGACCCGATTAAGGTTTAAACCCTTTCATGTTTGACCTGGTCATGTTTTACCCGAGTTAAACCTGGTCAGGTCAGGTTTACCCGCCCGAGTGATGGAGGCGACACTAAAGCACATGTAGGGCAGAATTAGGACCTTTGCTCTTGAATTTTAGAAAAGTAGTGACCTTTGGAAGGTTGACATGTAAAAAATGAGCCAAAAATCTGAAGAGATTATGAATGGTTTAGGTGATGAAAAAGGCTAATGTCTTGTCAAGTGTTTTATGACCTTTTTTTTTGGGTTGTTTTTCTTTTTTGGTTTTTGTTAGGGGTCCTTAACTTTTTCTTAGATTTAAACCCCATCCTTAGTAGTGTTTTTTAAAAAGCTTGTGGCACACTCGAAGTTTGCTTGAAATTGGCTCGTTTATAGCGACACGGCTGAGTTTTTAAACGAGCCGAGCCCATACCAAAGTAAGCTCGGCTCATGGCTTGCTCTTTAGCTAACTCATTTAAATTTTACCTAAATTACAATTTATACAAGTTATAACCCAAAATTATGGACATTATTTAAGCTTAAATTTCATTACCATCTCAATATTTAAATAGACATGACTATTTTGACACTTTTTAATGAAAAACAAATTTAAATACATAGAAGATGATTATAGCCTATGAAATACCTCTCTCATTCGTAGAATATTATTGGTTTAACGAGTTAAAATCAACCAATTTAAAAAATATTTATTTTTTGTTTACATATATCATAACATCAAAAAATATAAAAAATAAACTAGTTGGCTTGGCTCAATTTTACACGAGCTGAGCTTGCTCAGCTCTACATTTTAGCTCGTTAAGATAAATGATTCGGCTCAGTTTCTAAATAAGCCAACCCCAAGCCACCCTGACTCGACTCGGCTCGCTTCTTTTACAGCCTAATCCTTATGAAATTTCTCCCGTATAAATATAGAAAGTTGACTTGTTTAGATTAAATATTCTTACATGAGTTATTATTTTATTTTATTTTTTCAAATCTTGACTTGTATTAATTATAATTACTTTTGAAATATTAATAGTGATAGGATGCTTTTAATTGCTGATTATATTAGATTTTTTTATTATTATACTTGGCTAGGCTGCATGTGAACCCGTAGCGCATAGTGCTCCACTTTACGCCTTTGACTACCTAGACACAAGAACAACTCAGTCTTTTACAAGCCACCTTAGAATTAGCTCATTGACTAACACATAGGTAATGATTTGCTTGCACAACTTAAGTCTTCATACACCTAACTTAATTTTATGTGGTTTTGTGTTGATAACTCATCATGTCCTCTTATACACCGTCCTCTAGTGGTCTGTGATTAAAAGTATTTGAACTCATCATGTTCCTTAAGCAGATAACCTACCACTAACCTCAAGGGATTAGTGTGAACATTCCCTCGTTAATTTCCGAATTCCCTTACCCTGTAATAGGTTAGTGTAACAAAACGTAGCATCTACTACACGTCTACACTAATAAGCTTACATTAGTGCAGGAGTATTATTTACATTAACGATAATTCTCTAGAGTGTTTGTTATCACTTATCACCGATTCTTACACACTAATAAGCGAACGATCACTTGTGATTCTTTTTTTCTACACATTCTGTCTTTCATTTATCCGCTTTAGTTTTTGTTTTCTTCCTTGCTTCTGATATTTCGCCATCTTACACCTATGATGCCCTAATCTTTTCGCTTTTGTCTTCTTTCTTCTGCTGAAATTTGCTTTACATGTATTAGGTGTGTGAACGTATGATACAATACGAAAATATGTTACTAGGTTAACATGAAATTCACGGGTTGGGTTTTGCTTGAGGCCTGAGCAGGTTTGGTTAATTTTTTGTCAGACGCGTGAATACGTTTAGCTAAACAAGTGTTCAGGTTGACTTGACAAGTTGTGGGTTGTCTTTTTATTTTTATTAATCTTTTCTCTTATAATATATTTGTGTCATAACTTATACTCATCGAGTAAATTATGATAGATTTTAAATATTGAAGATAATGAACTTTGGGTTTTATGGTATAAACATAGCTATATTATATACATATGCGGGTTTTTTATAAGTTTTTAATTTTAGAGTATTAGTATTTAAAAAGTTACAAAAAAGAATTATATTTTCGAGTTAAGAGGGTCGTGTTCACATCAACCAGGAAAACTCATGTCATGTTCAGGTTCATATGTCTAACACAATTTTCAAAAGTGAAATCAGTCACTCTCGAAGGTGAAATCATTTGGCCTAGAGTAACTAAGTTATTACCGTCCTGGCAATAACCTTCTCACGTTCATAAGCAATTATGCGACAATGGATTACCTTTATATAGTCATTGCAATCTTAGGGTAGCTACTAGCTATGTTGGGTAAGGCAAATCTTTTTGCTACTTGCCTACTTGTATTGCATTTCACGATCTCTCGACGTATCCGAGCGATGCAACATAATGACCAACGATGTGTAAGGGCAATACAACATAATGATTCAAGCTTCAAATAGCATGACGACCATGGTGGTTGAGAAAAGCAATTCATGGTAGCTTTGTTGCAACTTTATCGTTTTTATTTTACACTCTCTTGCTTGGTTCATTAAAATCGAAGTTGGTTTTTCCTTGAGGGTTGTTAATTTGTTTTTTTAATAAAAATGGTAAAATAGTTATTTCGCCATATTTTTAACACTCATTTCCAATCTTTATGCTAAAGGACAAAAAGCGTATCAAGCAATTGGGACTAAAGGTGTAATTTATAAGGAACGCGTAGGGAATCCAAAATATAAGTATACCACACACAATCCGTCCTTGTCATTTGGTCTAACCTAAATCAACTCATTTTGTTACTTCTATCATGTATGTTGTTTTTGTTATTTCAGAGCTATGTTTAATTCAAAATATAAAGTTGCAAAATGGTGTGCGGGTGTCAATCAAAGGGTCAAAGCGAGGTGGGTTGATCTCAAACACTACACGTCCTAAAATTGAAAAACTTATACACAATGACCGTTAAACAAGACTACCAAAATTACTTTATCTTAGTAAATTTATACTTTTCTAGAAAAAAATTCTTTTAAACTTTTATGCATTAAAAGTACACTTCAAACTATTAACAACCAGACTCATTCTCGATTTCTTTGTTTCGTTCTTAATTTCACAGTACTCTTATATGTGACCCTTTGGACCTGTTATTTGACCCGAACCATTACCGAAAACAATCTCTATCATCTTACCCGAAATGACTTATCACTATATTGGACGGAACCGCTAGAAAAAGTGATTCAAATGTGCCATGATCATATGCACTTGTGTCAAGTGTGAAAGTGCAAATTAGCTACAGATTGATTGAGTAGAAGGTTGACCTACCGTTTTTCTTTTCCAAAGTCAAATCAGAATCATAAGTCCAAGTCAAATCAGAATCATAAGTCACAGCAATCACTTTCAAAAATTGCACTCATGGTTTCCCGATTAAATGATATACTAACAGATTATATAATCTAATCTTTATTCTAATAATAATAAATATTATGGACATGTGTTATATATGCTAAAGTACAAATAATCATATGCTCATATACTATCACTATATTAATTAAAGCCAATGTTGTAGTGGGCATCAAACCAACATCTCATATGTAAAGGTTTAACCCCACTGGATTTAAAAATCGAATGATATTATCACTTCACGATTCATCGGTTAACCCATGTTTCACAAACTAGTTGGTTCAACCTTGAGTGATCCTAAGCACGATGGCTAAACTAGTAATTAGTTTTGAATTAGTTAGACAGGTTTAGCTGATTGGTCCATTTTTAAAACATTGCTTAAAAGTCAAAACACTTGTTGTTTGACTTAGCTTCTGTTTTACCCAGAGGCCGGATGGCCCAGATCGCTTCACGTTATAAAGTACGTAGTTTTACATTTACACTTTATGCAGAAAATTGTTTCTTAGGGCTTGAATCCATGATCTCAACGTAGGCCTATTCAAATCGCCTAAATCGTATACCCTATAACCTAGGTATGTTAGGCTCTTTAACAATTGTTGTAGCTCACCATATGCATGTCATGCTTGTCACTCGACCATCGCTCGAAAAATGCTCGGAAATTATTCGTTCAATTTATGACTCGGTTGTAAATTAGTTGATCTTAAGTATTTAATTTGAGCCAGTAATGACTTAAAGGTTCTTTATACAAATTTAGATTGAGCTGATTATGACTTAAGAATGAACAGATTCTTAAAAAACGGTTTAACACTCTTTTATAAACTAAACTAGAATTTTACGAAGTAACCCACATTTTCTTAATAATTTTAACTTGATCAAGAAATTGGTCTGAAATCTTCCATTTGAAGTAAAATCATAATATGCATTTCTTGATTCCAACACCAAGCTTAAAATAAAAAACGTTCAAAACAAATTTAAAAAACATCTTGTATTTTACATCTTAACATCAACTTTCTTTGGTGGTTTTTTAAATTCAAACATATTTTAAACTTAATATTTTTTAAATACTTGACCTTAATGTTCCGAATGTTAAAAACTTTTATGTGTGAATAGATACAAAATCAACATATGTAGGTCAAGTTATTTCTTCTAGAGTTGCTTTTGATCCCTATTTAAGCAAGTATCATTATCGTGTATTAACAAACTTTTTGTTGTTTATAAACTTTTAGAATTTCAAATTGTGAACGATTTTCTATTTTTCAAACGTTGACAATCCCTAACAAGTTTAAGGAGGATGTATAAAGTTACTAGGTTAGGACCCGTGTACTACACGGCTCATGAAAATATAATATATTGCAAGATTTCAGATTTGAAATTAGATTGACCTTTTATGTTTACATGGTAAGATGTAAATACACACCGACTCTATAAATTACATATTGTTAGTGTAAGAAATTTAAAAAATAATATAATTATTATAATTAATTTGAGATTAGAAAACAAACCAATTCTAGATATCTGAGAAATGAAACGATCTAAAATTGATTGAAAGTTAGTGAAGTCAAAATCATATTTGAAGCCTACAAAGTTGATACTTTTTAATCGTCATTTCAAAATTTAAGCATAGTATATATTCATTATCAAAATGCTTAAATTTTAAATATTTTTCATTAAGCAGTGACTTATGCATAAAAAATATTTATTTTCAGGTAGATCATTTTTAAATGTTATAAAATATTATGTTCCATATGTTGGGTTGTATTTTGATATCTTGGAATTACAACAAAAATATTTTAATTACAAAGTTAAGGATTACAATTTTTAAGATCATATATAAGAAATAATTAAAATAAATTAAAATTTACCTGCTCAACAATAAATATATTTCAACTTGATTGTGAACATTAAATTTAAGACAATTTAAATATTAAGAAATTTACGTATAATCAGTAATTCAATACACTTTATTTGATATCAAATTTTAATATGGAAACAATTTAAAACTTGAATTATATCAATTTTTGAATATTAAACTATTTAAAATGTTAATTATGGTAACTGTTAATTGTTTTTTAAAATGATTAATAACTACATTTTTAAATAAAAAATCATAGCTCCAAAATTACATGTAATCACAATTTAATAAATTTTAGGCGGAAAAACTCAATTGGGAAGGCTCTTGTTTATTGCCACGTGTCACTAAAAAACCTTGTTGAATGACACATGTCCCTAGAGAACCTTGTTTTAGTAGAAGTAATAGATTTTTACTTTACTCAACGATCTCTACTAATTAAGATAATGAAGTTATAAAGAATTTGTAATTTGTAAAGGTGAACTAATTAATATTTCTCCAAATTTTGCTCTGTTACAATCCAGCACTTTTCTTAATAGTAATATCTTATTCTTGATTTACTAACGTATATTTTTAAAAAGATCAAAATAAACTAAAAATAACATATTCAACCTCTACTTTTGTAAAGCCTCAAAAATTTTTTAATAAATTTGAAAAAGCACTAAATATACAAAATATTCACCGCGTAAAACATATATAGTTAATAGCTAAAAAAGAGAATAACATTTTTAGTTTAATTTGACTTTTATTCAATCAGTGTCATTGTGATTCGTTGATTGCCTTCTGAACATATATATATAAAGGCAAGCTAAATGAATTTGTTCTTGTTCGCTTTTGATATCGATGTCACAAGTTGATTGTATGATTAGAATTTAGTTTTATGTTACTCACATGATCGAGTAGACATGTTGTATTATCACACTTTGTATTAAAAAGGTAAAATTATTATAGATTTTGAGAAAGAAAAAAAAAATTAAATACGGTTTTCATTCAAAGTATGATTTAATTAGATTTATAGTGAATTACTTATCAACCAAAATTTTGTCACTCAAACCTCTGGATAAATGCTTCATGGATAGAAAGAAGACAAACACACCTTACATCTCACCTTCATGGTAAATTCATAATAATAATCCGTATAACACATAATATATTCATATCAAAAGGTACACAAGGAGTCGGGAGAGAATTAAAAAAAAGGTTATTAAATGCATTATGCATATGAGCCTAATTCTAATGGATAAGTTTCAACTTGAGCTATTAATTATTACTGGATTTACAAGGATTGAGCCTGATGCATTAGGTCTTGGAAAGATTAGAAGAATATCTCTACACTTGCTTTAACATGTTATAATAAAGGTTTTCAATTTGGATAAGAAAATAAAATAAAGTAAAAGATATTAAGATGGTATATAGCTTTTACATGATTTGTACAACTCATTACAGCAACGTTGATGCATCATTTTACCAACTATCAAACAATTTTAATGGTGTGCAAATTAACAAAAGATGCGTCTAATTTCTAACTTTCTTACGGTTTCTTTTCATTTTCTATTTCATAACAATATATATCTATAGTAATAAAATCAAAATTTTAAAAGACACATGTTATTTCTTCTAATTAAGTTATCCATCTACTTTCCACCTAAGATTTGAACGCATGTCTTCACTACAATACAAGTTACAAATTAATATATAAATATAGTTTTTTAATAAATTCCTAGTTACTATTATGTTAATAAATAAATTTTTTTCTAAAAATAAATAAAATGTTTAATAAGAGTTAATTTTCTTAAAATTTAATTTAACTTCTAGCTAAATTATTAAAAATTAAAATACTTTAAACATCGTACTTTTTTTTTAAGCAAACATGTTTAAATTATCAAGATTCATGAAATCAAACAATTATAATTAGCGATTACTCACTATAAAACAATTCACATCTCCGATTTAATGTACATCACGGTTTAATCTTCTAAAATCTTAGGTATACTTTACTACCTCAAATCTCATATTCACAATTTCATATTTACTATTTCAATCCATGTAACATACGTGTATCAACCTTGTGTGTGTGTGTGTGTATGTATATATATATATATTTTCATATACATACATATATACATATATAGAGATTTTAAACACATAACTAATTTTAAATAAATAATCGCGACAACCACATAAACAATCACAACACTAGTGTGTTCTTAATTTGAAACGAGTCGAACTACAAAGATAAAAATATTATAGCATCTTTCTTTGTTTATGTTAGGTAAAGTAAAGAGGAGTTGTAGTAGGTATAATATAGAAAAAGCTAACTAGTCACCTTCGGTTGATTGGAATCATATATTTTTATGGTCCTTGGAGACTAAAAGATTGTACAACAAGACTCGTATCTGCATAAGTTCTTTCTATCACATTCAACACTTACAATCATTTTTATTATTGAACGTTCATAAGTTAAAAACATTAGATATATGCTAACTTTTGTCGGCTAAAACATGTCGACTCAAACCAGATGGGCTAAAAGAGTCGCAAACAAACGAGGATAACTATAATTTTCTTTCTCGAGCAAAGTGACATTGTTCACTTGAAGAAACGCTTAATATGTTCGATGGCAATCTAATTCCTTAACTTTAAAGTTTAAACAAATCTTAAATTTTTTTTCCTTAAGAATCTTCTTGCTAGGTCACGACTAATGAGACAACATCTTTATTCCTCAAAATACTATTATAAGACTTCTTTTTTCCTCAACTACCAACTTTGTTGATGTGTTTACTACGATCAAATTTGGGGTTTTATTTTTTCATGTTTTGCAAGTGCATGTTTATTGGGTGTTTTCTAAGCATAATGGTTGTTTAACCTCGCTTATCTTTAGTAATTAAATTGTAAATAACACCAAACTTGATACCTTAAAAAGCTATATTATATTTCTTTAAACTATAACACAAATTATCCACAATTTTTTTTTCTGTTTTTGGAACATAAACTCTCTTAGTTGGTGAATCAAATCCTTTGTGGTTAACATTTTTCTCTATTTAATCTTCTATTTTGAGATGATATAATTGGTTGTCACATCTCCATCTCCATAGCCCCCACCACTTATATTAATTTAATATCAATCTTGATGGGAATATTATGACATGTTATCTTTTTCATATTAGTCACGTTTTTATTATGAGCAAAGGGGAAATTGGGCACTTATTCAACGGTTTTAGGTGATTTGTGTTTTAATTCGACAAGTCAATTAGCTTAAAATATAGCCAAGAAATTGTTAGTTTGTCAAAACATGAAATAGGTATATCCAATATGTATAGTCGTATACACTTGCTATATGGATTTACCTTATTTCTATAAAAATGATTGAAAGAAGTAGCCATAAATAATTCTAATAAAAGTTTGATTAAAATATGTTCTCGTTAGCTTTGTTTATACGTGGATATAATGAAGCTACAAAAAATGAAATAATGATGCTCGTTATTACTTGTGTTTTGTATTAGACAAACTAGCTACTACATGAAACAATTTACACTATTATTTCATAACTTGGGTTAGATTATTTTATGTTGAATCACTACAAGTTATGTGTTATAATTATTAACTTCTGAAAGATTTATTAATGTTATTTTTGAAATATATTGTAATTTTTTTTCAATCCAAATAATTTAGACTCATGGCTATCTTTTATATAAAAAAAAATAAAAAAAAGTCTTTTGCATTATTTGATGTATTAATGCACCATAAAACCGAACAGTAATAATAGAAAACAGAAGAGGAAAATAAAGAAAATGTCAAATCTTTAAGGGCTAATTATTAGTAAAAAAATAGATGTGGCTTTTTACTAACAAAGAAGACAAAAACCAAGTGGGATATGCATTAAACAGGAAAAGGAAAATAAAAACCCTCAGAGCCCTACCCGAACAAAGTAAATCAAACACAATCCCAATACTCTTAACCTTTAATTCTTGATATATGTAAAATGGAAAGGTTTAAATACATATTCTTTTAAAATTAAAAAGTATAAGTATAAGAAGTATTAATATGTTGACATATGTACTTTTGATTAAAAATTAAGTTGTTGGCAAAATTGATAATGTTCTTCATTCTCAAGTTTCACACTTTTTTAAAAATATCATAACTTTTACATACGACATTATTTTTTTTAAATACACCATAATAACGAGTATTTTTAATGTTTAAAACGTATAGTGTTAATATAAAAAAAGAGTAGTTTTTCTTAACTCATTTTGTAATTTAGTCATGTTATTGTGTAATCTTCTGAATTGAGTATGATTACACAATTATTTGATTATTAATACACAATGAACTTGAAACGTATAAAAATTACATTTCTTATTATTGTGTTATTTGAAAATTATCATTTTGAAAAAACACAAAGTATAACACAATGTTCAAAACTAGACACATTAGACATAATGATTAACACAATGACCAACACAAGACTTGATAATTAGCAATATAAATAATGAGGATTAACGAGGATTACATAATTACATGATTAGGATTACATAATGAACTGAAAAACATAAAAAAATTACATTTACAGCATTGTGTTATTTGAAATCATTATTTTTTAGAAACACAATGCATAACAAAATGTTCAACATTAGCCAAAATGATATGGTGAATATAACACAATAACCTGATATATTACACAATAAGCTGACGAATATTACAAAATAAATTGAAATAACGTGAAAAAACTTTGTATTTATGTATTAAAATTGTAGGCGTTTTAAAGATAAAAAATACTTGTTTTTATTGTGTGATTTTTTTTAAAATAATGTTGTATGCAAAAGTTACGAGCGTTTAAAAAAGGTGGAATTTAAAAATATGGTTAAGACTATAAATCTAAAATAACTTTGGTCTATCATTTAAAATTTTAATTATTTATTATTGTACCATCGAGTTTTCTTTGTCATTGGATCTAAAATCTAATAGATAATAATCATTTTCATCTTTTTTAATTTTTTCTACTTTTTTACAATAATCCAACCCTACATAAAAAACGAAATATTATGTAAATTATACCTATGATATATTCAAATGTACGTGAACAATTCTCATGTGTCATGGTCCATGTTTAAGGGTTGTCACATGGCAACTTTATTTATTTATTTATTTTTATTTTCCAATATTTCTACTTTTATAAAAGAGTAATTAGGAGTGACACGTGCCAACACATCATTTATTCTAACTAAAATCAGCTCGCTTCTATATCATATTAAATAACTATATTAATTGATGATAATATTATTTAATTCTTTTTTAGATTAAAAATAAGTTTTTAATAGATAAAGAAAAAGATCTTTTTACTAATATTATTTCTAAAGAAACAATTTTTTACAAAAACAAATTTTCTTAAAACATCAAACTTTTAGTTTTTCAAAATGTAAAACTTTTATATACAAAAAATAACTTATATTTAGAGTAAGAAAACTTTTAAAAATGATATTTTTTAAAACGGATTGTTTTGAAATAAAATGTTTAATTTAATTTTTGGAAAAAAACAAAAAAAGTTTAAAAACAAAATATTAAAAAGTTGATATTTTTGTTTTATTACTTATAGTCGTTACTGACACGTAATTTCAATAATATCTTATTTTAAAATATCGTTTTATAATTAAACTTTTAGTTTATTTAATATTTCATTTATTTAACACGTGAAATACACGAGCTTACTAAAGTTAGTATTTTTTTTATATAAATATGTGTACAATCAAACTAAATAACAAACAATTAGTTTGGAGTGGTGGTAAAAAAGGCGCCCGCATAAATACGTGTACAATCAAACTAATATCGTCTCTCGCACCCATAGCTGACCTAATTAGTTTTTCATTTCGTTTTATTTTCATTTTTTTAATATTTTAGTTTGAAGTTCTTTTTTAATTTCCACTTATATGTGTTCAATATTAGTTTCAAGTTTCTCTTTCTATTCACGTTACTTTAACCATTGCGTCTATATTTTTATTTAAATATTGTTCAAAGTCGGTTCGCCTCACTCGTGTAACGCGGATGTAACCCGCTAGTTAAAGTTACTATGTAACAAAAAAGTTACATGAATTTGTAGTGAAGTGGACCTATTCTACCTTTGTTGTTAACTACAAATAACATATTTAGGGAAATAAAACAAAGAAATAATATATTTGACAAAGAATTTAAACAATAGATTCAATCATTAGTTATAAGCACACCATGATGGGTTACCTAGACATCCAACCATCACGTCATACGACTCGTATAGACACATACAAGTTGTATGGTCTTTCATTTCGTTAAATCAGCCAGAAATGCTTCCCATGGGTCGTATACACGTATACGACGAGAAGCAAAGATTCTGTATAGAATCATAGGACAAAATTAACAGAAATCGATGAAGAAAATTATTTCTAAAGAGAACCATAACAAGAGATATGTTGCACTGTCCATGTTGGTTAATTAGTGAACAATCATACCAAACTTATGGTTATCAAGACTCTTGTTCACGGCATCAACATCCATTGGAGTACATCCTCGTCATCCCAAGTAGGGATTCACGTATATTCATTTCATCTAGAAATATAAAATTATACTGTTGTGCTTTTAACTAGACTCATGGAAAAGTTCAACCCGGATGTGGTGTCACTTCTTCACTTGAATATGATCTCTTTTTTAATTTGAAGATTGAAGATCAAAAGTATAAAAATACATTTAAAATCTAATTTGCTTAAAAGATTGATAGAGATGTAAAGAACATGTGTTAAAATCAATTATCATTTTCAATCCTTGGTGTAAATGACCTATAGGTTTTATTTATACTATCCATTGGAAAAGGTCTAATCTTTATTTTAAATAAAGACATGTATAAAGTTGTTGATTTAAAAACATATATAAAATTAATGTTAATGGGCATCATCCTAATGCGCCTTAATGCGTTAAAATGGTAATTTGGAATTTTGGATGCTTTAATAATTACAATGATTGTCAAATCATTAACTTTTGTTGGAAATTAGTCTATATTAATTTTCTTTAAATATTATTGATATTCAACAATTGTTTTGTTTAGCATTAAACAAGTGGTTTGCTATTTGTTTGAAGAATAGTATTTTCTGCTGAGTTTTAACGCGGAAGGGTCATTAACTCTTGAAAAAAAAATTAAAATATAGTTTTTTGTAAACAATCTATCAGTTGATTTGAAAAAATTAATCTTTAGGAAATATATTTATTAGTATCCGGTAATTAATCATTATATAACAGGTTCATTTTTAGATTTTCGTGGTTGTTTGTTGTAAATTCTATATTAGAATAGTAGGTTAATTGTATATAGAGTAGGGGTTTGGTTTAATTTCTAGAACATGTATATGTTAATAGTTATCATCTTTTCTTTTAACGGCAAATATGCGACCATATTTCACAAGATATGTGATATCTTAATCGGGCCCACCATCCGTTTTCAAGTCGGGACCGCACCTCTAACCCCCTAATGAGGAAATTCATTGTTAGGAAAATCCTCTGGCTCAACTATGAGTAATTTGCTAAAAGTGATATTTGAATTCATGACATTTCTATATTTACATGCCATGGTAGCTCACCTTAACTATTTAAGTTAAAGATCATTGGTAGTTATCATCTTTTAAAAAATACTTTTTTCTCTCTATTTTATTACTTTTTACAAAAATAATTTTTAATAATAAAATAATTATTTTTTAACTTTGATATATTTAATTTATTAAATCATGTTTAAAATAACTATTTAGAAAAAAAAACGCATTTGTACTTTTTGCAAAATGAGTAATTTTGTTCAAAGTTTATAGTTTTTCCATTAATTCTACACAAGTTAGATCTTTTCTTTTTGCAATTCGATCTTGTAACAACAATTTATTTTAATTCCTAAATACTACTTATATAATTTGTAAAGGGCCCTAATATAGAAACATCGCATATTATAAATCGACACCCCCTATACGCCTCGTATGGCACCATACGCGGCGTATAGGGTCGAAAACGCTGAAAACGAGGAAAATTCAGATAGGGCTGCCAGAGGGCTATACGCCACATATAGCCCTATACGACCCCGTATACAACACATATATGGCTATACGACGCGTATAGCAAAATTTGACACGGATTACGAGAAAAAAATTCAGGGGGTTGTCGGAAGGGTTATACGCCCCGTATCGTATAGGGCTATACGATCCCCTATACGACGTGTATCGGGCTATACGAAACATATAGAAATTTAGGGTGTTAATTTATAGTTTTAGGATGTTTAAAAATCCATTTGTAAATTTTAAACCCGCACTACTTTTTTAGGATCACACATCAATGTCATAAATGTCATAAGGCTACAAAGCTAGGAGCTATATTCAGTTGATCTATCAAGTCTTTTCTTTTTTTTCATTGTCAACTTGGTTTTTTTATCTTTCAGTTTTATACAGCTTGCAATTGTTGTATTTTTGTTACTTTTAGCCATCCTCGTATCATATACCGCTTTTATACATCTGACTTCTTATATCAAATGATATTATTCATTTTACCACAGAAAGATCACATATTTTTTATGAAAAAACTTAAATTGACAACCCAAAACCTAATCAATTTTGTATCGTGAGAAATTGTCACTCCTATATGCAGCTACACAGTACTGAGTTGTTGGTTTTCCACACTTGAGCAGTCCATTAGAAAAATATGATCGAAGTTTTTGGAAGTTAAGTAACGAATAATTTATGTATTGTTTCCGATTCAAACAAGTCATATGTTGCAGATGGTTTATGATTACTTCATCGGAGACATGAGTGTTTTAACCAAGTCTATATATAGTTTCATTTATTTTTTTTATTTTGTTTTTAACAGCAAATGTACGACTCTGCTTCGAAGTATAGATGTTATCTTAATCGGGTCCACCTATCTGTGTTCCAGCCGGGACCGCACCCCCAACCCCCTCAGGAGGAAACTCACTGCTGAGAAAAACTCATGATTCAACTCTAAATATTTTTGCTCAGAGTGAGATTTGAATCCATGACCCCACTAATTGTGTCATTTGACTTAATTAATTGGTGTATAAATTCTTTTATGGGAGAATTTATCATAATTTAGATAAATGAATTAAAAAATTTGGATACATCATTCATTAACATTAAAGACGTACTTTTTAGTATATGATTAATGTCAACCACTACACTCAGTCTTAATTTGAATCTAGTCTAATAAAACAAAATAACTATCAGTCACATGATTACTTTTTAGCATGTCCACGTTATCTCCACCTATACTGCATCTTGAATTGTCCATGTGTAACCACCAAAATAAATTTATAATTTTGATATACATTTTGACTTAAAATACTTTTCATTAATAACTCTCATTTATCATTATAATAATCAAGATAATATCTTTCTAGAAGTAAATAACATTTTATTAAAAAAAAATTAATAAGACTTAATTTTGTTAAAATATAATTTAGTTTGTAGCTAATAATTATTAAAACTAAAATATTTTAAAAAGATACATAAAAAGCCAAACTACCCGAAGATGAAGGAAAGCTTCAAATCGAGTAAATCTTTTTTTTCTTTTTTATACTATTGTTTATACCTTATATATGTTTGTTATATATAATAATTTTATTAATATGTTATCTATAACATATATTATTACATATATATGATCTATTATATAATTTTTTTAAACCGTGTAATACAGATGTATCTAACCTAGTATATTATACGTTAGTCCTTAAAATCAATAAAAAATACGTGCACAAGATTGTTTGTTGGGAACGAGGAATGCATTATGCATGCAGACAAGTCACCCCATGATGAACTTAACGAATGAACACTATGACATGTTTTGACCTTTGTAATCATATTTAGTGGTTATGGTGATGATCCAACTAAGCATATTTTAGTTCTAAAAACGAATATAAAGTCAAAGCCATCATCTCTTAATATATACACACAAGCTGACACTCATTGGGATGGAAAAAACTTCAAACTTAATATGAATACTCAAAACCATTCCAAAAACCCGATTCATTTCAGACGAGTATATATTCGAGCATAATGCCGGATACAAGATTTATATATTTGGCTATGAAAATATGTTGTTATAATTGTTGAATTTGTGTCCAAAAATACACCTTGAAGATAAACTCTTACAATGAAACATTGATATTGGTATGTATTGTTACTCTGACCCAAAAAGTTTTTTTTCATAAAAAAATAAATTTTAATAATTCAAACTATAATTGTTGGTCGATAATAACTTATACTAGTTGTTTAATATTTAACACTCTTAAATTTCATTCTTAATTCATTGACAAAAACTATTCCAACATCATAATCATCATAGATTTACATTTGATTTATACTCAATTTTGCTCACATTGATTATTGTTAATGAAAGAGAAAAACATGCCAGCAAAATTATACATCGAGTATAAATCTATAATAATAATGTTACTAAGATCGTCTATGACCAACTATAGCGAAAATTAATAGAAGTATTGTTTACACCAATCATCTCTGTGCACAGTAAATGTACATGCAGGTATACGAACCAAAGGGTAAATGGCAAATGGTATCGAGATGTGTTGCATTAAGTACCTCTCCAAGAGATCGGGTGTTTAACTCCATTGTTAACAAGTCAAGTAGATTTAGGGGTAGGGTTAAAATGTGTTTGAGTTCGTCGTTAGAAAATATAATAAAATAAAACATATATAGGCGGGTACAAGTGCACTCAATACATTACAATTTTATAGAAAAATAAAACTATATCAAATTGAGTTTTGAGAGGGAAATAAAGAGTGGGTAATTAAATGATTAAGTGAATTTCAATTCTCAAATAGAAACACATGCCGTTGAAAAGAAAAATAATTGAATCACATGAAAAATGTTCCACAATTATAAATAGCCTCTAGAGCGTGTTAATAGTTGGAGAATCACCAAAGTAGTCGTTGGACTTATTTTATTGTTAATTTCACGCTAGAATTATAATCACACCCCTTATGCGATATGCAACTATACAAGCATCGCAAGGGTGCGGGGCTGATGTGGCTAGTAGGTATCACTCATTGTGTTATACCATACATAATGTACTATCACCCTAAATAATACGAAAATTTCCTTATGGTAAACTCATTAGATACACTTTATTATAAATTTAATACTATATTTTATTATGAAAATTTAATATATTTTTAATGATTTTGAACTCATTATTACATCATCAGGTTCTTGACTCCAATCCAACCAGTGAATCGACAAGAAGCTCATTTTGTTGTATAGTTCAATTTTAAAATCATTGCTTCGAAGAATGAAAGAGGGTGGTGATGTAATCTTGTAGTGAGCCAGAATAGAGAATGAAAAACAAAGATGTTACAGCCACAATCATATGTTACCCATGACAATTATAGTCATTGCCATCCAGTTAATTCCTATCACGGTCAATAATAATTTGTTTGATTTTTCATTTCTCACGCATAATTACATGCAAATAATTCATCTTAACTTTTAACTTTTGTTGTAATAAAATAAAGAATTGGTAATATTTAACCATACAATTGTATTCGGTTTCAACCTTACCAATTTTGTGAGGTTTCCAAATTAAGCTTAGGCTAAAAATACATATAGGATGTTGTTAATATCTTTACATTAAACTTTAAGTTAGAAAGACCATTAAACATGTTGTTTAAGAGCTTAAAGTCTATGAATAAGCCTTGTTTATTATAGTTTATTATACCATGGTAAACTTTAATTAATTATAACAAATATATAAACAAATTCTCCCTTCTTAATCTTTGACACTAGAATATTTTCTCCTCTCAAAGCTATTTTCAGAAATATAAAATTTTAAGGCTTATTAGATGTTAGAGATTAGAGATTTCTTTTTAACATGCTGGTAACATGTATGTCGATCACGTCTCGAAGTTGTCACCATTTTTCTTGGTCTTTGACCAAAGTTTACACCGATTTAACAATTAAGGTTCATTAGGGTTTGATTCGTTGCTTCACAATATTTGATCTAGAGATCCGTAGAACGTGTAATGGTTGTAGAAGATGTTGGTGAGTGATAGTTCAAGGATGGAAACTTTAAGAAAAAAAATGTTAAATTGCTAAAACGTTAAATGAATAAACTTTAGAGAATTAGATATTATTATTCCTGAAAACTAAGAAAATAAGAAGTGTACCTAAAGTTGAGATATTGTACTTATATGATAAAGTGATGAGTTTAGATAGGAAAGTGCAATTTGATTTCTCCTCTATTAAATTTGTATTGTGAATTTCAGAATATGTGATCTTTTGCTTTATCCTAATGATATTATACTTAGAAAGATGTATACAAATCAATACTAGTATCTAGAAATCGTGTTCCACATATATACATCATAAGATAGATAACTATAAACTTTATGACCATATAACTTGCATTGTTTTAGTTCGGTTACAAATACTTAACAATGAATTTTATAAATGAGAATGTTTGATTGAAATTTAAAACAAATATTTGATTAAAAAGACATTTAATATCCCTATTGCTATTAATTGTGTTCTTAACTTGACAAAAAATATAATAAAAAATAAAAAATAAGGATATGATATTATTTATCTTTGGTTTTATTATGTGTTTTTTTATTCTGTCTTATTATATATATTCATTTCACATACCCGTGAATTGATGAACCATCAAGAGAGGACAGCATAAACATTCAAACATAAATGCACATGATTAAAATTTTATTCTAAGAATATTAAGACATAATAGTAATTATCTTAAAAAACGGTACTTTAAACTATTCGTTAGAGAGGACCAATGGCGTCTATTCGGAGGGTATTACTAAGGTTCCTAATTTGCTCTTTATATTATCCTTCATTATATCTCCTCTTTCTCAAATGAAAAATTAAAAAAAAAATACTTAATTATGTGTAAGCCTTTAATTACTTTTTAAGCTACTACTTTATTTCTATTTATTGTTACACTTTCTCAACTTCAAGATGGGATCTAAATACTAGAGGAGTTACTTTTAATAATTCAAAACTAATTAATGAGCTATTTTTTAATATTTTTAAAAAAATTAATGAGTTATTTTTCAAATTAATAAAGTATGGTAAGGCATTTAAGTAAAAAAATAAAGAGTGTAAGATAAATCAGAGATTGTTATCTATCAAAGAGCATTTACCCTAATGGTGATAAGGCGTTGTGATGTCCACTCAAGTATTGAGAGTTCAAGTATCTCGTCATGAATAAGTGGTGTAAATTTTCAAGTATATTAATGGTTGTGTAAAGACTATATTTAAAATTGGAACTTATAATATTAGAACGGATAATGAATGTTCATAATATAATTGAAGTGTATATATCAAAGATACGAGAGATTAGATCATTAACGAATTTTTGGTTTAAATTTGTATTAAGCCCCCCGTGTTGTGACGTGGGCATAAGATTGTGTCAAGTAGCATCAATGTCATACCACGTCCAGCGACCATCAACATCGAAAGTGCTTGTATAGAAAAAGAAATAAAAAACGAACAAAAATAAACCGAACGAAAATAAAAATAGATGTAAAGATGTCGAACCACACAAATGAAACATATTTGCGCGTTGTGACAGGGCCGTTAAAATAAAAAATAGGCATAAAAACGGTGAACCAGATACGCACGTTATGGCGTGTTGTGACAGCCCCCCGCGTTACAACTAACAATGCAAAACAAAGTTGCAAATTAGTATATAGTTAATTAACTAGAATTAAATCCCCTCTCCATGTTGTGGCGGGGGCATCAAACCTAGCCTAACCACACATTCATTTGGTGTCGTGTTAACTTGCAAAAATTAAAACGAAAAGTAAAATGAAAATTTGCGAAAGATGAAAAGTATAGGGGACTAAAGTTGAAAGTAAAAAAGGTTGTGAGGTTAATCGCAAAAAATAAAAATTTTTGTGCTAAAAAGTAAACAAAAAAATTTAAGCTGTGTAGGTACGGCAAAAATGAAATGCCTTTTGGTGTGAATATTAAAAAAATCTAAATTTAAGAAACACTCTAATCATAAGGGATATAACACCATTATGTATAGAAAAATTATAAAAACAATCATTAAAGCCCAATATACAACCCTAATACATAACTAAGTTGGTAATTAATATAATATAAATTAACCTTTTGTGCGTGTTTTCCCAAAATGTATAATAATTAATAAATACGTTTACATTATTTAATTCATATGTCAACACGTTCACTCATATTTGATTCGCATATAAATATTGTATTCACATATTTACAATGCAATCTAAGCATTCATTTTTTTAATATAAAGGACATAACTCCATAAGTGATTCGTGTACATAAATTCGTACTATGAAATAAAATTATTGTTTATATTAGTGCATTAGTATAGCATTGATGTCATGATGCATTGATTTATCATTTTATACATCGGGGGTGGGAGTGGGGGTAGGGGTTGGGGTGGTGGTTAAGGTCTATTGATAAAATACGACTCTCACAATAAGAAAATTTGTTAAGTTTTATCATTGTTTAGAGTAAAAATTTATTTTAGGAAAATTCTAGGTGTTATTGTTCAAGAATAATTTATAACATTGATTCACAAATGCATTTATGGAGGGTACACATCAAATTTTATTTATTTTTTTTCCTTTAAATGATTTATGTTACTCAATTGTTCACTATCTATGAGACTTAAACATTTAATCTCGTAGGAACAAACATATTATTAAACACCTTGCAACATCAAATTTGATTATTCGCTTAAAAATGATACCGTGCTTATAAAGAAAATATATAAATAACAAATCTCATATTATAGACATAATATATTAGATTGAACCTTGTAGTTTTTATAAAGCTAAAGCAGATTAAGAATAAAGATATTTTGAGATTAAAAGAATGATAGACTATTAAATTTGAAAGCATAATCATACGTATAACCATATTTCATCTTTCTATCTTTCAAACAAATTCAATTTTATATTAGTTATTTAAAAAACCACTAGGTTAATTTTAACCATTAGTTTGGTAATGTCAAAATAAAAACCACTTGATATATATGTGTACTAGCTTTAGTAAACCCGTGTATTACACGGTTTAAATAAATAAAATATTAATATAATAAATTTATTAATTAAACAATGATATTCTAAGATATGATATGACTGAAATAAAAAACGGTAATATCAACATTTGTAAAATTTTGCTTTTATATTTCTTTTATTGAAAACAAATATTTTATTTTAAAACAAACCGTATTAAAAATGTTCTTTTTAAAAGTTTTCTTATTACAACTCCCAAATTTGATAATTTAAAAATATCAATTTATTTAGATATAACCTTAATAAAAAGATTTCTTTCTTAATTTATTAATTATTAAAAAGTATTAAAATAATATTATTAGTAATTAAGGTAACTATTTAATAGGAGAGAGAGGCGGGAAAATTTTGATGAGGATGATTGTGGTGCTGACACGTGTCATCTCAATGATTGTGGTGCTGACACGTGTCACCCCATTTACCCTTTTATTAGAGTAGGAAGATTAATTAAATCATTCTACATTTAGTATCTTTCAACGTGATCAATTAACGCAATAAATCACAAAATCAAAAATCAACCAACTCAAAATAAAAGCACTAAATCAATATTATTAATATTATTTAGAATGACTACATTATATAAAAACTGAATAGTAGATAACCAGTTGGGACGAAACAAAACAATTACAAAACCGAAAGGAAAACTATGAACAACCCAAAAACAAACCAACTAATGAAAACATACATGTATATATAATGGGAAAAAGTCAAATAAAAAGATCATTAAAACTAAAAGGTATAATAAGTAATATCAATCATTAATCACGATCTGCGATGGGAAAAATGGGAGATTTAAGACAGAGATGGGTTTTGTATTTTCTTAATCCTAATGGTTGAGATCAAATTTAAAAAAAAAGTTAGTTAGAAGATATTTTAAGAATAACTACCTTTGTTGAGTTTTTGCAAGTCCCCCTATTTTTTTAACACATTCATAGCTTTTATATACGATATTGTTCTTTTAAAAATTACATCATAAAACGAGCATTTTTATCTTTAGAACTAGTGTACAATATTGTTATATAAGATGATAATAAATTTCTTTATGTTTTTAAACTTATATCTTGTCATTGTGTTTTTAGTGCAGTTTATTTTGTTTTTTTAGTTAGTTATTATGTTTTCCTAAAATAATAAATTAAAAAATTATATAATGATGGAAAACACTGTTTTGTATTTCTAATATGTAAAACACAATAATAAATTAATAACTAATTAGTCTAATACATTAAAAATAATAACAAAATAACATATCAAATAGGGAACCAGTTAGGATAAAACAATGAACCCAAGTAAAAAGAATAATAACACTCAAATATGATTTTCAAGAATAATGTATATTGCTCTCAGTTCTTACAAGTGTTACAAAGCTTACGTATTATAATACAAGCACTTGAGATATATTATACTACATCTTACAGTCGGCCATATTTTGAAGGCTAACTAGAAACAATAATCTAGACAACAAGATCAATGTAGAGTTAAAAGACAGATTGTAATTTGACTACTGACTATGACATTCAACACCTTAATCTACAGTTGACAAAAGACAATGTGCCTTGTAAGAATGTCATATATATATATATATATATATATATATATATATATATATATATATATATATATATATATATATATATATATATATATATATATATATATATATTGTCACACCCCAACCTTGACGGCGGAAACGTCGAGGAGTGAGAGTTAAGATCGTTCACAGCCACATAACGATATTAATAATCCAAATATAATTTAAACATAAGTTTCAATTGTAACATTACAAACATAAGTCTCAAAGAAATTAAAGCACAACATAGAATGTAACAAATCATTCTTATTTCATTTATTTATCTATGTCACACCCCCAACCACGGCGGTTTCCCGCGGGGCGTGAACATCATGGAAACCATAGTCATTGATCGACCACTACATGGTTTAGTAAACATACGTTGCAAATAAGTTTAAAAATACATAATTGTTTTCAGAGTTGAATTGCGGAAGTAGTAGAGCTAGAGTAATTGTTTTCAAAACATGACAAATAGGAAAATAAATGTCCCAAACAGCATGAATGGTCCTAAATGCGACGTGGACCAAGCTAGCTTAACTTGATGCAAGGGTCAAGTACCTGAGAAAACATGCATGAAAATATGTCAACATAAAGTTGGTGAGTTCACAGGTTTTAAAGTAATAGTAAACAGTGTAATGGACCACAAGTCTTTCCATGATTTGATTGTCGATCATACAATACTACAATATTATATAAGCACCGCAACCGAAGCTAGACTGTAACTGTAACACATTGCCCCTACCCATGCCTACCGTAAGCATGAGTGTGAACAGGCTAATAATGCACCCGTTTAGACCTCCAGTCAAGATTAGGGTAATTAATCCGGGTGGGGGTAGTCAAACCCAATAGTACTATCCATGATTACCTCGCTTTGGGAAATAAACTAACGGTTCGATATCTGGGGGCTTTATACGGTAAGTAAACAACTTATATAACATGTGAAATCATTAACAAGTAAATGTGTCCAGGAAAATAGTAATTTGCATGTAATCTCCCCCAAAAGAAAAATAAGTAAAATGGGGCCGTGAAACTCACCTGTAATGCACGCGTGAATTCTAGCAATAATCTGTACGTATGATTGGTCTAGGAATCTCCTAAAAAATCACAATATATTCATGAGGTCATGATTACTAACCCTAGATGGTCATGCATAACTCATCCACAAAGTTAGTTTTGAAAATGTCACTTGACTAGTTAGACACGTTGAGCCGTTAATGTTTTATTTAGATTCTTGTCTTCATCTTTATTTTCCTAAAGATACATAATGTATTGAAGGTGTTTTATATTAAGTATAATGGTATTATACTTTCCATGTGTATGGGTTTCCCTTTTTACCAAATATCTCTAAAAGTTTACTTTTATCTAAGTATAGGTATTTGACAGCATTAAGGGAATTTTTGGGTCTGGTTGTCATCCCCTTTTCATGGTACAAAGAATTTTTATAAAATCTGATACTTTTATCATATTTAGTTCTATGTCTTAGGATTCCAAAAAGGTATAGCTTGTATCCTACAAATAAATTTAAGTGCCACTAAATGGTTCATGAAGCAACAGATGTCAGTGCAGCACTTTTCTGTATATGTCTATGGAATTTACCTTTTTGAGAGGTCAAAACTTACATTCACAAATAGAGCCTATATTATTTTTAAACCTAACACCTTAAGCTAAGTTACCAAAGAAAGAAAATCTTCATTTTATTACTTTAAACATAACTTATGCCTCATTCTTTCTGCCCTATTTATTCTGTCAAAAATTCAGGTTCAGCACTTTAATTTGTTTGTACGTTTTGGAAGGGTTATACTCATCTATAAATTTCAAGGTTGGGTGGGTTAGAAACTAGACATCCTAAAGTTAATTTTAGGCTCAAGAATCGGTTCATTTGACCATGTTTAGGTCGAGTTATGGTCTTGAAAACACAGAACATGAATCTGCCAGAAAGTGTTTTACATGTTTTGTTACTTTTTAAACTTTGTTAGAGCACTTTTGGGATGAGGTAGTGAACATGAACACATCATGGTGATGTATGGAAGATTAAAAACAAGGTGCTAACCTTAAACAAGCAAGGAGAAGAGATGGTAGTCTTGAAATGCAAGGAAAAGAAGGTTTGATCCTTTGAACTAAGAAAACCCAACAAGAAAAGGTGAAGAAGATGTTGTAGGATGTTTGGAAGCTTCAAAACTCACTTGATCTTCAATAATGGCACTTGAGTCACCCAAGATTTGTGGAAAATGAGTTGAAAATAAAATGAAATGGTGGATGTGGTGTCTTGGCCGAATTTGGAGAGAAAGAAAGAAGGAGAAGAGTGTGTTGGTGATTTGTGTGGATGAAGTGTGTGAATGTTGCTTATATTTGTAAGCTCTACAACTCCTAACTTTGTCTCTTGGTCAACCATAGGGAAAGGAGCTTCACACATATGGAAAGGAATCATGTAGCTTTGTTCATAACCTTTTCCTTAACACTAAAATGGCAAATCTTGAGCTTCACAAAAGACAACTTGTCTTGTAAGGATTTGACAAGGGAAGAAGACTAAAATAAAAGTGAGGGGAGGGGGGTAAGGGGACGGTTATGGGGGGGTGGGAAATGGGTTGATTTTTCAATTTTATGTAGTATTGGGTATTTGGGTGGTATTTGTTGCATTATAGTAATTTATATATATATATATATATATGTTCAATATTTTTACTCCTTACTTTTTAAAATACATTAGAATTGTATAAGTATTTGTATAATATCATATATATATATAAATATATATAAATATTGATGGTATGCTAATGATGCATCATGTAGTTAGTAGATCCATTAAAAGGATTCGTTCCGGGTAAAATATTAATTTACGCGGTTAGGTGTATTTATAAAGTCAAGCTTTTCCAATGCATTTGGTTTGGAATCTAAAATACTTTGAACCATCTAAATGAATTTATTAGTACATGTATATGAATTATGACCAATGTTCATGTGTGCCGGTTGTATCGCGTGTAAAAATGGTAATTACGTCGAATCACCGATGCATGAAATGTAATGCGTGAAATTTTGCAATGCATAAAACGGTTTCAATAATTGGAATTCAATTGAAAATCAAGTATTATAGGGGTAATTATGACCAAGTCAAGGTCGGGTATTGACCTGAAATTGCCGGTTGTCACAATCTAGGTCCATTCCTAGATGTGCAAGCTTCAAAGTGTAGATATCACATACTTGGGGTATTCCTGAAACATGTTAAAAATAAAAGGTCAACATAAAAAATGTTGGTGAGCATTCCATAGTTTTCAATACATAAGTATATAAAAGATGGCAATTCAAGTCATAAGTTAGTGAATAAAGTGATTAGGGATGTTATGAACAATGCAACAATCAAACCTCGACAAAAGCTTTACAAGTCTCAAACGTTAAAAGTATATACGATCAGCTAAGTGTACTTGGATCAACCAAGCAGGCTTGTCTTACCCATAGATCTATGACTTCGCTGGGCTAGCAATAGTTAATGATTGTACATATAACGCCATAACATGGTAACCACGAAAGTTCAACTAACCACAACTTGCATGTTGAATTGCCATAAAGATTACAAGTCTCAAATAAGTTTACAAGTGCAATGATAATAAGTTAACATGTTTCACCCCAAAGTGTGAAAATAAGCAAAAAGGGGTATGGAAATACTCACATGGATATAGGCATTACAAGATGATGTAAAAGATTAAAGTAAGATCCAAAAGATAAATCCAAAGTATCCATTACAAGCACCTAAATATATAATTTACAAGATAAAGATTAAGGTTAACAGTAATATTAACGTTCAAACAAGGATTAGAGTTTTGATAGAATTATGGGGATTTTTTAATAAGTAATAAGTTTATAAAGTAATTATTTATGTTTTGATTCAATTAGAAGAACTATATATGTAAATTTGAGTATTCTAGAAATGAATTTAAGTATAATTATTGATAAGGTTCAATAATGCTGGAAACGATCAATTAAATAGAGAATTATAGCGAATGATTCAATAATCAAATTATTGAATTATCATGATGTGTGAAAAGAAATAATTAATTTATTAATTATTTAAAAATTGATATAGGTACTTAATTAAATATTTATTTCGATGACTTTAAAATTAACTTAAATCGTTTTATATAGTTTGAACTTCTAAACGATTTATTGTACACAACTTTTAGTATAAGTACAATATATATATGTTTCACAGGTTTCAAGAGTTTAAGTAATAGTTTAATGAATAAATCCTTAAACTAATTATCATATAATATGGTTAAAAGATTAGATAAATACTAATTATTTAAATGATAACTATTTAAATAATTATTCATTTAACATATTGATTTATAAAATAATATCATAATTAATCTATAATTAAAGGTAATGAAATAGCTAGATACATCTTAATGATCCTAACTATTTAAAGTTTATTTTTTATAAAAACAATCTAATTATAACATTTGTTATTAATATTTTATATATATATAAAAAAAAATTTGTTATGATGTTAAAGAAATAATTTACAGAAAAAAAAATAATTAGATAACTATTAAAAATAATTATATTTTTTTGAGAATTTATATAATTTTTTAAAGGCTGAAAAACACCTAAAAAAATAATGTGGGTGCCCGGGATCGAACCCGGGTCCCCTGTGTAGGTGCTCTAGATGTTAACCATTCGGGCCAGCGCCCATATCTGTTAAAAACCCGCTGTAAAACCTTATATGCATTTATTTAATAAACCCCCAAATATCCATGAATCCTAGAACTGATTTCAATCCAATTGAACATCAAGATGATATTGTTAATGAAATAAATCATAGGGCTTTGATTCCCCATGAGAAATCGAGCATATTGATGTATGATACTTACGTTATTGGTTTCGGATTCGATGAAGATGATAGGTACCACCACCGCGACTTCGTGGATGTCGATTTAAGGTTCAAATGTTGTTCTTATTTCAATTAGCTTTGCAGATAGATTCGCAAATCGATGATAAGCAATAGCCCTCTTCCAATTTGGTGTAATAAAGCTCCGAGCATGGGTCACGGTAAGGCTACAGTCGTGAATGAAGATGATGATTGAATTCGAGATTTGCGTTTGTTTCAGATGAAATTGAAGGTTGTATTCGATCAAAGATAGTTAGATTATTGTTTAGGTTGAGTTAATTAGATTATTATTGTGTTTTAATGTACAAACGGCTATGAGATTAAAAGGATTTTGGTTATTCACTCGATTCACCTAGTAACCGATGACTAAATGCGTTTAATTGGTGCCTTTAAGTTCGAAACGGGTTCTAGATAGATTAGGAACCGGTTTTGGGTCAAAAATTGATTTAATTTATGCATTTTGGGGTCGCCGGAGTCGCGGCCGGACTTTGGCCGGACTTCGGCCGGAAAAACGAGGGGAGAAGGAAACTTGGGTTATGAGTTTCAGTTTTTACACGTTCAGTCCCTGTGATTTAATTGTTTATCATTTTATGCCAAAACTTCCCATTTCAAGTTTTCAAAATGACAAAACACACCCCTTGAGTTAATAACCCCAAAGTTTTAAACACTAATCTTTATGTTAAGTTTAGAAGTTTTTTTTTATAAATTATTATTACTATTATTATTTTTATTATTTATTATTATGATTATTATGATTACTATTATTATTATTAGTGTCATTCTTATAATAATAATAATAGTTATTATTTTATGTAATATTATTAACACCTTAAATTTCATAATAATAAACAACATTATAACACTTATAATGTTGTCACTATTATATTAATTTGTTAATCATCAAATTTATTGTTAAGCATATTTTCATAAAGTTTTAAAATTGACATAAAAGGTCCTTTTAGTACTTAACAAAGTTTACTTTTAATTTAACGAAAATATGAGATGTCACAGTCTCCCCAACTTAAAAGAATTTCGTCCCGAAATTAAGAATGAACTTAAATAAACAAAGGAGTTATAATGAAAGGTAAATGTACAACGGTCAGTGATTTACGTTTGATTACGGATGAGATGTTTTCACTTTATGGGATCTTACAAGATTCTTAACATAACGAACGCGAGACGTTTTGAGATAAAACGTTGAAAAAACGATAACGAGCTACCGTGGTACCTTAGATTCATAAGTCACAACTTCTAGAATGTAATTTCGTAGTCATTTGATGTCTAGAAATCAATAAAGGACCAATAGTGATAAGAAAGGTTGACCGTCAGGGTTTATGAATCCCAAACGTCACTATATGAAACGGTCTTAACGCATATCTTGTGAATATATATCTCTCCTTTGAGCAATCATCGGTCTAAGAATAATACGATATGCGAAGATCTTGAAATAAGTTCACGACGATGGTTGGGAACATTATTAAAAGCAGAAAATGAATCATTCGTTCAAAATAACGATCGATGTTTTAACGCCATACCACGGTATACGAATTCTTGAGTTAGATACAAGTCAATTTATCGACCTATTATCTCACATGAGTCAATATGAGATTAGTCAATTGGTCTATAATGCACCAATTTTCAGTATGACATCCAAAATAAGAGACATTCGGTGATGAGAAATAAAACAGAAGATCCCCAGGAACACGGAGGTTAGGTGTTGTCATATATGAAGATGAGACACTTTAACATATACCAAGTTATGTCTTTTCTTTCATGCCAAACCCATGAGTACAAATTACGAAAATTTATGATTCTCCATATCCGCGTCGCAATAACGAGTCTCGTAGATCGAAATCAAGATAGAGTTTCAAAGATTTCCAAGGTTAAGGATTCAAAAGCGATCCAAGAAGTAACGCAAACAATAAGACATGCATTTGTAACCATGTTTTGCAAGGTAACAAATTTCCAAACATAGGTTGCATACGTAATTCATCAAACCCATAAGTACAGTCGAGAACATTCGTATGACTAGAAAGACATAACCACAAGTTGATAATGTATTTATTTAGTAGAAAGATTGTTTAAGAAGACTTCCATCACACAATCATGTGTTGATGATATCTCAAAATGAAAGCTGTTAAGTAGGGAATAAATGGTTCGATATAGCTAGATCAAATCAAAACATAAGGATAAGGGAAAGAAATAAATTTAAGAATTTAAAGGCTCCAAGCTCGGAATCAAAATCAACCTAGAGTGATCGGGTTTCCTTACAAGTTCAGAAATCATGCTTTGGCTTGATAGGTTCAAAAACTAACATTGGTTCACCCTTCAAGTTACTACATGTTTCTTGTCACTTGATTAAAACCTTGGTAAGTTGGAGATCAAGAAATGAGAATAGTCATCAAGGTGTGGTTTTCACTCCTAGCTTGATGGTGTATTCCCAAGGTATGACAACTAACTTACCAATCAAAAAGTTCGATCCCAACTCCTTGTTGAGGATCCACAAAAATAAGACGAGGTAACTCACCGTTAAGGTAAGGGAAATCACTCCTATCTTAACGGTGAAGTTTTACAAAAACAAAATATAACAAGATGAACTTCTTCATCAAAATCCAGAATTCACTCCTACTTTGATGAAGACGTCTCATTTGAACAAATACAATTCTTAAAGATGATATTATTATCAATGTATGGAATTTGCGCCTATCTTGATGATTGAATTTCATAATAGCAAGAAAACAATCGAAGATTGACATTTGTCACCAAAGTACGGGTTCCAATCCTATTTTGGTGAGATCATGTCATTTGCGAAATGCCATTCCAACGAAAATAATTGAAGTCAATCCTCGGGATAAGGAAATCACCCCGATCCAGAGGATGAAATTTTATAAATCACAATTGGAAACCATTTATCGAAACGAATAGAAAATCATCAAAATAAGGGAATCACCCCTGTTTTGATGAGTTAGAATCATTTAGGAGATACGAGTGTTCTTAGTCATAAGTTGGCTTGCAAACACTTGCATCTCTCACGGTGCAGACGGTACGGAGTTTGACTTAACGACGAAAGGAAAATAGTATCAATTAGAAATTCGGAAAATTTCATGTCACACCCCAACCATGACGGCGGAAACGTCGAAGTGTGAGGGTTAAGATTGTTCACAGCCACATAACGCTAAGTTGAAATATAAATGCCATTAACCAATTGTTTTTCAAACATCACAATCATCCACGTCTTACAAGAAAACAATAAACAAAGAAAAGAATCCAAATGTTTATTTAAGTCTAGGTCCATATCCTAAGCTTAAGCATTCCTTCAATCATCATCAAACTTGCACATTACCTGAAACATGTTGAAAATAAAGTCAACTAACAAGTTGGTGAGTTCTCATGGTTTAAAATACCATAAGTATATATCATAAGAAAGAATGTGGCAATTCTAGTCAATGGTCACAAGATAGTAAGTATATAGAACATGCACAGTTACAATCAAACCTTGACTGAATAATATGAATAAGCATGATTAGCTAAGTGTATTTGGTTCCCTAGTGCACAAGCATACGGCTCCTAGGAGCCGGCAATCCCTCGGCTTTAGCACCAAATAGGCTTGTCAGGCCCAAAGATCTAAGACTTCGCCAGGCTAGTTATAGTTAATGATTGCACACGTATGTCACATCTCATATACACCTTAACATATTCAAATAACCACGACTATGTAAAGAATTTCACGTGCGTAATAAGTATCAAAGCGTGTATAAGTTTGTTTGTATAACCAACATGTTTCACCCCGAAAGGTGTAAAGTATATGTAAATGGGGCATAAGAACTCACGTGATAATAAGAAGACTTGAAGATGAAATACGAATAACCACGAATAAAATTTCCAACACAAACGTCACAAGGCACCTAAATAAGAATAAGGTAACGCGTTATAATCGGTTTGATGATTAGTTATAATGGATTGAATAGAGATTAACATCTATTTATTTTGTGTTATTAAGGTGAATTGAGTTTAATGGAATGATGATAATTAGATTTATTGCGCGAAGGCGATCGACTAATGTAAGGGAAAATTAATCGTACATTAAACCGGTCTATGTATGTTTTATTGATTGTAATAAATCAAGTAATAATTATATATATATATATATATATATATATATATATATATATATGTAAGTACTTAATCGTTTTTATTATTTGACAATGTATATGTATATATTTTACAATGAATATATAAATGTATGAATATATGAATATATATATGTAAGTACTTAATCATTTTTATTATTTGACAATGTATATGTATAATGAGTATATAAATGTATGCATATGAATATATGAATATATTTTACAATGTAAGTTAAGAATAGATGTATAAGTAAATTATTTAAATTATTTGTTAATAGTTACATGTATATATATACATATACATATATATATATACATGCATATGTTCTAAATAATCACACAACATTGTTTTAAATAATTTAAAGAAAATATCAAAAATGTATTTTGAATTTAAATAAAACTTTGATAAACAAAATAAATAATTAATTAAATAAATTCTGAATTTATAAAATCATTTTAGAATTTTTCAGAATTAATTTTCAGAAAAAAAATTAATTAATAATAAATAAAAATAAGACATAATATAAAAGAAAAGGGAAGAAAAACAAAAAGGGGGGGGTTGCCGGGGTCGAACTCGGGACCTCCCCTTGGGGATAAGGTGCGGAAACCAGTGAACCAGGGCCATGGCCTTGGTTCACTTTTGTTTTGTTTTGATTTTAAACATGGTTTCCCGTTTCCCCCAAACCCTGATGAACCCTAGGTTCATCTGATCCAAAATCAACCCTCGATTCGGTGTTAAACACTCGAATCATCATGGGGCTTTTGATCCTTGGACTGAATCGAGCATAAAGCATGTTTTAATTACCCGAATTGCAGAGGTTCTGAAGGGTTTCGAGCTCGACTTAGGCTCGGGTGTTTCTTGATTTGGGGTTTTCTAAATCTGTGATTATTTCGCACAATTGATGGTTTAGGGAGTTTAGGGACTTCGAAATGCATCAGTAGACCCCTTTATATAGTGCCAATTCATTGGCTTCGAGTGTATCCCTCTCGGGTTGAAACCGCGTTTGAATTTACCAAAATAAGAGAAACCCGAGCTGTTAATTAGTTATATTGATTGATTAATTGATTGATTAAGCCGCGTAGTAAGTTTAGGTGTGATTAATTTGATTGAATTTCAGTTTTTAGGCAAGATTCGATTGCGGTGATTGATTCGGTTGGTTCGAAGTTTGATTTGGAAAGGTTAGACGCGTGATAACACAAATTGCATTGGGGTTCGGGTTCGATTCATGGGGCCGAGCGGTTTGGGCGGTTTGTTTGGGTCAAAACAGTAGGAATCGTAGCGTTTGTAGCTTCGCCGGAGCTCGGCCGGAGCTCCGGTCGAAGCCACCGGACTGCGGTTCAAGAAAACCCGTATATTACACATTTAGTCCCTGAGGTTTGGGCTGTTGGTTAAAAGGTTTTATATTGATTTTAAGTTTGAACTTTGGCAGAATACCCCCTTGAACTTTGGTTTAAGGATTTTCACTTTTAAACACTATTATTATTGTTATTATTATTATTAGTATTATTGTAATTATTATAATTATTATTATTATTATTAGTAATACTATAATTATTATAATTATTATTATTATTGGTGTTACTTATTATTATTATTATTATTATTATTATTATTATTATTATTATTATTATTATTAATATTACTATCATTATTATTATTACTATTATTATTATTATTATTATTTTGTTTTTAAAATTGTTATTATTATTATTATTAATATTGTTACCACTATTATTGTTACTAATGAATTAAACTTTTACTAACGAGTCCACGCACAAGCATAAATGAATAAAGTAAAAAGAAAAATACAGGATGTTACAGTCTCCCCAACTTGAATTAATTTCGTCCCGAAATTAAAATAACGAAGGTTACAAAAATAACTCAGGGTAAGTCTTCCTCATATGATCTTCGCGCTCCCAAGTGAATTCCGCTCCCCGCTTGTTTTCCCACCGAACCTTTACTATTGGGGTCGTAGAGGTTCTGGTCTTCTTCATAATGCGATCCATGATTTCGACTGGTTTCTCAACAAAATGTAGGGACTCGTTGATCTGGATGTCTTCCAAAGGCACATACAAGTTATCGTCGGCCAAACACTTCCTCAGGTTCGAGACGTGGAAGACCGGGTGAATTCCACTAAGGTCAGAGGGTAGTTCTAGTTTGTAGGCCACTTTCCCGATTCTTTTCAGAACCCTGAAAGGTCCTACAAACCTCGGAGCTAACTTACCTTTCCTTCCAAAACGAACCACACCCTTCCACGGCGAGACCTTGAGAAGGACCATCTCCCCAACTTGGAATTCTAGCGGCTTGCGACGTTTATCGGCATAGCTCTTCTGCCGACTCCTAGCCGTTTCCAAGTTCTTGCGGATAATAGCAACCTTATCGGTCGTCTCTTGTATGAGTTCGGGACCGGTGATAAGATTTTCGCCCATGTCGGTCCAGCAAATCGGTGAACGACATTTACGACCATAAAGTGCTTCAAATGGTGCCATTTGGATGCTCGAATGGTAACTATTGTTGTAGGAGAATTCTGCGAGTGGTAGGTGTGTATCCCAGTCACCACCAAAATCAAGAACACAGAGACGCAACAAGTCTTCCAGAGTTTGGATCGTCCGCTCGGTTTGACCATCGGTTTGGGGATGGTAAGCCGTACTTAAATCCAATTGCGTACCCAGAAGTTCTTGCATAGAAGACCAGAAGTGGGAAGTGAAACGGGCGTCTCGGTCGGATATGATATGAAGGGGCACACCGTGACGGCTTACGATCTCGTCGATGTAAATCCGAGCTAGTCTTGATGTCTTATACGTGTCGCGTATGGGTATGAAATGTGCCGACTTGGTCAATCGGTCGACGATTACCCATATGCTATCGTGCCCACGAGGTGTCCGAGGTAGTTTGGTTATGAAGTCCATGGATATATGTTCCCATTTCCACATGGGAATTTCGGGTTGCTCGAGTAATCCACTTGGACGTTGGTGCTCCGCTTTAACCTTCGTGCATGTAAGACACTTAGCAACGTAGGTTGCTATGTCCCGTTTCATTCCGGGCCACCAATATTGACTCCGCAAGTCCATGTACATCTTATCGGAGCCCGGGTGAATAGAATAGCGAGTCTGATGTGCTTCATTCATGATAAAAGCTCGAAGGTTATTGTGTTTGGGGATCCAGATTCGGTTCGCGAAATATATCAACCCATTGGCTCTTGCTTCCAGTTGGGCCACAAGATTGGGCTCAAGTTCATCTTTCATACTCTCCTCGCTTTGTACTGCTTGCTGGGCTTCTCGAATGCTTGACTCGATGTCACACTCGATCCTCAAGTTTTGTAGTAACACTGTAGTATTGTGAACATCAAGTCGGACTTCTGTATCAAACTCTCCCAATGTATCGAACCACTGCCGACGGTCGCGAATTTCTTGAACGGAGACCATCTTTTGGTGCGTCTTCCTACTCAATGCATCGGCTACGACATTTGCCTTGCCGGGGTGGTATCGGATGTCGCAGTCGTAGTCACTAATTAGTTCCACCCAGCGACGTTGCCTCATATTGAGATCCTTCTGATTGAAGACATGTTGGAGGCTCTTGTGGTCCGTGTATACTATACATTGCGTGCCGTATAGATAATGTCTCCAGATTTTTAAGGCAAAGACCACCGCTCCGAGCTCGAGATCGTGCGTCGTGTAGTTTACCTCGTGAACCTTCAATTGTCTCGAGGCATAAGCTATGACCTTTCCTCGTTGCATAAGAACACAACCAAGGCCTTGTTTCGACGCATCGCAGTATACCGTGAAGTCGTCATTCCCATCCGGTAGGGCCAGAATAGGAGCATTGCATAACTTGTGCTTCAATGTCTCAAACGCCTCTTCTTGTTCGGCTTTCCACTCGAACGGCTGGTTCTTCTGGGTCAAGAACGTGAGTGGTTTTGCGATTTTTGAGAAATTGGCAATAAATCGTCGATAATACCCGGCTAGGCCAAGAAATGATCGAACTTCCGTCGGCGTTGTGGGAGCCCTCCAATTCTTCACGGCTTCCACCTTTGCAGGGTCGACGTGAATTCCTTGGCTATTCACGACGTGCCCTAAGAATTGTACTTCTTCCAGCCAGAACTCGCATTTCGAAAACTTCGCGAACAGTTGTTCCTTCTTCAACAGATTGAGGATTTGACGAAGGTGGAGTTCATGATCAGAGTGAGACTTGGAATAGATAAGAATGTCATCGATGAACACAATGACAAATTTATCTAGGTATGGCTTGCACACTCGGTTCATAAGGTCCATGAAGACCGCAGGAGCATTGGTTAAGCCGAAAGGCATAACCATAAACTCGTAATGCCCGTACCGAGTGCGGAAAGCAGTCTTTGGGATGTCGTCGTCGTGGACTCGCAGTTGGTGATAACCCGAACGCAAGTCGATTTTTGAAAAGATTGCGGCTCCTTGGAGTTGATCGAAGAGGTCGTCGATACGAGGAAGGGGATACCGGTTCTTGACGGTTAACTTGTTGAGCTCCCGGTAATCGATGCACATGCGAATGACCCGTCTTTCTTCTTCACAAATAAGACAGGTGCACCCCAAGGAGAAGAACTAGGGCGAATAAAACCCTTCTCGGATAATTCCTGGAGTTGGCTAGAGAGTTCTTGCATTTCAGATGGTGCCAGTCGGTAAGGTGATTTGGCCACGGGGCTCGCTCCCGGGATCAAGTCGATTTTGAATTCAACTTCCCGTACAGGAGGTAACCCACTAAGGTCGTCGAGAAATACTTCAGGGAATTCTCGTACAATTGGAACATCCTTAAGTTCCTTCCCTTTGACTTTAGTGTTGACTACGTAAGCCAAGAATGCTGGATAACTCTTACTCAGGCATTTTCGAGCTTGAGTGCATGTCATAAGCTTGAGTCTTTTGGAAGACCGTTCACCGAACACCTTCAACGTGTCTCCGGACGGTAAGGGTATACGAATGCACTTCTCAAAACAAACGATCTCAGCATGATTCTTTGATAACCAATCCATGCCAATAATAACGTCGAAACTCCCGAGCTTCATAGGAATAAGGTCGATAAGAAATCTATGATCGTCGAGGCACAATAGGCAATCGCGAACGACCACGTCGACGGTGATCGGTTCTCCATCGGCAACTTCAACAGTGAGAGGTCTTCCCAAATTCGTACGAGGTTTCGCAAGTATCGGTTCGAATTCTAAGGAAACGAAACTCCTATCGGCACCCGAATCAAATAGTACGTAAGCATAGGTATCATTAATAAGAAACATACCTGTGTAGGTTTAAAAGGCACTTAGGCATAAACCAGGAATTTTTTAGAGAAATTCTACGGAGATAGGGTTGAACATTACGTACCGTTCACCACGTCGTTGTTCGCTTGGGCTTGGTTTGCGTTGATGTTGAAGGCACGTCCACGAGCTTGTGGAACATTGCCCACAAGGCGAGGGCATTGGGGTCGGTAGTGACCTGGTTCTCCACAGTTGTAGCATGCCCAGTTTGGTTCCGTCACTGCGTTCCCCAGTGCTCGGCGACACGTTGCCACGAGATGCCTATACTTGCCGCATAGTGTGCAGATGCGACACGGGAGATTCCCCGGATGATGGTACTTACATGTGTTGCACAGCGGTAGAGGACCTGCATAAGCCCTTGCCACGGGCACTTGTGCCGCCGGTGCAGCCCCGGGAACACATTGCCTCTGGGATGGCTTAGGAGCGGCCACTGCGTAGTTTCGTGCCGGTACAAACTTCCTTTTCCTGTTATCAACCTTAGCCTCCTTGCTCTCCTCCGGAACCGTCTTCTCAGTCTTCTTGGTCCCCTTTGCAGACATGGTGCCTGCCCGGATGTGATTTTCTGTTAGCTGTGCAGTAATTGTAATAGCTTCTTCTAGGGTTGCGGGTCGGCTACCCACAACGGCATCCTGAATCTGAGGCGGCACCCCCTTGATAAATTTTTCCACATTACGGGCAACAGTATCCACCATGTGGGGCAACAGTATGCTCAGCTCGTGATGGCGGGTAGAATAGGCTAGATGGTTCCCGCCATCCTGTTTCAAATTCCAGAATTCTTCTTCTAGCTTCTGGATCTCACTTCTCGGGCAAAACTTGGCGATGGCTATGTTCTTGAACTCCTCCCAAGTTAAAGCCAAGATCGCGTCGGAACCTCGGTTTCGCTTTTCACTGTTCCACCAAGTTAAGGCCCTTTGTTGCAGCATACTGGTGGCATACCTCACCTTAAGTGCTTCGGGGCACTCACAGTTGACGAAGGTGTTTTCCATTCCTTCAAACCATTCTAAGAGACCGGTGGCACCTTCCTTGCCACTGAAACTGGGAGGCTTGCATGAACTAAAGTGCTTGAAGGTGCACTTCTGGTTGTTACGACCTTGGTTTGCACTATTTTCGCCTTGGCCGTTGCTGTTGCTTGCGACGTTGGCGATCATGGTGCTGCTGAGTTCAGCCACCATAGTCGGGATGACCGCAGCCATTTGCCGGGCAATTAGGGCGGCAAGCTTACGGCCAGATCTTCCTCGGGTTCCTTGGTAACGAGACATGCTGGAAAATATAAATTGAATTAAGATCGGTTAAAAGGGTAATAAGGATGGACAGTTAAAGTAAGAATCATGGGTTGTACGGGGTGATTCCATTGGATGACACATCATCATTTGGAATCGTTGACACGTCAAGATGAATTGACCCATTCACCTTAGAAACTGGTGTATGTTGGCCATAGTTTATCACTCATCCCGGAATTCCCCAGGTAAGCATGACTGGTCCCGTAGGATTTATACGAAATGCTTACCTTAGCCCGAGGGCCTTTTGCCAGGAAAACCAGAATACAGGTGTCTATGTACCACACTAGTTCTATGGTTCGTGGAATCAAAAATCTTGATGAGATATTTATAGGATTAGACCTTAAGTCTAAGAAATTTTTCTATCAATAAGTTCTACTTAGAGACGAGGAAGGATTTAAGTATTAGCAATTGTCGGGGAGAATCATCGTTTAATATAAGTCTAGGGAGACGAGTAACAATATGTAATCATGCAGAAAGGCATCTATGCTAAGGCATCACATTGCACATAATAAGGCATAGCGTTAGGCAGCATGCAAACAATATGTATGTATTCATAAGAATACTATTCTATAAGGATCATGCATAAACTATAGTCTAGGTCACCATTTCTAGTAACCTAAATCCCTATAGTTATGGGCTCTGATACCAATCTGTCACACCCCAACCATGACGGCGGAAACGTCGAAGTGTGAGGGTTAAGATTGTTCACAGCCACATAACGCTAAGTTTAAATATAAATGCCATTAACCAATTGTTTTTCAAACATCACAATCATCCACGTCTTACAAGAAAACAATAAACAAAGAAAAGAATCCAAATGTTTATTTAAGTCTAGGTCCATATCCTAAGCTTAAGCATTCCTTCAATCATCATCAAACTTGCACATTACCTGAAACATGTTGAAAATAAAGTCAACTAACAAGTTGGTGAGTTCTCATGGTTTAAAATACCATAAGTACATATCATAAGAAAGAATGTGGCAATTCTAGTCAATGGTCACAAGATAGTAAGTATATAGAACATGCACAGTTACAATCAAACCTTGACTGAATAATATGAATAAGCATGATTAGCTAAGTGTATTTGGTTCCCTAGTGCACAAGCATACGGCTCCTAGGAGCCGGCAATCCCTCGGCTTTAGCACCAAATAGGCTTGTCAGGCCCAAAGATCTAAGACTTCGCCAGGCTAGTTATAGTTAATGATTGCACACGTATGTCACATCTCATATACACCTTAACATATTCAAATAACCACGACTATGTAAAGAATTTCACGTGCGTAATAAGTATCAAAGCGTGTATAAGTTTGTTTGTATAACCAACATGTTTCACCCCGAAAGGTGTAAAGTATATGTAAATGGGGCATAAGAACTCACGTGATAATAAGAAGACTTGAAGATGAAATACGAATAACCACGAATAAAATTTCCAACACAAACGTCACAAGGCACCTAAATAAGAATAAGGTAACGCGTTATAATCGGTTTGATGATTAGTTATAATGGATTGAATAGAGATTAACATCTATTTATTTAAGGTGAATTGAGTTTAATGGAATGATGATAATTAGATTTATTGCGCGAAGGCGATCGACTAATGTAAGGGAAAATTAATCGTACATTAAACCGGTCTATGTATGTTTTATTGATTGTAATAAATCAAGTAATAATTATATATATATATATATATATGTAAGTACTTAATCGTTTTTATTATTTGACAATGTATATGTATATATTTTACAATGAATATATAAATGTATGAATATATGAATATATATATGTAAGTACTTAATCATTTTTATTATTTGACAATGTATATGTATAATGAGTATATAAATGTATGCATATGAATATATGAATATATTTTACAATGTAAGTTAAGAATAGATGTATAAGTAAATTATTTAAATTATTTGTTAATAGTTACATGTATATATATACATATACATATATATATATATACATGCATATGTTCTAAATAATCACACAACATTGTTTTAAATAATTTAAAGAAAATATCAAAAATGTATTTTGAATTTAAATAAAACTTTGATAAACAAAATAAATAATTAATTAAATAAATTCTGAATTTATAAAATCATTTTAGAATTTTTCAGAATTAATTTTCAGAAAAAAAATTAATTAATAATAAATAAAAATAAGACATAATATAAAAGAAAAAGGGAAGAAAAACAAAAAGGGGGGGTTGCCGGGGTCGAACCCGGGACCTCCCCTTGGGGATAAGGTGCGGAAACCAGTGAACCAGGGCCATGGCCTTGGTTCACTTTTGTTTTGTTTTGATTTTAAACATGGTTTCCCGTTTCCCCCAAACCCTGATGAACCCTAGGTTCATCTGATCCAAAATCAACCCTCGATTCGGTGTTAAACACTCGAATCATCATGGGGCTTTTGATCCTTGGACTGAATCGAGCATAAAGCATGTTTTAATTACCCGAATTGCAGAGGTTCTGAAGGGTTTCGAGCTCGACTTAGGCTCGGGTGTTTCTTGATTTGGGGTTTTCTAAATCTGTGATTATTTCGCACAATTGATGGTTTAGGGAGTATAGGGACTTCGAAATGCATCAGTAGACCCCTTTATATAGTGCCAATTCATTGGCTTCGAGTGTATCCCTCTCGGGTTGAAACCGCGTTTGAATTTACCAAAATAAGAGAAACCCGAGCTGTTAATTAGTTATATTGATTGATTAATTGATTGATTAAGCCGCGTAGTAAGTTTAGGTGTGATTAATTTGATTGAATTTCAGTTTTTAGGCAAGATTCGATTGCGGTGATTGATTCGGTTGGTTCGAAGTTTGATTTGGAAAGGTTAGACGCGTGATAACACAAATTGCATTGGGGTTCGGGTTCGATTCATGGGGCCGAGCGGTTTGGGCGGTTTGTTTGGGTCAAAACAGTACGAATCGTAGCGTTTGTAGCTTCGCCGGAGCTCGGCCGGAGCTCCGGTCGAAGCCACCGGACTGCGGTTCAAGAAAACCCGTATATTACACATTTAGTCCCTGAGGTTTGGGCTGTTGGTTAAAAGGTTTTATATTGATTTTAAGTTTGAACTTTGGCAGAATACCCCCTTGAACTTTGGTTTAAGGATTTTCACTTTTAAACACTATTATTATTGTTATTATTATTATTAGTATTATTGTAATTATTATAATTATTATTATTATTATTAGTAATACTATAATTATTATAATTATTATTATTATTGGTGTTACTTATTATTATTATTATTATTATTATTATTATTATTATTAATATTACTATCATTATTATTATTACTATTATTATTATTATTATTATTTTGTTTTTAAAATTGTTATTATTATTATTAATATTGTTACCACTATTATTGTTACTAATGAATTAAACTTTTACTAACGAGTCCACGCACAAGCATAAATGAATAAAGTAAAAAGAAAAATACAGGATGTTACATTTCAAGTTTCGTCAATGTAACAAAAGGAAAAATCATGCTTACAATTTAAGATCAAAGTTCGAGATAGCAGAATTTGTTATGATGGTGTAAAAATCTTGAATAATTTAAATCAGGAAGGCAAAATCAAGGACAAGAATGATTCGACATCATAATAAGATGTGAACATTCGATTCACAATCGAAGGGAATACATGGACTTCTCAAGATACGAGATCAGCCATAACCTTATTAAAGACATGCGTACTTATAAGTGACCACTCATCTCAAGGGTTTCGAGTCCAGTAAATGGATTCAATGATCGAGTCAAATCACCATTTACACTTTGCCTAGACAAAGTATCTCGAGATGTAGGAATTCCACCTACAGCATTTCATGTTCTTAGTTATGGGACACATCCTTAAGAAGACTTGAGAACCATAAGTAACGGTTTAAATTATTGAAGGCCATTCGGTTTAGATTCCCAATATCTTTGGATATATTAAGAGTCATGCACACGTTGGTCAAGGTATAGAAATAGATACATGAAACGCCTAACGTGTAGCGATGTTTAAATGTAGGAGTTGAAATGTAGAATAGGTTCAATATTAACAGGAACATTATATATGTTAAAATGAGGAGATATTGAAACTTTGGTGATAAACCAGTTCAAGAAAAATCAAGGATTTTTAAGATACAAAGAGGATGGTTCCATTTGGTAACGCATTACCATTTGGAATCGTTGACACGTCAAGGTAAATTGACCCATTTGCCTTAGAGACTTGTGTTTGTTGACCATAGTTTATCACTCATCCCAGAAATCCCCAGGTAAGCATAACTGGTCTCGCAATGAGATTTATACGATATGCTTGCCTTAGCCCGAAGGCCTTTTGCCAGGAAATCCAGAATACAGGTGTCTATGTGTCACACAAATTTTTTTGGTTTATGAAATCAAAACCTTGATGAGATTTCCATAGATTAGACATAGAGTCTAAGGAATTGAACCCACGACGATAAGCGTAGATTCCACATGTCGTTGAGAATAAGTTTAGGAAGTTCATTTGTCGGGGAGGGTCAAAGAGTCAAAGTTAAGTTTAGGGAGACAAGTAACTAAGTTTAAGCATACATAAGGCAATCCTATGCTAAGGCATCAAGTTGCACAAAAGGCATAGCATTATGTAGCATGCAAACAACATGTAAGCACAAAGGTATAAGGATCTTTCTATGAGGTTCATGCAACTATAGTCTAGGTCACCATTTCTAATAACCTAAATCCCTATAGTTATGGGCTCTGATACCAATCTGTCACACCCCAACCTTGACGGCGGAAACGTCGAGGAGTGAGAGTTAAGATCGTTCACAGCCACATAACGCTATTAATAATCCAAATATAATTTAAACATAAGTTTCAATTGTAACATTACAAACATAAGTCTCAAAGAAATTAAAGCACAACATAGAATGTAACAAATCATTCTTATTTCATTTATTTATCTAGGTCCATTCCTAGATGTGCAAGCTTCAAAGTGTAGATATCACATACTTGGGGTATTCCTGAAACATGTTAAAAATAAAAGGTCAACATAAAAAATGTTGGTGAGCATTCCATAGTTTTCAATACATAAGTATATAAAAGATGGCAATTCAAGTCATAAGTTAGTGAATAAAGTGATTAGGGATGTTATGAACAATGCAACAATCAAACCTCGACAAAAGCTTTACAAGTCTCAAACGTTAAAAGTATATACGATCAGCTAAGTGTACTTGGATCAACCAAGCAGGCTTGTCTTACCCATAGATCTATGACTTCGCTGGGCTAGCAATAGTTAATGATTGTACATATAACGCCATAACATGGTAACCACAAAAGTTCAACTAACCACAACTTGCATGTTGAATTGCCATAAAGATTACAAGTCTCAAATAAGTTTACAAGTGCAATGATAATAAGTTAACATGTTTCACCCCAAAGTGTGAAAATAAGCAAAAAGGGGTATGGAAATACTCACATGGATATAGGCATTACAAGATGATGTAAAAGATTAAAGTAAGATCCAAAAGATAAATCCAAAGTATCCATTACAAGCACCTAAATATATAATTTACAAGATAAAGATTAAGGTTAACAGTAATATTAACGTTCAAACAAGGATTAGAGTTTTGATAGAATTATGGGGATTTTTTAATAAGTAATAAGTTTATAAAGTAATTATTTATGTTTTGATTCAATTAGAAGAACTATATATGTAAATTTGAGTATTCTAGAAATGAATTTAAGTATAATTATTGATAAGGTTCAATAATGCTGGAAACGATCAATTAAATAGAGAATTATAGCGAATGATTCAATAATCAAATTATTGAATTATCATGATGTGTGAAAAGAAATAATTAATTTATTAATTATTTAAAAATTTGATATAGGTACTTAATTAAATATTTATTTCGATGACTTTAAAATTAACTTAAATCGTTTTATATAGTTTGAACTTCTAAACGATTTATTGTACACAACTTTTAGTATAAGTACAATATATATATGTTTCACAGGTTTCAAGAGTTTAAGTAATAGTTTAATGAATAAATCCTTAAACTAATTATCATATAATATGGTTAAAAGATTAGATAAATACTAATTATTTAAATAATAACTATTTAAATAATTATTCATTTAACATATTGATTTATAAAATAATATCATAATTAATCTATAATTAAAGGTAATGAAATAGCTAGATACATCTTAATGATCCTAACTATTTAAAGTTTATTTTTTATAAAAACAATCTAATTATAACATTTGTTATTAATATTTTATATATATATAAAAAAAATTTGTTATGATGTTAAAGAAATAATTTACAGAAAAAAAAATAATTAGATAACTATTAAAAATAATTATATTTTTTTGAAAATTTATATAATTTTTTAAAGGCTGAAAAACACCTAAAAAAAATAATGTGGGTGCCCGGGATCGAACCCGGGTCCCCTGTGTAGGAGCTCTAGATGTTAACCATTCGGGCCAGCGCCCATATCTGTTAAAAACCCGCTGTAAAACCTTATATGCATTTATTTAATAAACCCCCAAATATCCATGAACCCTAGAACTGATTTCAATCCAATTGAACATCAAGATGATATTGTTAATGAAATAAATCATAGGGCTTTGATTCCCCATGAGAAATCGAGCATATTGATGTATGATACTTACGTTATTGGTTTCGGATTCGATGAAGATGATAGGTACCACCACCGCGACTTCGTGGATGTCGATTTAAGGTTCAAATGTTGTTCTTATTTCAATTAGCTTTGCAGATAGATTCGCAAATCGATGATAAGCAATAGCCCTCTTCCAATTTGGTGTAATAAAGCTCCGAGCATGGGTCACGGTTAGGCTACAGTCGTGAATGAAGATGATGATTGAATTCGAGATTTGCGTTTGTTTCAGATGAAATTGAAGGTTGTATTCGATCAAAGATAGTTAGATTATTGTTTAGGTTGAGTTAATTAGATTATTATTGTGTTTTAATGTACAAACGGCTATGTGATTAAAAGGATTTCGGTTATTCACTCGATTCACCTAGTAACCGATGACTAAATGCGTTTAATTGGTGCCTTTAAGTTCGAAACGGGTTCTAGATAGATTAGGAACCGGTTTTGGGTCAAAAATTGATTTAATTTATGCATTTTGGGGTCGCCGGAGTCGCGGCCGGACTTTGGCCGGACTTCGGCCGGAAAAACGAGGGGAGAAGGAAACTTGGGTTTTGAGTTTCAGTTTTTACACGTTCAGTCCCTGTGATTTAATTGTTTATCATTTTATGCCAAAACTTCCCATTTCAAGTTTCCAAAATGACAAAACATACCCCTTGAGTTAATAACCCCAAAGTTTTAAACACTAATCTTTATGTTAAGTTTAGAAGTTTTTTTTTTATAACTATTATTACTATTATTATTTTTATTATTTATTATTATGATTATTATGATTACTATTATTATTATTAGTGTCATTCTTATAATAATAATAATAGTTATTATTTTATGTAATATTATTAACACCTTAAATTTCATAATAATAAACAACATTATAACACTTATAATGTTGTTACTATTATATTAATTTGTTAATCATCAAATTTATTGTTAAGCATATTTCCATAAAGTTTCAAAATTTACATAAAAGGTCCTTTTAGTACTTAACAAAGTTTACTTTTAATTTAACGAAAATATGAGATGTCACATATATATATATATATATATATATATATATATATATATATATATATATATATATATATATATATATATATATATATATATTGCTAAGGATGTCTTACATACATGTGTGAAGGGTAAAAATCAGCATTCATTATTATTATTTTTAATTTATATCTAGTTCTATCAACTTTTATAATTCAAACAAATAACTTTTAAACCTCATTGGTGTTTTCATAAGATATCCAAAAATTAAAAACTTATTGTCTTTAACTTAAATATAATAATGTAATACTTTTATATATAATATTGTCTTTTTTAAAATATTGAATTGATGTGATGACAACAAATATATCTAAACTAATCTAGGACAATGTAATTAACATTACAATAATGTTTCAAAGTTATCTAGGTCTGGCACGTGTTGAAATTGTATAATTACAACAGTTAAAACATTTGTAACTAAAGGAACGTATCTTTAAGTATCTTTCATTACCTTTAAAATACACTACAAGGTAGCGTATTTAGAGTGTTCGGGACACCGTCGGCATGAACCGTCGTAAGCGTTAGATCACTCGGTGTTAAAGTATATACTACATTTAGTACCTTACGTCGGTTATTTATGAGCTCACAACTTACAAGGCAAAAAAACAAAGTTGACTTTTCTATTCTATTCTAAGTAAGTAAATATGGATGCAATTTTCTCTCTCTGTTTTAGATGAGTGTGGGTGTGTGGTTGGACGAACAACGGAACAAGAGGTGGTTTAATAAATATAAAATATAAACCTTTGATCAAACAAAACTTTATGTTAAAAACGCAGTGAAAAAACAATTTAAAAAATATTGTGACATTTCATCTTTTTACCTGCATGTTAGGTTAAGATATTTATAATTTTTCTTGTTTTTTATATAAACTCATAAAACATAAATAATATGTGATATATAATTACAACAATTATATTGATATCTTTATTATCATTAATATTATTGCTATTATTAGTATTATATTTAATAATATTTTTTTAGAGATTGTGAATGCACTTAAATGCATATTTAATGGTTATAACATGTATGATCAGTCACTTGGATTGTAACATAGTAGTAAGAAACAAAACCTTTTTGAAGTAAACTAAGATTTAAATTCAATAAGAAGTAGTTTATGAGATAGTTTATGAGTTGTGTAAGTTTACCCTTAAGAAAAACGGTCTCTTTTTTATTATTTAGTTACATTTTTCTAGGTTTGTTCACTTAAAATATTTAAATAAAAATAAACTCAAATGAAACAAGTAAATTAATCAATTCATGGTTCACAACAAGTGAAGACTTTGAATTAACAGCCCACTAGAAAGGAGAGATAAGGCAGAATATATGTATATATTTATATATATATCACTATATAAACAAGCCAAAAGCTTCCCTTTAAATATCACAACTTCTTCCCCATATTCCAACTTAGAACATACTTTGCAAGTTATACAAATGGAGCATCTTGAAAAAGGTCAAGAGATAGAAGTTGATGAGCAAAAATGGGTTTATGATTCTTCCTATGATCATAGAGGTCAAACACCTCTACGCGCTTCCACCGGTGCTTGGAGAGCTTCCTTGTTTATTATCGGTAACGATTCTGATTGTGTTCTTCATTCTTGCTAATTAGCCCGGTGTACTCTAGGCCCCTAATAACTTTATGTAGGCGTCATATCATTCAATTTATCTCCTTTCGCTCCTCCTTACCTAAGGAGATGTTTCAACCCTCTTTTACGTCTCTTTTTTTAATAAAAACTTGATAACACATTCAAAAGTTGAGTTAACGGTAAGTGTGTGTGTGTGTGTTGTTGGGGGGGGGGGGGGGGGTTACCCTTTTAACGCTCCACGTACATGGGTGAAAGATATAAGGGGCCGGAAGAGGCAACCCCCTCTTTTTAATTTTTGTCCGGTGGTTTATATTTTTTATACATATTGAGCTCCCTCCCTCCCCCTACCTAATATAAAAGATTTCAAGCTCTGTCACTGTTTACGTTGACTTAAATAGCTAACAAATAGACGTTAATATGTGACCCTTAATATTGAATTGATGACTTTTGATGACTAGTGTTGTCAAATCTTAGTGTTCTCATCTGTAGTCCAACATTTTAGACAAGAAGTTAGTTGTATTGACTTGTACTTTAATGTATTCATTGTACTTACCATTTCTATTAAATTTTCTGCTATTTATATTTTGAAAAATGTTGAAAATACGCTAATTACTTTTCTTACGGTTATTAATGTTCATAATCATTTAAATTATCAATTGATCATTAACAGCCATTACCACATATGCACAAAATTGCTCGTAAAGTTGTAATCATTCATCCTTTTTACTTTTATGGAAAAGTCATTGTTTATTAAAAATATATTTGATACTTTCTTATATTATATTTTAATTTTTATTATAATAACGATTCACAGTTTTACACATTTATTTAATAAACTTAAATTCTACTCTACCATTTATATACGTTTGAACCTTCACCTCTAACACAGAGTCATTATTTAACATACTAAAATATCATTTCATTAAAAGCCTTCAGTTAAAAGTACTTATGAAGTGATGATATATTATATGTCAAATCAAATCAAATGAAACATCTGGGATCATATTTCACTAGTAACAGTGTAGTACATCAAAAGGAAGGCTATAATTGCACCCCAAAAGCAAAGTCAAAAGGCAAAAGCAGTGTAAAGTTGGGCCTTTAATTGGCCAAAGGCATTGTCTGCCAAAATTCCAAATATGTTGATTCTAACCTGTCATTTCATATGTAAAAAAAAAAAAACAAATCTTCATATCCTTAAAAAAAATAGTTTTTTCCCGACAAAAAAGTTCTAAAACACAAACGTTTGGTGTAGCTTCTCTATGTAATTCTCTTAGATGTGGTCCCTAGTTTCTTGCGAGTGGCTCCTCTTCGTTTTAATAAAATTTGCCGTTCAAAAAAAATCCAAACATTTTACGGATTTCTTGTAAACGTTATGTATGAGGTAAAACAATTGATTATATACCGTTTTGTAAACGTTATGTATGAGTTAAGGATTTTGTTTATGGAATATAGCGATGGGTTATGATATCATTTCTAATGTTATCGTGTTTGCAGCAAATGAGTTTGCTGAGAGGTTAAGTTATTTCGGAATTGCTTCAAGTTTGATCATATATCTTACTAAAGTCATCCATCAAGATGTGAAGACATCTGCTAAGAGCGCTAATCAATGGATTGGTGTGACGACTCTTATGCCGCTTGTTGGAGGTATTGTAGCTGATGCTTACTTGGGGCGTTTCATCACTGTTCTAGTATCATCAATCATTTATCTAATGGTACTCCTTTTTCCATATTCACATACTATAAGTTAGTTGAGAATTTCTAAAAAAACGTCTGAACTTTATATAGTCTTGTAATATCTAAAACATATACTTTTTGATTCAAAATTTATATCAACACGAAGACTTAATTATCATATTCAATTGTCGGTTGCAGGGCTTGATACTCCTGACGATGTCTAGTATGATCCCAAGCTTAAAACCTTGTGCAAGTCACGGGCTTTGTCTAAAACCAAGGAAGATCCACGAAACTGTGTTCTTCGTCGCGATATATTTGATATCTGTGGGCACGGGTGGCCACAAACCGTCTTTAGAAAGTTTTGGTGCCGATCAATTTGATGATGATCATCCAGAAGAGCGTAGAAAGAAGATGTCGTTCTTCAATTGGTGGAATGCGGCCCTTTGTGCAGGATTAGTGCTCGGAGTAACACTTATCGTCTATGTGCAAGATCATGTGGGTTGGGGTCAGGCCGATATCATTCTCACCATGACAATGGCTTGTTCCATTGCGATCTTCGTCATCGGTAGGCCTTTTTATCGATATCGCAAGCCCGGAAGCCCGTTAAAGCCCATGTTACAAGTATGTGTTGCAGCCTTTAAGAAGAGAAATCTACCTTACCCTTCTAACCCAAATGAGTTGCATGAAGAGCCCAAATCAGTAAAGGCCCAAGAAAGGCTACTTTGCCACACAGAAACATTAAAGTAAGCAAATTTCTAGTGTTAGTTTTTTATATTTTGTATTATTTGCGTTCTTTCTTGAACCCTCCACTATATATTATTTTCGTTACTGTATAACCAATAAGAATCCCGATAACATGTTCTCTTCATTTGCAGATTTTTTGATAAAGCTGCGATAATCGAAGAACAAGATTTCTCTACTAAGAAACAACAGGATCCATGGAGACTATCGACGGTAACAAAGGTAGAGGAATTGAAGCTGCTTTTAAACATGATCCCAATTTGGCTAACTTCGCTACCATTCGGTATCTGTGTAGCACAATCCACAACATTCTTCATCAAACAAGGTGCGTTGATGAACCGCGAGGTCACCCATCGGTTCGTCCTCCCACCAGCCTCAATATACGGGCTATCCGCTTGTGGAATGATCCTGTTGGTAACCCTTTATGATAGGCTGCTAATCCCTTTATTAAGAAGGATAACCAGAACCGAAAGAGGAATCAATATCCTCCAAAGAATAGGAATCGGAATGGTTTTTTCAATCATAACAATGATCATCGCCGCCATTGTTGAAAAGAAGCGGCTAACCACGACGCACAACGATCCTTTACATGGCTCGGCTACCATGAGTGTGTTCTGGTTAGCACCACAGTTCATACTACTTGGAGTGGCAGATGGGTTCACTTTGGTCGGGCTTCAAGAATACTTCTATGATCAAGTTCCCGATTCAATGAGAAGCTTAGGGATTGCATTGTACCTAAGTGTGATCGGGGCTGGAAATTTCTCGAGTAGTTTCTTGATCTCAATTGTCGATCATGTGACGACTAAAGCATCGGGCAAGAGTTGGTTTGGGAAAGATTTGAACAGCAGTCGTCTTGACTACTTTTATATGTTTCTAGCTGCTATCACTGCAGCTAATCTGTGTGTGTATGTGCTCGTAGCGAGTCGATACTCGTACAAGAATGTGCAGAAGAAGAAGGTGGTGACCATGGGTGTGGCTGACTGCTACCAAGGGGAAGGTCATGTGATGAGAGCTTGATACAAACAAGCCCAAATAAATTTGCAGTCCTGTAGTTATAGGGATATATATGCAGTGAAATTATATTATATATAATATATAAATAGGTATGTTTTATTTCATCCATTGATTAGAAAGATTTTCTTGTATTGAACGTTTTAAGGATTTTATATTTCGTAATGGTACTGATTTGTATTGTTTCGATTTTTGGGCAATCAACTTGGATCTTGTTTCATTGGGTGTGTATAGGCCAATTTGGTTATTAACTGTTTAAATTATAAATTGAATCATAAAGATTAATTTGGGGTCGATTTCAGTTAAGTTGGTTAAATTTATAGGCGGTTTGGTTTCTAGTTTGGTTAAATCAGTCACAAATAGTCATAACTGAACGGTTCATTTTAAAATAATCCAGAATAGACATAACCAGATCGATTCACAATCAGCTAACCGGTCTGGTCCGATTCAAAAAACATTATTCAAGACCAATCCAAACAACCAGTTACTAAAGGAAAATCTTAACCAAACCATTAGGGGCCGTTTGGTCCGCAGAATGTTTTGTAAAGGAATTGAAATTGAAATCTTGTTAAAATTAATAACGTGTTTGGTTGATCAATTTTGAGTGAAATTGGAATTTTAATTTTGAACATTCTATTGGATTGTTAAACATTCAATGGGTAAGTGGAAGGAACGTGAATTCCAATAAATGAGAGAAAATTTTCCAATTTCAATTCAATCCGTTGACCAACCAAACATGATTTTAAACGGAAAATTTTTCAATACCAATTCAATTTCTTAGAATTCTATGAACCAAATAGGGCCTTAGTTTCTCAATAGATTAGATTTCAGTTTTTCTCGACTGCTTCAGTAATTTGGATTTTTTTAATTAATTCTTTCTTGGTTCAATTACTTAATTTTCTGTTACACCTTGTCAAAATTTTTGGTCAAATTTTATGGCTATTTTGAACCTTGTGCAGAAAGGATTTCTTATGATTAACATGATTAAAATGGCAGAATTGTTTTCTATCGAATGTTGGGAAGTTAAAAGGATTGATTTCCAAACAAGCATTATGAACAGGTTTAATTATCTTTAAGAATAAAGAAAATATATAACAGCTAAAACAAACACAATATACTATCAAAATTTTCGGGTTTCAGCTCTGTACCCAAACCGAAACACAACAATGCTTCGGAATCGGCACACGAGTATTTCCAATTACGATCTATACACTGAAAGACTCAACTCTGGGCAACAATGACCATATAGCCTGCCTGTGTCGTAAGTAACCTACATAAACCATAATATTTCCTAATCTCGTGCCATTATGAAAAACTAGTTCATCTGAATATGATGATCTAAGAGAAATGAAGACTCACACGTAAGGATAAAATTAGAATAGACCCTATGGTGCTCTCGACTAGAAGGAAGGCGCTTCAGATAGAAGCTTCTTTAATGTCTCGTATGTCATGAAAACGATTCCTACACCAGGGACCACTTTGTAATATTCTGGAAGTATCCCTCTGTAAAGACCACGTAACCCTTCGGTTCGCATGATGTGCCCAAGTGTCCCAAGTAAACCACTGTTGTAAACCCGAGGCCGTCCACCCACTCCTTCCAACTGCTTTCTCCTTCTCACAAGATCCAAAGGAAACGTCGCTGTGGGAAAAAATATTACACCAACAGAGTTAGTTAGGTTTACCAAAATGTGTAGCCCCAAAATCTATCAGTCGTCATTGCTGCTGTAAAACCTCACCTGTTGAAGAAGCGATGCCAGAGAGACTGCCACATGTGAGACTGACCAAGACGGTGGAATCGTTTGGCCTATCATAGGTCATAATACAGGTATTTAAACGGAGTTACAGAAAGTTGTAATTTAAATTCTGGTTGACACGAGCATAGAGTGTGTACCTTTTAGATTTCCAGTATGAACGCAAAGTTTCATAAACAGAAAAGCTAATAGCAATACTTGGTCCGACACCCTACATGAGTAACAATATGGAGTTAAGTGCACATAACGTAGAGAAGGATAGTGGCTAAACAGGTCAGTACTTGTAATTTGTTTGGGTTATATGAACCTGACATGGATTGCCACGCATGGTCAAGTCAAGTTGGGTTGACCAGAAACTCAATTTGTCCAAGATCTTATATTTTTAATAGATAACTAGGGTATCAAATATGATTACAAATATCATATCATCCCAATTACAATACAATTTTTGAATAAAGTAACTTAAAATGTTTTATGCATTATAAACATTTTTACCGACTTTTGACCCGTTCCACCAATTTCCTTATAGCTTATTTTTTCTATTTTACCTGTTCGAACATTTAGAGATAAAGTATAACCCAAACCAACCAATTTCCAAGTAAATGAGTCAAAACCGCCTCCACAAAAGGTACTACTATTACCAATAAAGTTGGTCCGAGTCCCTTATACAAGCCAAAAACACCCTCATCTCTACAAATTGTACGAAAGGCATGCCAGATTCCATTATAGTATATTGTACTTCTCTGCAAAAAAAAAAAAACTGTAAGATTGTAGTTTGTGCAGAAATACACCAGTGTGTTGGCAACAATTGGTGAAGCCTAATGTTATAAAATCTAATTATAGCACAATTAAGTAGAAAAAATGCAAGATCAAAATACTAACAAAACTAGATGAAACATCAGTGTTCTAAGAATCGGATCAAGTCATCAAGTGGTCACCTAGGCAGACTTCAGAAAGCGGAGCAGAGGGACCCAATTATGGTCAAATTGAAAAAAACTAAGCAGTTTAGCTAAGACAGGTTGAACTTACCTGCTACAACTGATTCCATCTTGCACGTTCCAAGTGGTGATTTCATGTTCTGAGTTCCAATCACATCTTCCGGGGTTTGGTTTTGCCTTCCAAATTCCAACTTCATGTGGAAGTTGGAGTAATCAAGTGGCTATTGTGCAATTTAATCAAATGTGATAGAGAATATAGATCAATTATAAAGACCAACTGATTTTTGTCAGAAGTTCCTGATGAAGAAACCCAACTCCATGCTAGCATGTGACATCTTGTGAAACAATTCGTTTGTTGAGAGATTAAATTATAAATATACTTCATACATATTACAATGACAAGAATATAAAAATAGGCAATTCTAACATTAAAGGATAACTTATATGCTGCTTAATTAACCAAATGATCCCCTTTAACCAATTAATCGCTAGGCACTTGATTGACCACCTAGATCCGCATAATGCTTTCTAGAACACTGATAAAAAAATCAATATCCGTGAATAAATTCTTTTACAACCTATAAGAATATATCTACAAAAACAATGAATATTTCTATCTTGAAAGCAATTATGGAACAAGGAGTGATTGGAAAATTTTATAAGTATTCATTCTATACCTGTGCTGCAAGACGTGTCCTGATGAGATCTAACGGATATGTTGCAGTAGCAGCTGTTATTCCTGACATTCCACCGCCTATAAAGTGCAAACATGCATCTGCAGCTGCAGTTCCACTGTTGTTTCCTATACTTGGGATTGACTTTAGCAGCTGCAAATCGTAACGGAAACAAGTTAATCGTGATAGATCAACTCATCATCATAAAAAGCAACCCAATCTCAGACCAAAAACTAATAAATGTAGTGAAATAACCCACTTTTTTATACTGCTCATAGGCGTAGAAGTTAACTGCGGTATAAGGAAGGCGATGAGCAATAGTAACCATATTCCCTTTCCAAAAGGCTCTAAAACCCTCTTCATTAACGATACGTGAAGCCTCATTCCATATACAAGGCCTGCTCAACAATGCCCCCTCAGAATGCATGCCTTGCACCTGCAGAACGCAATACAAAAATCATCCATCAATTAAAGAATACAGTAGGTCAGTAGCATGGCCCAAAGACATATACCGCTACATTTAAGGTCAAATTTTGACTTTACAGATAAATATAGATTAAAAGCTATACAAAGCATTATACTTAATCATCAAAGTAAACAAACTCTCACCAAACAAACACTAATTGGCAAATAATAATTTCAAACTATGTACCATACAATCACACATCACATAATCAACAAAACTACAACGATCAAGTTACATAACTACCTGAAACAGAATAGTAAGTCGCGCAAGCGGAGCCGTACACGTTTTACTAAAAGCTCCGGCAATACCTCCGGCGAGAAGCTGCGGCACCGTCCCTATCTCCGCCGACTGCTGCTGGTGGTGATGACGTGGCGAAGGCGCCGGCGCCGGCGCCACCGCAACCGCCATCGGCTGTTGCTTTTGCAAAAACTTCACGGCGGCACCGCCGTCCACCACTCCTCCATGACTAGACATCCCGACTTGAGCTTCCATCAACGGCGATCAGAACACTGAGAATTAATGACAATCAGAATTGAAGTTTGGAGATTGATTTTGAAGATGATTTGCAGTTCGATTAAGGGAGAATCAGAAACCCCTGAAAAACCCTAGTTGTTTGCGTGTGAATGAATATGGCATATGCTAGTTATATTGCAGGCCCAAAAGGCTAAAACCCGACCCGTAACCCGTTTTTGTTTTTTCTTTTGGAAGTACTTTTTGGTTTTAACTCATTTGTCACGCACGCGTTTATTCAAAATTCATAAGTAATGGAGTAAACTAAACGGTGAGTAAACTAAGTTTTTGTTTTGTTTAGAACAATCAAATAGAATAAGGATTCTATCAAGTTTTTCTGTAATAACGGTAGAGTTCAAGAACTGTACTGGAAAACAGAGTTTAATTATGGCAGGAATCATTCATTCGATTAAGATTTTGTGAGGGTTTTATGGATATGATATTAGGAGGTTTTATGTTTATCAAGATCACGTTCCATACTAGGTAGGATTAACTGGCTAGTAAATTACATTATTACCCCTAGTGTACAACTCACATGCTTGATTTAACGTTTAATATTTAACTATGTTGGTATCTTGGATCATGATTCATAGATGAAGAAGAAATTGAAGAATGGGAATCATATATGCAAATTTTAAAGACTAAGGACCAAAATCCAAAGTTTTAACAAAATCACATAGATCAACAATGTAGTTCACTCTAAGTAATTTAAGAAATGTGTATATAAAAATTTATTTATAAAGAGTATAGCTCATGTTAATAGTTTTTCGCAATGGCTCACCATGGTTTATGCAATGGCTTGTATTTAGTCATGGGTTTTTCTATGATATGAGATGATGATTATGCATGATATGCTACCATGTTTTCATGTTTTTTGATACTTCACATAGATTAATACAAGGCCGGCCTTAAGGGAGTGTTTGTCAGGCCATCACTTAGAGTCAAAAAAATAATTTCAAAGGTTCCACTCTCCATTCTTCTTGAATGACAAGTCAAGCTAACCTATTTCATAAGCCGTTAGAGTTAACTTGTCTTTTACTTTTAGTTCATTACTTTATTCAAGTAAAAAAGAAGGGCGTTGATCATTGAGCAGATTCTCAAGTATTCAAAAGTGGTATGCAAGAAAGGTGGCAAATTAAAGATAAATATCAGGAAGAGATCAAGTCTTCCACCTTAGTCTCACTGGTCGTCACCGAAGACCTAACTCTGCAATCGCCTAGAAAAAATCATTGAAAAAAGTCCTTTCAACACAAAGGCCTAGAAAACTCACCGCCACGCTAAAGCAAATAAGAAAACCAGCTTTGGTGTCGTCCCTCTCAGTATTGACTATCATAAAAGTTGTCGGGGAAGGACCTCATTTATACTAAAATCATTGAGTAGTCAGAAAGATTGAATTTTTATCTTTGCATCACATGAGATAGAGATAAAAAAATAGGTGGCATATCCAAAGATGAAATTACCAAATTGCTCTTGAATATTGATCCTCATTGTTGATTTTTAATGAATGGTGAAGAAGATAGAAGCCGAAAGTCGGTACGTAACATAGTTTTATACTTTTATATGAGAAAACTCGTATTTCTTTATCAACCGTCATAAAAAAAAGGTTCTTTATATAATTATATGATAGGACTCATGATGGTTACGTGCTTGTACCATGTATATAATATCCACATGAATATATACCATGTACTTGAATTAATTCCAAGACTACATCCTATGTGGCATGAGATGATTGGTTGGCAAAACCATAAATAATATATGAAAGATTTTGATTGGTCCATTGAATTAATTCAAACTCCACACGACCATAAGCCTACATAGCATGTGTGAATGAATTCAAACACTTAGGTGTAATTTATCCCATTCACGTCACATGCTTCATCCTACATGACACATTGACACCTTTTAAATGGTTATAAAACCCACATAATATCATGTGTTTGATACAATTAATTCTCATAACCTTGATCCTGGCATGACTTTCCATGTAAGGTTTTGTGTAACAATTTATCCACCAGACCAAGTGAAAAGCACAGTTAACTAACAACATATATCATCAAACCCTTTCGCGGATGGCTATCCCGAGTACCTCGTAACTTGCACGTCTCTAATAGTCTACAAAAGCATACTTAAAATGAAGTTAGTTAATGCTGGTGAGCTTATGAGACACATGTCAACACCACCGAGGTTCGTTATGTTTTACATAATTTTTTTTCATGCTGACATGTTAACTTGATCCCAACCAGAGGTTTTGCCACTTGAACCCTCCTACTAGGAGGACAGGGAGCTTCCCCAACACCATGTTTGCTTGCGTAGTTGTAGTTGTTGTGTCTAGTTTGGGGCATTAGGTTTGGTCAAGCTTTTCTTCCTACGACTTCCACCCCCCCCCCCCCCCCCCCCCCGGGCAAGTTTGGTTTACAAAATATTCCCAGATTACCCATAACCAGTGTTCATCGTGCTGTCTTTTAATATAAGTGATTCTATTTTATTCAAGTAGAGTTAACAAAAAAAATCGCCTGAGCACCAAAATTAAATTTTAATCTTAGGTAAATTTTATTAAATTTATTTTATAAATATATATCAATGACTCCAATAAAAGAAATACAAAACGATTGTGAATTATATCCAAAATTCATTTATATTCAAATATATAAACATTTGTTGCAGTTTGTGTTCTTTGGTTTGCATCATTTATATTCAAATCATTCTCGAAAGTTCTATTAATTTAAACATAAAACGAATGTTTATTTGTGAAGAATTTGAACTTTAAATAATTTGTGAATTATATCCAAAATTCACCTTAGCATTGAAATTTGAAGGGGTACATGCATTGATGCATGGATAGGGGTCATCAATCTTAAAAGCCTTCATGATGTTGATACTTCTTCAAAGTAACACCATTACTTTATCACCCCAACATATTTCTGACTCACAAAACTCCTTTTTCAGAATTTCATAAATTCAAATGCAATTTTCTATTCAATTTTGTAGTATATATGTATTTATATTTAGTTTATTTCTTAAATTGTCGACGTGCCTTTTAATTTTACAGTATATATTTCAAAGAGTATCTAATCCAATAATAACCAATTTTTTTAAATATTTTACTTAGTCATATATTTATTTTTTCTAACTATAAAACTATTCAAGTTTTAATATTGTTGAAATTCTTTCATTAATGTCATAAGATTTAGAATTTATCGACTTATATAGAGCACTAGCTTTAGTAAACCCGTGTGTTACACGGGTTGAATAAAAATATTAATATAATAAAATTTATCAATTATAAAATAATATTTTTAGATATGATATGACTGAAATTATATATGAGAAATGAGTATAAGCAATAAAACAGTTATATCAACTTTTTAAAAATTTGTTTTTATTTTTTTCTAAAAAATAAACTGTTTATTCTAAAACAAACTGTATAAAAAATATCATTTTTAAAAAATTCTTATTATAGCTCCCAAGTTTAATTATTTTTGGTTTTAAAAATTGGCTTTTTAAAAATATCAATTTTAAAATATTTCGTATTTTTAAAAAAAGTTTTATGCTTTAGAAAAATGTATTATTTTATAAAATATATTTATTTAGAAGTAACATTAATAAATAGATCTCTTTCTTAATTTATTAAATTTAAAAAAGTGTTAAATAATAGGTATTAGTAATTAAGGTAATTATTTAATAGGAGAGAGAGTCGGGAAAATTTTGATGAGGATGATTGTGGTGTTGACACGTGTCATCCCAAGATACCTTTTTATTATAATAGAAAGATATAGAAATACTTGGTTGTTATTTATGATGATTTTTGTCAAATCTAACCTTAAGTAAAAAAGTAATTGGGAAGAAAAAACTAATTACATTATAACCTAAGTTTCCTAATTGTTTCATTTTAGTTATTTATTTAGAAAATTATGAAAATTTCCATAACAATGGAGCAATAGTTATTCTTAGTAGATTTATAGTTATAATAAATTAAATATACATCTAATCTCTAAAATAAAATTAAAACTTATTTATTGTTTCATTATAAAATGTCATTACTTAAATGAATATAAGTATACAAATTAAATGCATATTATATTTTCTCTTAATGATATTTCAAACCATCTCAATACCCAAGTGAGTCTTTTAAAGACGGAATGGTAATTGTTTATACTCATTTTGACACCTTAAGTCTGACAATTAAGAACATAATTAAAAATAAAACACGTTAATATAAGAGATCATACCTTTTAAATAAGGTTTTGAACTTAAAACCTAGAGTATTTAAAATCCAAACCACATGCTAGTAGACTAGAAGTTTGTAGTAAATGCAATTTGTATCACTTTATTTTTGCATATGAATATAAATACATGTCTAATAATGGGATAGAGGGTAAGAAATCTGAAAAGGAGAAACTTGAGTGGCTTGACTTAAAAAGCAATGCAGAGGGAGAATTAGAATCTTTGACCAAATGTGCCCCAACACACATATATTTCCCCAATCTCAAGAATATAATATCTGTCATTTTAAAGCATTCCCAACATCATTCCAAAATTTTTATTTTTTAATCAAAGTAGACATCAAGTACCTTTCCACCATGATTTCACTAAACACTTTCCTATGGGACGAGTTGCATTGTACTACAAATAAAAATGCCATATAAGACAAACTATTTGTGAAAAAGTTATATCATATATTATTAGAGCATCACTAATTAGGTGGTGAAAAAACAATATTATGTCGCATCTGTTCCATTACTTCTCTCTAATATTTACTTACAATTCATAAAAATTGTTTTTTCTTCTCTCTTTTACTTCCCCTCAAATATTTAAAGTCAATGTTCTTGAACAAAAACTTCATTCTTTTATTTTTTTTTTCACATCACCTTCTCTTTACTCAAAAACACCAAAAAAACATCTCTATTAGAGATGGTTTTAGTCTTTAGGAGACCCTAAAGGCTAAATCCACATCTTCTATTTCATTTTCAATGTATCATTGAAATGTTAAAATAAGAGTAATCAGTTTAGTCGTGTAAAACATAGCTTTTTTAGCTAATTATGCTTTACTATATAACTTTTTGGAGTTATACTAGTGAAATTTTCATGTGTGTTATGACAAGAATTGTGTTAAAAGAAAGGTAATTAATACTAGTTGAAAAGTTTTGTGGAAACACAAATATTAAGTTGAGAGCTACATGTCAAGAAACATCAAATTGAATTTAAAAATAAAAAAGTAAGAAAATATTATATGTAATCCCGCTTTTAAAAATAAAAAAATAAATATATTACATTTAACCCAACTTCTAAAAACAAAAAGGAAACTTTTATTAAACGACAAATGTGCAACATTGCTTCGCACACAGGTGTTATCTTAATTACCTCACCTATTCGTTTCCCAGTCGGACCGCACCCCCAATCCCCTCGAAAGAAACCTACAACCAGAAAAACTCATTGACTCAACCCTAACATTTTTTGCTCAAAGTTGGACTCAAATTTAAGACCTTCTCGGTTTTAATAGTTTGGATATCTTATCTTAACAACTGGACTAAGGATATTATACTATTACTTGAAAAGCAAACTCGGTGGTCAATAAGTTCGTGCCACACGACTTTGCTTTATAATATATATCACAATGGAGAAAAGGAAACATAACATAGTTTGGTTGAGTGGTTAAGTAATCAGTCTTTAAAATAAAAGGTCAAGAGTTCAACCCCTTCAGGCTTACCCTCTAAACATGATTTTTGTCCCCAAACCCATATGTGCTTCTTCCGGGTCAAATATAAAATGTTTCCGTGTTTATATATATACATATATATAGAATATGGATCAAATAAAAACCATGATTATAACTGAAACCGTGAAAACCACCACTACTCATTTACATAACTTATAATTGATTTAACTTTTTTATTGTTTAAAATATATTTAAATAAACTTCAACCTTATTTTTATAAGCTCATTATATATTTTTAATTTAAACTCCAATGAACAAAAATGATAACGAAACGACTTACGTATACGTAACTAGTATGAGTTATATGTTCGTAACTATTACTTGTACAACTAAAAGCACATACTTACATATAAATAATCCTTACATATACATAACTTGTAGTCGTACACTTTGTAATACGTACTTACATATACATAACCCCTTGTTTTCATGATTTTCATCTATACGATAGGTTTCAAATCAACATGCCCCCACATTTTCATGTTCCATTACCTCCTAGCAACATATACACTACACATACATGCAAGACATAGATTCCTTATTCCCGCCTATATATACTACACCAATACTCACACACACTCCCACATTCATTCACATTCCACACCCAAACTCCAATAAACCCAAATCAATCACATTTCCCCTTCGAAATGACCAAAATCCACTCACTCCGTAAAGCCCTCCTCCCCTGTTTCACCACCACCACCACCGCCACCACCTCCGACCACCGCACCACCACCACCACCACCAAGAAACGCCTCAGCACCTCCCTCCGCGACGACATCCCCACCCCCTCACCCCACCAAACCCCAATCTCCGACGACCAAATCGACCAAGATTCCGACTCATCACCCTTCGTCCCCACGAACCCACCTCGCTTCTCCAAAACCATGGTCATCGGAACCCTCTTCGGCCACCGCCGTGGCCACGTATGGTTCGCCGTACAACACGATCGCCTCAAAACCAGACCCTCACTCCTTCTAGAACTCTCCATCCCGACTCAAACCCTGGTTCAAGAACTCCGGTTCGGGCTCGTCCGGTTGGCGCTCGAGTGCCACGGTTCGCCGGAGTCGGAGCTCCGGTCGTGCCCGCTCCGGTCGGTGCCGGTCTGGACGATGTATTGTAACGGGAGGAAGGTGGGGTTTGCTGTGAGGAAGAAGACGACGGAGAAGATAAGGGTGTTGTTGAAGTCGATTCAGTCGACGACGGTGGGAGCCGGAGTGATTCCGGCGTTTGGGGTTGACTCCGGCGTTGACTCCGGTGGGGAGTTGATTTATATGAGGGCGAATTATGAGTGTATGGTGGGTGGACCGGATTCGGAGTCGTTTCATTTGATTAACCCGGATGGGTGCTTGGGTCAGGGTCAGGAGTTGAGTATCTTCTTGATGAGATCCAGATGATCATCATCATCATGATGTATTGATGATGATGATGATGATGATGATGATGTATTGATGATGGTGATGATGTATTGATGATGGTATGGTGATTATGGTGGTGATGAACATTGTTGAGATGGAAAACAAACAAGTTTTCTTGATTAATTATTAGTTTTTTTTTTTGTTTAGGCGGATTAATGTGTAGAATTTGATGGTAGAGGATTAGATGAGTGGTTTTGTTGTTAATTACTCTTTTAACATCAACTGATTCTAATGAGAACAAAGTCTTGTTGTTTTGGGTTTGTTGGTGTCCAAAAAGATATTATTTTAGTAATAGTTGGTTTAAGTATATATTTTTTTTAGTTTTAGTAATATATTTGCGCTAATTTTCACAAGAGTATTCATGTTATTATTAGTTATTCCTAGATAAGAAAAAAACACAAGTTAAAACAGGCACAAACATTGATAAATAATTAAGAAAAGTAACCAAGGGAAATGGTTTGTGTTTGGGGTTATTTATAATAAAATATACAAACCTATGTAGATAAATTATAAATTACCTACACATTTTTATACAACTAACAAAACATAGCCTTACATATAATGCATATCTTATAAAAGCTTGATTAAACTAGTGGCATTGCTGGGATCTTCTAGAGAAAGATTAGATCCAACATTATCCCACAAACATGTTACAGATTTAAAAAATAGCTCTTAGCTTTGATATATGTTTATCTTTTATAAATTCAATATTTGAATCATAGATAGATATCCATGGCATAACCTAAATAATCTTAGAGGTCCTAAATTCTCTTTCTTTGTGAGATTTACATATCATGTGTTGTGTTTGTTCAATTTTTATGCAAAATCTTTTAGTTCAAAATGAACTGGTTAATTCTGACCCCATGACAAATGTCTGGTTTACATAGATAAAAGTATAAAATAAAAAAATTCTTATTTTTTAATCCTTTTTTATTCATTTGTATGGTCTATTGGTTGGATTCTGTCCAAGAGAATTGGTAAGATGTGGCACTACAAGATAAAATTTGGACACGTGCTCAATACAGGTCTAGACTCTAGGTAATACTCTGTCTATGTAAGAGGAAGCATGTTTGCCAGCTGGCTTTATAAATTTTTTTCTTTTTGAATGGAGCTGGCTTTATAGTTTGTCTTTTTTGAATGACAGATGTACGACCCTGTTTCGGAAGATATGTGTTATTTTAACAGGGCCCACCTATCTGTATTTCAGCCGGAACCGCACCCCAATCCCCTCAGGAGGAAACTCATTGCTGAGAAAACCCTCTGGCTCAACTCTGAGTATTTTTGCTCAGAGTAAGACTTGAACTCATGACCTCCATTTATTTACATGTCATGGGTAGCACCTTAACCAGTTAATCATGCTAACTTGCTAAGTTTCAAACTTTCAATACACACTCTTAAAAGTTCTAAATCCAGGTTCATTGTACTATATTTCTGATGTATATAGGATTATAGGATAGTTTAGTAATAACAAATCAAGTTTAAGTAAATAACTAGATAAAAATCATTAAACATTGATACTTATTGTTTTTAAGGTATTACATAAAACTAATTTTTTTGATGCGTTTGTAATTTAATGATAGCAATGTGTACATAGTTGGTTCTTTATCATGAGCTTGAGGATTCAAGTCTTGTGAAAAAAGAATAACACAAATTGAAAGTAAGCTTAGATGAGTAAGTGCATTTGCTGTTTTAGAAAAACCATAAAATGATTTTTAACTATTTTCTCTCTTATCTTTTTGTCCTGCACTCCTGCATATGAGTGATCATATAGTTCTCACCACTTTTACTTAAAAATTAATTATTCATCTAATGTGTTTCATAACTCTTAATAATAAAATCATGAATAAACATTAAAAATAAATTACACTATTTCTACCAATAAACCCATTTCAATTATCTCAATCAGGTTCCTATAATGATTTCTTTTACATAAAATTATATAGATGCTAAACAGCCTTAGCATATTATGTAGTCACATTAAGATCACATGATTCTGTTTTTGCCTAACAAGACAAGCCATTTATTTATTTATATATTATTATGATTACTATTATTATTATTATAAAAGATTATATTAGTATATATAATTATATTCTTGTAGATGAAAAAAGTAGGTGTACAATATTAAATTACAGGAATGCCAAACACCATATTCAGATCAAAGTCACACAAAGAATAAGTAACTGTACAGGAAAGAATTTTACAAAGCATTAGTGTGAGAATATCAACAGTTAGTTTAAGCTGATGGAGAATGGTGATCAAGACCACGACCATGACCACGGCCACCGACACCCTTAAGGAGTGTTATCCTTTGAGATCTTGAATGGCTTTGTCTGTTATTAAGAACATCTATATATGTTCTAAGCCTATATCGATCTGAGTTAGTGATCGAGAATGGGGGGTTAAGTATCAGTGAAGGTGCTTCCACTAGAAGAAAACTTAACAATCGCACCGCTTTTGAATAAAACCCTGCTGCATTTTCAGTATAGCCCATATACTCATCCACCTGATAAATGCAATAAGTTATATGATATATTGTAATATTATTGTAATATTAATCCGCTTATAATGCGTACACAGATGATAACTTACAGCCCCATGTCTGCCGAAATCAAGTGCAGCCTGAAATATAGTTTCCATTGCATCTGGCATTCCCACATTTCCTGGAGAAGAGAAAACAACTAAATCATCATAGCTAAGGTTCTGAGCGAAATAGGTTTGTGTCAAATTGGGCCCTTCAAAGTATCAGTTTGGTTCAGGCCAAGAAGGGTTTTAACCAAAATAGGCTGTGGTTGAAATGAGTCTTTCTAGAAAAAAGAAAGTGCCAAAATGGATTCACACATCACACGCCCTCTATTATTTTAAGGCAGCTAGTGGAAAAAGGTGGAGGTGGAGGAGGCGGTGGTGGTGGTGTTGGCGACAGTGGAGGTGGCAGTGGCAGTGGCACTGTTGGCGACAATCGAGGTGGCGGTGGCTCTTTTCTAGTCATTCTTGGAGATATAATATTATCATAAATCATATCATATAGTATTAAGTCATATCTTGGAGATAATATTAACCAATTGAGTTTGAAGGTGTACCGGGCTCAATAACCTTGGCAAGTTGTTCAGCATTTTCAACTTCACCGAGAAATATTCTTTCAATATGACAGGAAACATCCTGTGGTGACTTGGCAGCTTCTAGGCATTCTTGAATATCAAGACTATCAAAATCTCTGTTGGTTTTCAGAGTTGTAGTTTCTTGATTAGGGCTTCCTTTAATTGCTGAAGCAGCCTGTGTGTGACAGATATCAAGTGCTTGCTTCCATATTGCAAGAATCACAAGTTGAATTGAAAATGCTTCGAGTCGGTGTCCTGCCTCGATCTTTTTTTAAGAAAAAAAGTAGCAGTTAATTAAAAAATAATTGGATAAATAACTTTAATATAATGTGAAGAAAGTACTTAAACATGCCTTGTCATTGACCAGTTCAGAGATGGCAGAGGCACAATCATGCAACGATTTGATTCTTGTCATGCTGTCAGTTGATGGTTGTTCTGAAGCATCGATTATATCAACTGATCCATGGGAAGTCCCAGAGGGTGCAGAGTACTGACTTTCAAAGCTCCCGGTGCAGCGCATTTTACTGGCGGCACCACCAATGATGGGCAGAGGTGCACTAGATGTTGAATGAATATCCCTAGGTGATTTGGATGCTGCCACTGGGCTTGCCTTCGAAACACTTGCTAAAGACGATGCATCACCCGGGGGACCGGATACAAGAACATAATCTTGATCAATGAACTCCAACGAGTCCACTACTGTTTGATATAAGATGGTGAATCAGGGCATGATTAAATAAAACTAAAGTATAGTTAATATAAGATTAACACTGAAGAAGAGTATATTTATTGCAGTTTAACATCCATGGAGCATAGAGGTGGTAAAATGGATGGGTAACAAACGCACCAGGTTGGGTAGGCCCAAAACATGTTTGGTCCAAGATTAATAAATTTTAAATGAATAACTATTATGTTAAACATGATCGATTTTTTTTATTGTTTAATTAATAGTTCAATGTTTTGAATATAATGATATCAGACTATTCATGCATTTATAAAAACACTTTAAATATTCTATTGCGACATTTTCCCCATGTGACACATTTTCTTTCAAGCTTACTTTCTTTTATAATATTTACCAATCTAATACGCTAGAGTTACAGCATAACCCAATGGGTCAATATTGTAGTTTAACATTTCACTAAAAGAGGCAATTACTACCCATTTACAATGTTGAACAGATAGAGAGAGAGAGAGAGAGAGAGAGAGAGAGAGAGAGAGAGAGAGAGAGAGAGAGAGAGAGAGAGAGAGAAAACTTGAAATAAAACTACTCAAAGGGGTCGAAAGTCACCCAATTAGTCAAAACCTCATAAATCATTTTAGTCAAAATTAAGATTATTTAATATTTATTAAATATGTAATTATTTGACACGCTGATAACTGATTATCAATTGTAAAAAGAAAATTACAGAACTTTGAAGTGAGTGTTTTGGGCACCTGGTACAAAAATTATATGTTTTGACCCGCTACCCAACCCAACCAACCTGCCAATTTTTCCACCTATCCATGTAACCCATTACCCAATGACAGATTTGTTTAGGAGAATATCTAAAACAGACCTTTGGATCGCGTATTTACTGGTCGGTGGTCAATTGATCTCAAAGATTCTTTAAGATTTCCTTCTGAGGATCTACGGTTTCCAGATGGAAAACCATTATTATCTGGTTTTTGTCTGATGCTGCTATACCTAGATGAAATTTCCATGTCTTTTGTTACGTCTTTTTTATCAGCTCCAGGATCCAAGGAAAACCCGTACGTTGATCTCAAAGGTGACCTCTTAATAAGAGGTGGGCTTCCATCAAGGGCACTAGAATCATCATCAAGACTAAATGGTAGATTATCTTCTTGGTTATTTTCTTCTTTGTTCTTAAAAGCTGAACTTTTAGGATATGAAAACCCATCTGTTGTTCTTCGTGACCTCCTATCTCTGCAGATACCAGAACATTATTTAACTATTTAGGATGCAGTAAAATGCCTCTATATTTGAAAAAAAGCACCTCTGCTTATAATTACCTTAACAATTCATCAGGCTTTGTTTGGGTGAAGAATGGGTGCATGAAAAACTCCTCAAAAGTCAACCTTTCAACTGTAGAACAAAGTAATTAAATTTATAAATAATAGAGGATACATATTCTCAAGCCATTATGAATTGACTGTAACTAGGATGGCTATTTTATGTTGGCTTTAGCAATTATCTTATATGAAAGGGTAAACTTGTTTGATCCTGCAATTTAGAGATTATCTTTTACTGTATTTTAGAAATTATCTTGTTGATCAGAGTCCAGAGAAACTTCATTCCGTGTTGTTATGTTTTTTTGGTTTAAACCATCTTTTAAACATCATTTAAACCATGTAAGTCAAGGTAGATCTTGTCTACGGGTTTAAAGATCAAGTGAGTATGCGCTTTTGTCTTGTATCCCTATTTTTCATCTATAAAATTTTGGCACTGCTAGTCATGCCACAAAAGACATGGAATCAGTATATACTAACGTGTAGCAAATAAATATATAATGTCATACTTGATACTTATGCATAACATATAATAGATGCTGTGAATTCTTTTTGGCATTCTATGAATCTAACACAAACACCAGATGACCATTTCAACCCATTCAATTATGAGGGGTCAATTGTTTTAAGTATTAGCTCAAACGGGCCAAGTGAGACAAATTAATTAAAAAATCAGCTAGATGGAAAACAGGTCAAATAGGCCGAATGAATAAAACAATTAAAAAGTTGCCAAAGTCTATTTCTAATACGTAAAACCTCCTAATTCGTTTACCTACTACCCACCCCGACCATCCTGCCACCTATAAACAATGTTCCTTGCTTGTATAAATTCTGTTATTGTCAAAAGTCTAAATCACAATTACCTGGATTTTGTCGCAATAATTTCCGGCAAAGATCAATGCACTCAGGAGTTAAGTCCTTCGCATCTGGAGGAAACTGTAATTCAGTTGATTTCATGATGTTTTGAAGCAACTGCATGAAAGGTGGAATAAGAACAAGGCATGATAAATATTACATCAAATTGTAATCAACTTAAATCATTACGTGAAATATATAGTGTCCTTGAAACCCTACACTTGATGGTAATACAAGACTTACAAACCTGAATTTGATTGTTACCCGTGAATGGTGTTCTCCCAGTTACAAGTTGAAATAGAATGGCACCAACACTCCATAAATCTGCCTGCGTTTCCGTTTATATGTTAACATTGGAGAAATATCATAAGAAAAACTAAACCAAAGTATCCATTGTATAACACCTTCGCATCATACTTATGAAGTTGCATAATTTCTGGTGCCATATAAAGAGGTGAACCACATAAGGTTTCTGCAAGGTTTCTAGGTTGCAAAGACCTGCAAATACATAAGATGTTATTTTCAATTTTAAGCTATAATGCATGGGCATGGCCATATATAACTGGCATTATTTTAATTTTTACCTTGCAAAACCAAAATCTGCAATCTTCAAAGTCGAATTGTCATCATTTGTAGAGAGTAAGAGATTCTGTTCAACAGATAAGATGTAAGAAATAAACATAAATACTGAAGTTGAGATAGGTGTGTTCACCAGTTACACTCATACTTCATAGGCTGTAATGATCCAAAAAATCTAACATTTGACCAGGTGTCCTAGAGAGAGTTTAAAAACATAGAATTCTAAAGTATTTATGATTCTTAAACCACATGAAACTCTTTCAAAGCGAATCATATCACATATCAGCTTATGGAATCTACATAATTAACTAAAAATGTATTGGATAAGAATATCCATCATTGAAAACATAACTTAAAATGCATCATAAATTAACAAAAACAAAGGCCATTTGGAAGCTTATTTATCATTTAAAAAGGGAAGAACCTACAAAAAAACATAACAATTTGTTGGTTCACCCGAGTTGGCATAACTAAACTACACAGTGATCCCAAAGATGTTTCTACAAGCATATTAATCCAAGGCAACCTTGCATCTCCACAGTAATTTAATTGTTAAGTAGTACCAAGATAATACAATATTACTTCATGATGCCAGTTCCACGTTTTGGCATTTGAGCTGGAATAAATCTAAGAAAAATCCACTTAGCCTAACAAATTTAGCTTCATCAATGAGCACCACCACCAGTAGTTCTAAGATTTTTATAAGAATTCACTTTGTTAAAATATGTCATTAACAGGTGCCACCATAGGTATTGATACTCTGAAAAAAAAACATGTTATGAAAAACTAAAATCTTCAAACTTCTATCAAGTTGGGGACTTTTTGATCCCCAAAAATAGAATTGAGCAACAAATCATGTGAATGTCAACCCAAAAAAAGCCTTTACAAGCCCACAAAACACCTAATTTGCTTGATGGCAATATAGCAACATTCTTAAACTGCTATTTACTTAGAAAACTGTACCATGTAAACTCTAAGATGAATTTAAGGCTTAAACATAACCATGTCTTGTGCAAGAGAACATATATTGTCAATTTGTCATGTCTACACATGAAATATCACAACTCATAAAAAATATCAGGAAAGTTAACACTGAATCACTGATTTGTAGAACTTTTTCACAACCATCATACAAGGATATAATGGATATCACATTTAGTGATATGGCTTATTTAAATCTATCTTTCAGTGATCATGTTTTAATACATAGAAGTAACTAACTCTAATCATGCATGAAAAAAAAGTAATACCAACCTGTGGTTTTAGATCTCTATGGATAATTTGATTATCACGAAGAACTTTCAAACCAGCCGCTGCAAAACAAGCAATTTTAAGAAACTCAAAATACTAGTAACTTTGAAAGGAAAACTACAGTTATTCTAATACATACCTAACTGCTGCATAAAATGCACTGATGTTGATTTAGGAATTCTACCTTGACGTCTTTGAATAAACATAGACAAATCACCTCCTTTGCAGTATTCCAGCACAAGATGTATCTTGCCAGGTTCCTAATATCACATACTTGACACTTCAAAAACAAACTAAAAAACTACTAAGAAACATATAGGTTCCAAGTTCCAACTTTTCAGTACATTTCATTTTATTTTTCAGTTTAATTTGAGAGACAGATCACTATAGGGACACAAAGTATTACCAATTTTCATGGCAAGTAAGTGTGAAAGTACTTTGGCATCTTACCATGATCAAAATTCAAGCTATGAGTTAGGAGAATGTGTTATGGAGGAATATTGTATCACCTTGGTAAAAGATATGAACAGATTCAAAAGGTGGAAGCAAATTAAGAGCGTCAAACAGACTGAAAAGTAATTTGAAGAGAGAAGAAAACAGAAAGAACATAGAAGAACAGGGAAAAGAATAAGTGGTAAACATAAAAGAATACAGATAGGAAAAGGTAATTACGCCCACAAGTCACAAGAAGGATGGAAAAAAGAAGTTACAGAACCAATTAACCCAGAAGAAGAGTAGACTCAAAAGGATGTCAGGTTAAACATATTTGATTAGTAAATTAGCATGCTTTTTTTCAATCTCACATTGTATCCGTACAAAGTTGCAACAACATTTCTCAACTTACATTGCTAAACCAGTATTGTATAACCTATGTTTTTGCTGTAAACTGCAAAATGATTAATCATTTGGGAGTACAAGCATTACTTGGTTTCACTCATGCACTTCTCAATAATTTCAACAATACAGAATAAACCACATAACTCTCCTACGGAAATAAATCATATCACATTTCTTCTTACTAGTCATTAAATAACTTACAATATCTATCATCTTCACCATGTATCTCCATCTATCACGAACCAGAGACAGTTGAAAAGTTAGATAATCAAGCACGAACCTTACTAAAAGTTTCAGATTTTACTTCTACTCATAAACCACGCAAATGTAATCACTCCAATCTTCATTCTACCATTGATTAGCCAAGTACGACTCTACATACATCAACTATAGATATGAAATAGACTAATGTACTCCACAGTTCTGATACCTTAGATTATGCTAACAGTGCTGTCCAAAATTCATCAAGGGTAATGCCTCCTCCGCCTTATCTCATGTGTAGATTATATTTTCATTTTGAAAGGCATATAACATAAGAACCAAAATCCTAAATCCAGTGGCACACTTTCTTGAGCAAACAATATAAATGCATCAACCTATATCATCATTTAGAAGTGATAAGTGCAACTTTCAAGCTACACCAAACACCAAATTAACCTTTAAAGACCTGAAGAAACTACTTTGAAGTTATTCACCTAAATTGTTACTTCTTATGCACCCAGCTATGTTGAATTCACATACATCGTCTATTAAATCCAATAAAACAGTATATACCTATTGATTACATACCATTAGTTATTAAATGCCGTTATCCAAACACTCTTCAAAACAACAAATAGTCAAATTTAATCACAAAAATCCACCAAAAACAACATAAGCAGTACCTTGATCATGTCATGCAGTCGAATAATATTAGGATGGTTAATATTCCTCAATATATCAATCTCCGACATGAGACTCTCCTCCAACTTCTTATTCAGTTTTCCTGTAAGAATCTCCTTAATCGCAACTTCGGTACCGTGAACCTTATGTCTCGCGTGCCAAACCACCGAAAACGAACCCGACCCAAGCTGTTTCCCAACAACATAATCCCCAACCGATCGAACTCTATACGAAGATTGAGCCATCATCCACCAAACTAACCAACAAAAAAGCCCTAATTTTCGAACTTGAAGTTGAAATCAACTAGATCAGCTACTGTTTTCTGATGACATTTGTGCGTACAGCGAATCTACACTGAGAGGATGGTATCTGATTGAATGAATGAATGAATGATTGTGATATTTGAATTTGATTTTGACAAAATTTGACTCGTGATGTTATGAATTTTGATCTTCGATGATTAGATGGAGTAATCGATAAGGTCAAAATGAGGGTTTTTATGATGTGGTGTGTTATGTTATGTTTCTTTGAAGGTGTTTCCGCTGGTGAAAGTTATCGTGTGCCGTGTGCGTTGTGCGCACACTGGGGGTTTCTTGTGCACACCAAATTTCGAATTTTTACAGAAGTCACGGTTGCATTAAAAAGAATCTTTTAAATTTTGTAAAACATTAACGAGTTAAATAATTTATTATATTCAGATAGTATATTCATGTATCTCGAATAATCACCCGCGCTATGTGATGGGATCGATTTAAAATAGAAATTATTCGTAAAAAGATAAAAGTATGTTTGGGATTTTTAAGAAGACGAAAGGTACTTTAAAACAACGTTATGTGTTGTCTTATAAGTGTAGTTAGTTAAGAACAAAGTAAAAGTAAAACATTAAAACCAGTAAAACCAATGATAAATAACACAAAAATTAAAATTAGTAAAATAAAAAACTAATATAAAAATAGATATCAGAAAAAAAAACCCGGATAATAACAGGAAACTTAAAATAAAAAATGAAGTAGTTTTAAATAAAAGCAAAATAAAAGTAAAGTGAAAATAAAAGGCAATAAAATAAAATTGGGAACAAAAGCAAATAAAGAGTACGAAAAATAACAAAAGAAAACTCAAATTAAGAAAATATTGTTAAAATTAAATTCATAACATTAAAACAAAAAGGAATAGAAAAATAACATTCAACGAGGCAGTAGATTGTGTGTGTGCCTTGAACATGAGCCTTTTAGTGTCACCGTATCCTAGTACCTTAAACTAAGATTCAATGTGGTGGACAAGTGTGATGACGCCAAAGGTAATGATCTATAAGAAAATTGTGGCGTCAAAGCCACTACTTGACGGGAAAGATTGTTCCTTTGAGAAACAGTTAATTCACAATCACTTTTGACAGTCTTTAAACCAATCATTTAATTAAAACTACAACACTTGATTCAAATATATTTTAGTGAATTCACAAATAAAATGTCTATCTTACCATACTTTAGGGTTGTTGTTGATGATTTAAAGGTACAAGACGAACTAAATAAATGACCCGTCAAAAACTATAAATGGTTTAACCCAAAATAGATATCATTTGGATAAAAGATGTCGCTCATCCCGTCCCTCGCTTGGGCCAATAGTAATTTCATTCAAACTTGTTTTTTTTTTCATATTTCTATTTTCAAATTTTATTATATAGTATAACTCACTATTTACATTGATAATTAATTTATATATTAGAAATTAGTCACTTTTTATAACAATATCTTAATTTATGAACTACCAAAGACACGTTAATGTAAGATGCTAAAAACTTATGTTGTAACTTTGAAGTGAACTCATAATTAAACTAATAACGATTGCATTACTTAAATCTGCATGCAGTTGACTTTTCTTTATATATCTATTGCATTTTGTGTTAGTGAAGAAACAACTCAATTTTACAAAATCCTATTTATATGTATGCTTTTTTATCTTTATCATCTTTTGTAGATTTAGATGATATGTATTACTGTTAATTACATCACACACGCCGTATTATATTTATATGTGAAAATGTAACATGTTTTCAACAAATTGATTTTTTAATACTGCTAACAACTTAACATGTTGTAAAAATATAATTTGTCATGCAAATAGCTACCTCATTTATTTCTTATTGCCACGCAAGTTTAAAGTAGGCCAAGTATAATTTATTATGATTTATATGTTTTTCAATGTGGTTAATTTATATTAGTTTCATGTATTTGTATATTTTCATTTATTTAACTTTAAATATGTCTTATAAAAACTTATATTTTATTTGTAGAAACATTTTATTTCAAAGTGCATATTATACACATGATTCGGTATAACACATACACCGTCCTTATTATACAAATTATGTGAGGAAGCATGCTTCTATTTCATCCATACAATCTTGTGAACCGACACATGTCTTCTAATTTTATTTATACGATCCATGCTACGTATGATGTCTGTCTCAAACACAATTTCACTTGTTCCACACAATACACACATGTATCTTTAAACATAGGGTCTTAAAACTATTATTCTATACTATTAAAACACGTGACATCATAAATCATCTACTTGAGTTTGGAATAATAAAGGTAAAATCTTAAGATAATGATCGAGTCAAATGTTAAAACCATTTGAAGCTAAAATGGTGAATCTCCCTTTAAAATCGTCAAAAGTTCGAGCTCTGTTTACGATGAATTGAAAAAAATCAGTTGTAATACATATTAAGTGGAGTAGATTTAAAAAATATTAAGAAAATATGAATTTAGGTTTTAAAAAATATCAAATTTCCATAACACACAAACCCTTTATCATTATTTCTTTTTCCATACAAAAAAAAACCACTTTTAGGTCCCGTACTTTAGGTCCCGTTTGATTCACAGAATTATCATAATTAAAATTGAAATTAAAAAAATTTCATTCAAAATACAGTTTGATTGGTCAACGGACAAGATTAGAATTAATTTTTTTCTCATTTTTATCGAAATTTACATTCCATCCACTTACTATTAAAATGTTCAACATTAATACTTTAATGTCATTCAAAATTGACAAACTTATTAATTTTAACAAAATTTTAATTTCTTTACATCAGCTTATTTTTTAGTCAAATTCCATCGTCGTTAAGGAAAAAGGCACCTTCAAATACCCATCGGCACACGGCACCATTTGAGCAATCGTAAATCGCAATTTCATTTTTCACAAATCAGCTTACGACATCCCCCTTTGCGTTTTCGATATCAGTTTTTTCAGCTGTTAAGATTTCCCCCTAATCGATCGAAGATCACGAAGCAAAAGCAATGGATTGGGGCACAGTTTCAACAGAAGATCTGATCGAAGCACTGAAGGAAGTTGATTGGTCATCGCCCCCTCGTCCTCTCAACGAATTCTTCTCCAAATTCACCCTCCCTCGCTCTTCCAACAAATGGAACAGTCGCCTCAAGTGTAATCTCTACTAGTATGTTCATATCACCATCATTACATCTGCTAATCCTGTTGTTTGATCTTAAATTGTACTTTTCTAATTAGCCGTAGTTGATTTGTGGTTATTTTTCTGTTGCTGATAATTGAGATGAGAATTGAGATCAAATTTTCCAACAGAATGGGGATTTGGAAGCGGTGAACCCTAGATATCATTGTCACGTTTTCCGTACGAGCCTGAGTTTTAGTCTGTATAGGGTGCTGACTTTAAATTAGGGTAAACAGTTAGGTTTTGTAAGTTTTACTAATTTTTCTGAGTTTTGGTATGATTGTTGCCTGCTGGTTTTGAAGTTTAGGGAGATGTTGTGGTGTATATTGGGGGAGGTTTTGTTGTTAACAAGAGGGAGCTCAGACTTGATGATTCGTGATAGTTTCTTCCTTTTGTGGTTATGATATTTGAAGTGGTTGTAGTTTTTGTTTTGCTTAGAGTTCAAGTAACTGGAAATGAGTAAAACCGTAATTTTGCAATCGGTAAGTCGAGTAAGGTGCTTGTTACGTTTGAAGCTTTAGTTAGATGCTTTTGGTTTCCTTGGTTTTAAGCAACTATACATGGAAAGTAGGATGTCACCGTTGATACAATTGACCATTGTATCTGTTGTAAGGGAGGACAACACGTGTTCATTTGGATTTGAGGAATTTTAGTGGGGTTGGATATTTCTATTAGTATGTAATTTTGTTGTGTTTGCTATAAATTTTACTTGACACTGGTACCCTGCCGCAGCTATAGCTAATGAATTACAATGATTTATCTGTTTTGTGCTTCTTGCAGCTACCGGACAAATTATTTCCTCATGATTGTGCTTATTCTTGGTAAGCTAACTCATACAAGGAGATTCCATTATGTGTCCCGTTTATGAAGTTGTTTCAAAATTTTAAATGCTATGATGATAAATTTCTCATGTGTAGGATTGGGATTTCTTAGGAGACCACTTGCCATTTTCGCAGCCATGTCAACGGCTCTAACAATAGCTTTTTAAATGATAGGTACATCACTATTCACCTATAATACTATGTATGTTGTTATTTATGATATTAATGATTGACATGCAAGCATCTTCTTGAGAATTGTACAAACATAATCTTGAAGGAAACTTATGGTGTGTTCATATAATGAGCAAGGCACTGTAGCTTATAAGAGTTCAACTCATGCGTGCATTGTACAGTTGTAGTCTATGTCCATAAGTTAGGGATTTAAACTTGAGATTAAGTTCCAAGAGCAATTGTCTCATCCCTATCTTGACATCTTGAACTTCTAATTAGGGTTGCTTCAAAGTGTGGCTACTCCAGCTTTGGCTATCAAGGACATACTTATTCGACTTTTAACTTCAGAATGCTTCCACAAGTACAGTTGTGATTGATTCTTTGGATTAAGTAGCAAACCATAGAGTAGCAAAAAACAAAACAAACAAACAAACAAGCAAACAAACAAACAAAACAAACAAAACAAACAAATGTACCCAGTGAATATCCCAGAAGGAGAGCTATCTATATTGAAATACTAATTTTCATTCAAGTGCAGAAGTTATTGGCCCCTCAAAATGCCACCTACAGTTTCTCAACTTTAGTACAACACTTATCCTTTTCTAGGATGTGTGGTATAAATGGGCAAGAGAATTTATGAGTAGAGTGGCAATTTTGGTGCAATTGGTAATTGCTAGGATGTTTGGTCCGATCAGCACGAAACACTAATGGTGTGTTTGGTATGGAATGAAGAAAATGGTAATTGGATTGAATGGATCATTTATTGAAATTGAAGTAATGGAATGGACCTTTCACGGTTCCGATAAACTCTTGGTTCATATAGTGTAGCAATTCAATATATAAAAAAAGACTACTGTGAGGACCAATCATGGTAATGTTTGGGGAATGCATATGTAACAAAATTAGGCGACAATAATCAAATTTGGGTTTAAAACAATGAAAAAGTACTATAGTTATAATCATAAATCTCAATGTGAAATTGTATCCTTGAACATAATGTCTACTCTTGTAGAATCCTATTTTTTTTTCAGAATTCCAGGCTTCATTTTTCTGTAGAGGTCCATCTAAGATACATGTAGATGTGAAAATATCCACCAGGGATATAAAGAATTTATATCTCAAACAATAAAAACCCTTTCTTATAGTGAGGATCATCTCCAGTCCTGATTTAGAAAACTACATAAAAGTTTATATTTTACTTATAAACAGTATTTCCTGGTTTTTGTTTTCTAAAATCTCATAATTGAAGCCAAATCTACAAATGTTTGACTAACTTGAGCGGTGAGCATCTTACAACATGCATGTATAGTGTCCTATTTTTTGGCTAGATACAAGTGTTTTATAATAGTTATTAGCTCTGATAGTTCAATGCTTTCAATTTTATGTGTTCAGCAACGTATTATACATATTACAAGCATATGGGTGAATATCTTGTATTATAATCATTAGCTCTTCATCTTCTTGGTCACTTGTCATTTATATATTTTTAATTGATAGCTTTGATGAACACCATCCCTTCATGCCATATCCTTTTTGGTGTACGCTGGATGCAATTTGGCAGAGTTTGTACTTAAGAACATTAACCATTTTTTACACTCCTTTTTTAACACACAGCTGGCATTTACAGCTTTGCAGGCACATTTAGTGAAAAAGTAACAAGAACTGTGAGGAGGTTTTCTCCACATTTAGCTGCAAAAATGAGACCTCCGCTAATGTGAGTTCTTTTGCCTTTTTATTAAGGAAAGGGTAATGTTTTTTACATGGCTATCTGCAACTGCAGGCCTGTTCTTCGTGGGCGCCCCTCTTCTAAAAGGGCAATCTATATTTGTGGACGGCCTCGTTGGCAATTTGTTCTGTTGTTTTCTGCTGGTATGGATAAAGGCTTCTCACATTTGCAATTAGTTAATTACTTTATATTTGGGAAAAAGTTGCTGTTTTGTAACTGCTGACCTAGTAATTACCCTTTTGTCCTTTGACAGTGAGTTTCTTTCTGTGGTTTGTTTCTTGCGGTCTCTTGACTTTGTTATGGGCGTTGGCCGTTGGCCTTCTTGGTATATTTCGACCTTCTTCTTCCATTAATAATATGATATTTATTTAAAAATATTAGAAAATGTTGGTTGATAAATTTTATCCATTCTTCAGCTACTATCATGCATGCAAGCTTTCGAACACCTAACCTGAAAGCTCGTCTGAATACATTCCGTGAAGAATTTCGTGCAGTTTGGCGCAATTACAGTGATCTGTAGTCACTCTTCCTGTGGGTACCTAATTTTCCAGCTTTGACTTTACCCCACTAGAATAAAATATGTTTCGTTATGGTTGAAAACACTTTTGTCCAATCTGTTTATCTTTCTTATGAGTAGTGTGTGTATAAAAATATGACAAAACTTATACTATCAGCACGGCAGATCGTAGGTGTCTGTTCCATTAAGCTTAGAGAGTCTATGGTTAGTGTTCTTAAAGTCTTGATTTGTTCACAGTTCACCGACCATCCCAAAGTTGCCTTAGTGCAAACACCCAAAACTGACTAAGCGCTTAGGTCTTAGTAGAGCAACATATGGATAGATTTAATACGCCATCGGACACCATCACCTAACAATATTCGACTCCGTAACTCAACATCTTTCATTTGGATGCTGGTCATCAAACCAATCCGACTCGATTTAGCTCAACACCTCATCTGTCATCTAAAAGGCTAGTTGAAGCTATACAAAACTTCAACTTCTATGTTGTCGCCACCTTAGTATAGTAAACATGTATGTAGGATTCTTTGTACCGTGGATCTTTCTCGATGGCAATGCACTATCACTCACCAAGTTTCTGATGAAATGATCTCATCTGAATGTGTTCCGTTCTAATGTGTAAACACTGTATTCTTTCTGAGATGACCTGCAATACGGTTGTCACAATAGAGGACATTGCCATCTTGTTCGTTCTTCGCACAACGTTGACAAGAAGTTCTTTAACCATATGAGCTCTTTGATTGCTTTTAATATTTCTGTAGGAGATACATATTCTGATTCGGTGTTGGAAGAGCCATATATTCTAGTGAAGACATCTAACTGATTGTTGTTTGCCATCTATGAAAACATAACCCTTAGTTCTTTTACGAAAATATGAACAACCCAAATTTGCATCAATACAACCTTTCAAGGTACCATCTTTCATTTGAAACATAGAACTACCTTAGAGGTTCCTTTCAAGTGACTAACAACCACTTGACTGCTTTCTAATGCTTGTTTGGATTTGGCCTGAACTTGCTGACAACTTCCGTTGTATTAGCTTTATCTGGCTTGCGCATACTGTCATAAAACATCAAACCGCTCATGGTGGTGAATGTTTTTGTTGTAAGCTTCGCGGACTTCCCAAGGATGTATTTACTTTAGCACCCTTCAACCTGAACTCTTACGTTTAGCTTCAGAGACCTTCTGTTATGTCTCTAACTATATTCATGCCAAGTTATGTCTCTAGCTATAGAATCCTTGTTTTTCAAGCATTATATAATAATTTTTTGTGTGTTTATTAACTTCTAAACTTTTAGTTAGTTATGTAGATACATCTGGTGGTATTCTTGAGATTGGACTATCTATTGATGCTGCTGTTGCAAAATAATCCTCTAGTTTGTGCTGCTCTAACAAGTATACCTGCTATGGGCAACTGGTTGTAAGTTGCCTGAAGCCATTCTCTTCTAACATGAGAGAGATTCTTGCTTATTAAACCCCAGTGGGTGAAAAAAGAGTATGTGTTTTCGTGTGTTTTGGCGTTTTTTTTTGGTGGAGGGAGGATCATAATAGAAAATCTTATGTAAAGTCTGTGTCTTAAATCTATGAATGTATGGAACCGATTTACACTGCGCTAGAAAAACACAAATTCCATGATAATCACTTTTTTAAGCTTTGAATCTGACTTTGGAAACTTTGAACTGTGTCCTGCATACGTTATTCAAAACTGGGTGTGTTATTTTTCTGCCAACAGTCCATGATATGGTGATTAAAGAGTGTAAAAAGTTGAGATTGGAAAATTTTGTAGCAAAGTGGCTGTTTCATACAAATATTCAAAGAATACATGAGATTAGATGCATTTTTAAGGATGGTAATGGGTTAGGTTTTGCTATTTCGAGTGCCTAGCGGTATCAAGGTGTGTAGGAAAGGTGTGTCTCCTTATGTGTTCAAGTCTCATGATTCAAAAAATAGTTTTAATAAAATAATACAATATGTAGTTTAATGTTGATAAGTACATATATTAAACTACATATTGTATTATTTTATTAAAACTATTTTTTTAAATTATTTTCGTAAACAAAAACATGCACACACATACACACGCCATGCTAAGCGAGTTTCATTCTCCGAATCACGAGTTCACCATATTTAATTGCTGACCAATAAATCATGAAAATTAACATTCAGAACCAAGGTTAAGAACCATATAATAGGAAAGAGTGCTTGACCAGACACGGGGTGGACAGTCGACTTGACACACGATAACTAACATAAAGATTGAATGTCTTAAAGACGCATGATTGCATGAACTTATTCAGCTATAACATGTCCTGCAAAAACCATCCTTTGGTCAGGTTTCATGTACCAAAGCTGCGGTCTCCTGCATCTCCAAGTCCCGGGATAATCATCCTGAAATCACCATTCAATCATGCGCTTTAGACAACTCATTAACATGCGATTAATGATTTTGCTTTTACATGAAATCACTTACCCTTTGTCTGTAAGAGTTGGATCAATGGTTCCAGCATACACATGAAGCCTGAGGAAATTATTTAAAGAAAGGTCAATCAAAATTTATAGATTAATTTGTCATCAAGGGTCAAGGGTTTTCGGGTTTTAGTAGCATTGTACCCAGGATATTTGTCGCTCAGCTTTTGGAGTGCGGGAGGGCAAGTCACAGCACATACCTAACAGCACCCGAACTCTCCGATTAAGAAAATGTTTATCATTATTAGTAACAGAACACCAGCGGTTTCACTACTTACCACTTTGATATGCTGGTTGTCAACTCCGCGTTCCTTGATCAGGTCAATGGCTGTAACTATAGTGCCGCCTAAAGATAGTTCGAGTACTTAAAAAACCAAACTTTTGTTTTGGGATATATATTTGTCTATTTGATGATAATATCTATATATTGTACACTATGGAGTATGAATTTACCTGTTGCTAACATAGGATCAATAATGAACACTCGGGTTCCTGAGAAAATTTTTCAGGTAACCTGCATAAGAAAATTGAAGACCTATATATCAAAGCCATGAATAGAGAATATAAAATATCAGACAATATTAACAAAAGAAGCAACTTTATAAAACTTTTGGCAAATTGATCACACAAAGTAGCTTATATGTTCGATAATTTTTAACGACCACGGTTGAAATATCTTACTTGTTCAGATATACTGTTGGTTGAAGTGTCTCCTCATTTCTGCCAACACCTTAATTTAAAAAAATAAAAATAAATAAACAGTGGATGTCAATTCTATGTAAAACTGTCATAAGAAATTATACTTGAGTATTAATTAATTACATCAACATTAACAATTGTTAATTACCTAGGTGGTATGTAATAGTTGCTGGTAAGATGGATGATGCATGCTCTGCAAGAGCAAGACCAGCTCTCAGGATAGGAACAACCTACAAAAGTGATTCATTAGTACTAAAATACACTAGTAAATACACTTTTATTATGACTAAACTTAGAATTTAAGGATGAAAAACACCAGAAAATTATAAAACGAGTATACGTATTTTTCATTTTTGTGACGTATATGCAGTACTGTGAAAGGGGATTGATGTACTAACCGCTACAGCCTCCCGTGGATCAATGAATTCTACTGAAGCAACCCCGAGCGGGGTCTGAATCTCCCCTGAAACCATGGGCTGCCAATAAAAAAAAAACTTTGGTTTAAAATTTATCGTCGGTGGCGTTTCTTAAAACTTATTACAATTATACTGTCTATAAAATATAATGAAATAGTGTATATATACCAGCCAGTCCCTAGATGCTTCATACATAAGCAGCCTTCCCAATTCAGCCATGGCATTTTCTACAAATAAAGTGACAGTTGACTCAGAAACTTATGAACAAAAGTATAAATACGAGTACGTGGTGTAGTGGTAAGCGTCTAGGTCCCTCTAGCTCTAACAGGGGTCTCGAGTTTGAATTTAACTTCTACTGGCAATTTGACCAATGCAAGTTGCGCTGTACTTGTACTCGTTCTTGTTGGTTAGCAGGTATTGGCGGGGTAGTGTGAGTTTTCAAGTAACAGGTTCTCACAATTACAGAAAACTGGTATAAACATATGATTCTAAAAAAAATGAATAATTTATTAGATTTAGAATGCTTTCACCATAAATTTATATTCAATTGCATGCACATTCTTGAAACATATATGCATTGGAATCACCAAAGTATAACAACTGAACCTGCTTCAAGATCATGTTATCCATGATCAAACTGCATGTCACATTATGATCAACAAAAACACATAAATCTAATCTAAATAAACATCAGCAACCCGAAAAGACGATTGAATTCAACAAGAAATCTGAGAGCATTACTTACTAAAGATGGGTGTTGGTGTTTGCTCATTTCTAAGCACTGAAACCCAGTGTTTGATCAAAGGATGAGGAGGCACACAAAAACACCTGCAGAAAACCAAACAATATAATCAAGTAACCGAATCGATCGAATCAGAAGATGCTGAGTTAACTGCTGAAAGTAGCACCATTCTTTTGTCGAAAAGAGGTTTCTTTTCAGTGGTGGCTTCCAATGGCATGATGTTGCTTGCAGGTTATTAAAGCTTACAACAGAATGTAAAAAAGATTATTGTGAGGTGGTGGAGTAAGTTGGATGAAATGTGTGAGGAAGATGAAGGCATGATAATAATAATAGTAATAATAATAATAATAATAATATTAATGGTGTGAAGAAATTGGCCGGGTGGATTGGATGCCAGAGACCCATGGAACATGTGTCCGATTGCTCACATTAACCATCATCTTTTCACTTTGTTGTTTTCTCTATTTTTTATAGTGATAAATGAGTAAGTTAGTAAATAATAAATAATAGGTTTTCAGGGGTGGTTAAATATATCGCTGTCAATTTGGGACTAACCAGTTTAATAGAGGTTTTTGTCTCTTAAAAAGGAGGTCTTGGGTTTAAACCTAGACATGGTGTAAAAATAGCTTGGACCATTGGGGTTGGCAGGGAAGACAAAGCCTTTAAGACCAACATTTATGGATTTATGGGGAGGTCTTAAGTTTAATTCTTGCAAGCGTAATGTAAATATATGATGTGTAGTTTAGGAGTATGATAAAATTGTCGTTTTTAGAAAGACATGTCCCTTTCATCAAAGAGCATTTAGCCCAATGGTATTTTTTGTGTGTGATAAATGTTTTCTTCTTTGAAAGTCGATGGTTCAAATCATGTCCTATACATATTAAATGAGTAGTAATTTTAAAATTTTCAGATGTGATGATAAGATAAGTAAATATAAGAAAATAACTCGTTGTAGATTGAGATTTTATAAACATATATTTGTGTATTCTTTTTAATTAAATCAATTATCATGAGCCCAATAGTATAGCGCATTAAAACAAGGTTTTTTTAATGTTTTATGCACCCTAGTTATGACCTCAAAATTCTGAGGGCACCATAGAATCATAGATTGAAAAGGCTTTGAAAAAAATTGTTTGTGGTCCTTTTGAAACCTTTTAAAACAAGTTTTTTTGGCTTAACATTTATACATCAGAGCCATGCCTTTTCATATTTTTTTCACTCGTTAATCTGTGGCGACGTGTATATTTTTAATTAGCGGAACTTATATATTTTCTTATATACCAATGTGGAATGACAATTTGATAGGTTTATTAGGAAAAAAATATGATTATTATACTAGAGATTTTTTGTTAAAGAAAGCCCGAAACTAATTATTGCTTGAGGGTTGATAGTAAAACAAAATGAGTAAAGCCGTCCCACTAATTTACTTTGAACATAGATCGAGGTTTGTTACCAGAAAACCTTATGGTAATTTTTTCATAAATCAAGCTTTCATTATTTAATGATTTCCTTCATTTGTTAAATTTCATCTATTATATATGTTTTTGTACATCAATCAATGTTTATAATTCTTATGTGGGGTTGTACAGTTGTAGTGTCAAGATTCACCAACAAAGTGTTTTTAAAAAAATTGACAGTCTCATAGTCGCATCGAGAATAATAGACATAATAAATATAACAAATCATCTTGAAAATACCATATACATGCTACAAAATCATTAATTTCTTTAATAGCATAGAGGTTTATCCCAAGACGAACAGATCCAAACTTGTTTATCTAATTCTATCCTTTTCTACAGTCACCCAAACTTTATTTTTCCAAAACACTTGAGGCTTTAATTTATGACATAGAGTTTCCATTTTGTAGTTAAAGTATGCTCTTGAATTTTGTCAATTGTTTCCATCTCAAATGATCTCATTGGCCATATTTAATGTTGATATAGCTTATAATAAAATGACTAAGAGTAAGAGTATTCTCAACTTAATTGTCATGACCCATACAAAAACTAGCACTTTTATCTGTTACTAAATTTACTCATTTACCACATATACTTGATTGTGACCCGAGTTCAAAGAGATGACCCGACTCCATTGCATGAAGAAATTGCCATACGGTCATCTAGCAACACTCAAATGAACCTTAAAACATTTATCTATACTATATATAAAGTATTGAGTAAATTACGCTTTTAGTCCCTGAGGTTTGACGAAAATTACGGTTTCAATCCAATAGTTTATTTATACACTGGCAGTCCAATTGTTTTAAGGTTGTTTCAATGTCACCCGCATCATTAACACCAGTGCGTTTGTTAATAGATACGAAAAAAAAGACATTTTGTCCTTATTCTAATAATAAACCCATCCCCAATAAACCCAATCCCCCCTCCCCTTATCCCCTCTATCTCTCTTCTCTCTCTCTCCACACAATCTTCCTCTCTCTCTCTCACACACACACAAAGAATTCATGTGCATCCCCTGTCACCGCCACCTCCAATGACCACATCACCACCATCACACAAAGTAAGGTGCTCTCTCCACCATCACGCACCGTCACCACCTATAACCCACCTCCAATGACCACATCACCACCATCACACAAAGTAAGGTGCTCTCTCTCTCTCTCTCTCTATCTCTCACTCACTCTCGATTACACAACCCACCCTTGAACCACAACCACTCGCGTCTTACCATAATCATCTAACACAATTCAGAACCCCTATTGATTTTACCTAATCCAAGAACACCAAACCTAGAAACCTAATCAAAGAACCCCTTGAAAAACCCCAAACTAATCGAATACAACGCTGCTCTTGAGACGACATTTTGGTGGTAGGAGGCGATGAAAGAGAGAGAGAAGAGAAAGAGAAAGCAGATTGCGGTATGGTGGAGTGGGGTGCAGTAGCGGTGTTATGGCCATCGGAAGCGGCGTCCGGTAATGGGGTTTCGACCACCAAAGGCAGCATACGGTGATGGGGTTGTGGGTGCCGGAGGCGATGGGTTTCTGCCAACGATGTGCAACAGTGGGGTTTAAGGAGAGGAGAGGAGAGAGGAGTGTAGATTAGGCTGTGGTGGAGTGGGGTGGGGGAGGGTGTACTTTGATGGAAGTCGCAGGAATCGGGGATGGAGTGGAGGTGGCGACCAAAGAACGTGGTTGAGGGGCTGCCGGAGAAGGCGGTGAAGATGGTGTCTGATTGGGGTTGGGTTATGGAGAGAGAGAATATAGAGAGAGAGAGAGAGAGAGAGAGAGAGAGAGAGAGAGATGGAGATTGGAGTGCCTTTGACATTGGAAGTCGGGGATGGCAGTGGAGGGGGTGGCGACCAAAGAAGTGGTTGAGGGCTTGCCGGAGAAGGCGGTGAAGATGGTTGTCTGATTGGGGTTGGGGTTATGGAGAGAGAGATAGAGAGAGAGAGAGAGAGAGTGAGAGAGAGAGAGAGAGAGATGGAGATTGGAGTGATATAGGGTATGGGTGGGGTGAGGCTTATTTATTTATTTTTTGAATTTTTAATTATAAGGGTAAAATCGTCATTTTCTATTAACTTAACATAAAATTTTGATGGTGTTAGTCATATGGACCGAGATTGAAACAAACCCTAAAACTATTGGACTGTCAGCGTAATAAATAAAGTATTGAATTGAAACCGTGATTTTCGTCAAACCTCAGGGACTAAAAGCGTAATTTACTCTAAAGTATATGATAGAGGTATTTTAAGATACCATAAAATTAAGAAAACACTTACTATATTCAATGCATAAAATATAAGCACTTTTGAGGGTAAAATAGTATTTATAACATCATTTACAAATTACCTCTTACAATTAGTTATCTAATAACCTTACACTTACTAACACTTGCATAAATTTTTATATTATATACCCATAAATCAAAAAAACTTAATATGTTTTAAGATTTCAACTATATCTTTTCATTTATCACATTTAAAAACATTTTGAGACTACAACTTAACCTGCGATTTTTAAAATGTTTTGGTGTAAACTTTTTGTTGAACAAATATGTGTGTTTGTAAGGTACAATAAGTTAATACATATATGTACAATTAGTCATGCAGAACATATTTATTTGGTGTTTTAAATTTTAGTTTAGAAAAAACATAATAGATTTTTGTAAAACTATTACAAGAATAACAAAATATTGCATGTATCGGATGTAAAATAACACCCTGCCGTATTGCGCGGGTACCATTCTAGTCTCATAAAAACATGTTCTTTAAGGAATATTAACATACTAGTTGTAGTAAACCCATTACACGGGTTGAATAAATAAAATATTAATATGATGAAATTCATTGAATAAGAAACGATATTATAAGATGTAATATGAGTGAAATTACGAAATTACGTATGAGTAAGAATTATAAGTAATAAATCAATGCATATGATATCAACTTTTTGTAATCTTTTAATTAAACATTTTGTTCTAAAACAAAGCGTATAAAATGAAGTTTTTTAAGATTTTCTTATTTATAACTCCCAAAGTTAAATATTTTTATTTTAAAAAATACTTTTAAAAACATCAATTTTTTATATTTCGTATTATTAAAAATGTTTGATGTTTTAGAAAAAAATATTATTTTATAAAATTCATTTATTTAGAAATTACATTAAAAAATATTGTTTTCTTAATTTATTAAAGACTATTTTTAATCTAAAAAGGTATTAAAGAATATTATTAGTAATTAAGTTTAATACTTAATAGGAGAACGAGACGGGAAAATTTTAGTGAGAATGATTATGGTGCTGTCACGTGTCATCACAGGTTACTATTTTATTAGAGTAAAAAAAAAAAAATTATCAATATCAATAAAATCAAGCACTGTTATTTCATGATAATTTTCTAGTTAAACTAACGTTAAATACTACTTTTTCCCTATTGTTGCCCCAAAGTGTAAATTAATGAATGACAAGTAAACAGATATAACCAAATTTTTAAATAAATAAATATTTCATGAAAGGAATGACTATACACTTTTCTTTATATAAAATAATTGAGTTAATTGTTATTTTCGTTCCTGGGTTTTGATTTGTTTTGTTATTTGCATCCAAATAAGTTTTTTTCTCTTTGGGTTTCTGATCTTTTAAAAGTTGTTATTTTCATTTATTTTTGTTAACTTAGTTAATTGTGTTTGTTAAGATATGGGCATTTAAGTTATTATATAAATAATTTAATTTTAGTTTTTATTTGTATAATGACTTGAATGTATCTAATTTAACAAACACAATAAACTAAGTTAACGCAAATGAATGAAAATAATAGCTTATTAAGAAATCAGGGATCCATAAAAATAAAAAAAAAGTGTTTTAAATGAAAATAACAAAACATATCAAAACTTAAGGATAAAAATGACAAATTTTTTTAAACAACCATCCATTTTTATAACCAAAAACTAACAAGAAGCTAAAGAAAACAAATAATAGATAGAGGAAATTAAAGAAAAATAACAATTAACTCTAAAAATTTCTAACCAAGTAAATTAACGGTTTGAGTTTGATTTCTCTTAAAACGATGAATTATGGGGGTTTTGTCATATACCAATATTATTCCCTTAAATCACGTGCCCTCGTTATATTCGCATATATATTTTATTCGGTTAAATATTTAATTGGTGGCTCTTACCTACTCATAATCATCTTGTAAACAATGATTACTTGTGTTTAATTAATTTATTACAGATTGATTTGAAATATTATTATATAGCGTTATCTACTTAATACGTTAATATTATATATATAGGTAAGATTTAAATGTTAACTCTCTTTTTATTTTGATAAAATGTTAACAAATCAAAATCAATTAAAATCATTATTTTTTGTTGAAATATAATCATTACACATATACTAAAATATGTTAATTTATGTATATTCGCAAGCGTAAAAATATTTACATTAGCGCAAATTTACATACATCTGTAAATATTTAAGTTGTTTTTAAAAGTGAATCAAATTTTGTTTTTTACAAATAGTTATTACTAACACGAAAATAAAAAGAAAGTGAATTCATCTTCATGATTTTCATTGTCATATAGGCATATCTCTATATTTCAATAATATGTCATATATGAATTTGATTCTCTAGAAAATAGGCATATATGTGTTTAGAAAATAGTGAACTTTTTTTTTAATTCTCTAGACACTACCGGACTTAACAAACACATAACACATGATTTTGAAGAAGCTAACAGCATATGTGTTATTAAGCTAGTTTTAAGCCCATCATTTCGTTATATACTAATTCTAATAAACCCAAAAATAAAATAAAATAAAATATAATAAAATAAAAGTTAATTATTAATTTATATAAATAATTGACAAGAGAAAAAGGAGAATTTGAATAAGCAACCTCTAAATTATTAGGAGATGAAAACAACATATTTAACAATATTTTAAGTCGAAATGTCATAAAATGTAAGACGCGGGGAAAGGAGTAATTTGCTAGAAAAATTAGTGGCGTTTTAATAATAAAGTTAGGATATGCAAGTAGATTTAGCTTTTGGCACATTTAAATATTTTAATATATTATTTTATAAAAAAAGTTAGTGTTCTTAATAGGAACCAAACGCCGAATGTGGCCACATGTTTGAGCCTTTCATTTCCCGACAAGCTTTTCTTACCCACCAACAAACTCTAGCTTCGTTGAGATGTAGAGGTTAATTAAATTATTATATAAGTAGTTTTAGTAAACCTGTGTATTACACGGGTTGAATAAACAAATATTAATATAATAAAATTTATTAATTATTAAATGATATTTTAAGATATGATATGACTGACTATATCTAATAAAATAGTGATATCAACTTTTTAATAATTTTATTTTAATTTTTTTCAAAAAAAATCATTTAATTCTAAACCAAACCGTATAAAAATGTCATTTAAAAGTTTTCTTATTATAACTCCCAAATTTAATTATTTTTTGTTTTAAAAAATTGAATTTTTAAAAATATCAAATTTAAAATAACATATTTTTAAAAAAGTTTTATGCTTTAGAAAAATTAAATATTTTATAAAAAAATTATTTATTTAGAAAAAACATTGATAAATAGATCTATTTTTAATTTATTAAATGTAAAATAATGTTAAATAATTAATATTATTAGTGATTAAGATAATTATATAATAGGAGAGAGAGACGGGAAAAATTTGATGAGGATGATTGTGGTGCTGTCACGTGACATCTCAAGTTACTCTTTTATTAGAGTAAGAAAATATTATCATATTAACCTTGTATAATCTCATGCTTAGATTTATGTTTTACTTGTTATATAACAATTTTAAGCATAGTTAAAGGGTAACCATAGAGGCTCTTGTATGTTTATTGTTTTAAATACGAGAAACCGTAACCGACTTTTTTCTTCTTCTTTATCTTTTTTTATCATATATGATATCTTTTATCTTTCATGCATTATATAAGTGTTTACGTGTCAATGATCTTCAAACTAAGTTGTTAAGATTTGGTATTCAAAATTTCATTAAAATGGGAAAGTTTTGAATTCAATTATCATATAATACAAAAAAACGATTTCAAATTTGGCTAAGAGTTTTTTTCACTTATAATGAGTTTCTTCTTGAGAGTGATCTCAGGTTCGTGACTGACGGAGACGGACTAGTGTATGAGCTTCCATTCGGAGACAAAAAAACCTAGAGCCCTAAGAGTTCGTACTCGATTAATAAAGATGATCAGGCATGGTTGTGACCCGTAAGTGTGTATATATATATATATATATATATATATATATATATATATATAAGCGCTCACATATATCTCGTAGTTTCATAATGTATCCTAGTTTCTCTCATTAAAATTAATTCTATGCTGTTAAGGCTGCGATTTAATTTGTGACGTTTGGTGGTAAGAGTTTTTTATTTGATTTTGTTTTAAGGCATCGATTTTATTAAAATAAAAACATCGCTAACCAGAGGCTAGACATGAACATCAATAACATCCATGACCAAAGAAAAAGACATAATTTAACGATTAAAGTTTAGCTCTACTTTTATTCGATTATTAAAATATGTAAATTACTAAGTTACCTTACGCATTTAAAGTTCCCAACTAGTATTCTTTTCTTGAACACGTAGATGATAAATCATTGAGATGTATGGATAAAGAAATCCTTATTTACTTTATTATTTTTATAAATTACCAAAGCATAACTAAAACCTAAATCCCAAATTTTAATATGAAAGTACGTATTTTGGATAATTGCATTTGTTTCAAAAATGTACCAACAGTCAAGTCATTACGTTTTACTTTTAGGGGAGGGGCCCTCACGTTGTTGGTTTCGACGGGCTGCGGCGTCGGGCTGTAACACCGCTGCCACCCCCTATGTCACATCCACATGCATTCACGGCATGTTTTCGCGTGTGTAACCCAAAAAAAACTGAATGTTGCACCCTCCCCACAATTTTGCGATTATATGTTGTGACATGAGTTGAGTTGACATATTTTTATTGTTTGGTTCATAGCAAGACGGGGCTTCATAGTATGAGCATCCTCTATCCCTTCCACCCTTATTAGGTCATATTTCAGCTTAACTTTGTTTTATTAATTAATCTTATTAATTATCTAGGTCCATAAAAGTCTTTATTTTGTTTCACCACATTCAAATTATTATTATACTTAACTTTTTTGAAACTAATAAGTAAAAACTACATCCAATCAACCACAACAATACAAAAAGTGAAAAAGGTATGTGCTTTTGCATCGTATCACGTGAAAAAAAAACTTATATTAAAGAGTCGTTTGATCTTACAAAATATCGACTAAATATATTTACTAATTCTAATAATACTACATTGTCATGAAAAACATATTTACTATGATTATCTAATTCTTAATAAAAAACATACTAAGTAAGCATCTTTTCAAAAACAAGATACGCTACACGGAGTTGTTTTGATATATCATTTGTAATTAAAGCGAAGCCAATAAATAAAAAAATGAGACTCCAATATTGATAATTCGAGTGTTAAGTTTCTTTTTTTAATACTAAATGGTAACAATTAATAGAGTAGAATCTGAGTTGTTTTAAGAAAAAAAACTTTATAAAGAGTAATAAATTTAAAGGTTAATCACATTAATAGTTCCCGTGATGTATTTATGTTGCGGTGTTTAAGTTTAAACTACATGTAATTAACTCTAGATTTAAATTTGCAGGTGAAATAAAATCTGTCTATACTAATAAAAGAAGGTTTCTTGGTGACACATATCGTAATTATAGACCTTTTAATTTTTTTTCTGCTTATCTCTTTTAATAACTAATTGTATTAACTACTAATATTTCTATTTAATTTTTTTTTATAATTAAGAAAGAGATATTTCAATAAATGTAATTTCTAAATAAACAACTTTTATAAATTAAGAAATTTTTCTAAAACATCAATTTTTATAGAAAATACAAAATATATTAAAAACTAGTGTTTTTAAAAAATTAAGTTTTTATGAACAAAAAGAATTAAAATTCAAAGTTATAACAATATTTTTTTTAAAAATGATACTTTTTAAGAATGGTATGTTTTAAAACAAAACAACTTTAAAAGGACGAAAAATAAAAGATTAAAATATAACACCATTGTTTTATTACTTCAAATCCATACTCGTACGTAATATCAATAATATCATATCTCAAGATATTGTTTTATAATTCATAAATGTTTTACTAACTATCTAATATGAACCCGTGTAATATACGGGGTGCTAACCTAGTGAATTTAATATACATGACTAATTTTATCATATTCAAACCCTGTTAATTAAGAAGTGCTTTTATAATAAATGTAAATATTCTGAACAAATAATTTCAGTTTTTAGTATGTTCATCGGTAGATAACCTTTTTTTTGAACAGCAAACCATCATACTCTTAAACTACACAAAACTAATTTACTCCTCATATAATTAAAAATAAAAAGAAAAAAATAATTTTTGTGTAATTATAGGGGTTAAAATGTAAAATAGGATGTAAATGCCGTAACATACATGAAACAAACACGACCACCGTCAGAAAACAAGAGAAAATTATGAGAATAATTATTTATATTTATAGACAAATATGTTATAGTTGTGTAATTATATAGAACAATTTCACACATATAAATGGACATTGCATGACTTTAATAACAAAATTAAGTAATTGAAACAACTTCGACGTAAAATACTAATTATATTGTCCACTGAAAAGGACACCTGAGAAACCTTAACGTAAAAGATAAACCTTGTAATTAATATACAGACTAAATTACACGAATGGTTCTTGTGGTTTGATTAAAACTTAAAATTTTATCTTAAAATTTTTTTCTTAAAGGTTAAAATTTATAGATATAGTTCTTAACTACCTAACTCGCTTTTATAACTGGTTTCTTTTTCAAATAAAATTACCATTTTATTTTTTTCATAAAGATCATACATTAACATTTTTACTATTTTAATTTTTCTGGATGATTCTTGTGGTTTGACTTAAACTTTGAATTTAATCTCAAAAAGTTAAAATTATAGATATAGTTCTTAACTACCTAACTCGCTTTTATAATTGGTCTCTTTTTCAAATAAGATTACTATTTTACCTTTTTCATAAAGATCACACATTAACATCTTTACTATTTTAATTTTTCCAAAACTACAGTTTAAGATCTATTGTTTATCTCCTATTGTTGTTTATTACTTTTATTACTATTACTAGTTGTTTATTATTTTTTATTACTATTACTAATAATAATAATAATAATAATAATAATAATAATAATAATAATAATAATAATAATAATAATAATAATAATAATAATAATTATTATTATTATTATTATTTATTATTATTATTATTATTATCATTATTATTATCATTATTACTATTATTATTATTATTATTATTATTATTATTATTATTATTATTATTATTATTATTATTGTTATTATTATTATTATTATTGTTGTTGCTGCTATGGTTATCAAAGTAAAAAAGATGAACTGAATCAAAAGGTATTAGTTTATGATGAAATGAGTATTTAATGCAATGAAAATTATATAATTGTTTTTAAAACTTTAACTAAAATAGGACTAGGCTAAACATACATCCTTTCTTACGTTGAATAATATATAGAATGTTTATGGTGTAATTAATATTATATAATTACAGTTACAATATCCATTTTAGATATAAAGTTTAGTTTATAAAACTGAGTTTCCAGTGACATTTATTTAGATTATTGACAGTAATTTATTTGTAAAATGTTAACTCAAGTTAGATTTAATTACTAAGTATGCATAATGGATTTCATTTCATAACTTAAACAATACAAAAAAGTTACGAAACTATTCAAAATGATTTTAATGTATGCTTAAATTTGATAAAAACAAGTCGTTTTAAACAACTAAGCTCATGTTATTAATCATGATAACATAATAGCAATAATTAATAAAAATAATAATACTAATAGTAGTAGTAGTTTTTCTAAACGTCTTCTAACTAATCCTAATAAAAATAAATAAAAACAATAATAATAACAAACAATGTTGTTAAATTGTAATAATTTAAAGATTTAAGTGGTAAAGAGATAAGGTGTAAACTTTAAAAAGGGTAAACTAGTAAGCTTAGTTGACTGGGTAATATTTATGAAAACAAACTAGGTGGTCGGGATTATATTAGTAATTTTTAGACTTTAGGATCAAATTCATAATTTAAGTTAAATCATAAGGACGATTTATCTAATTTACTTTAATATATATTTATTAGTGAAAGGTGCAAGTGTATAAAAAACATATGCTTTCAGAAGAAATCGAATAATTGATTGGAAATCTTACAAGACTCGTTCGTTCTTTTTTCTTTGACAGATGGTCAGAACTTCATTTGGGTTCGAATCCTACTGAGAGGTCCACTAGAGATCAGAAATTGTTGAAGAAACAACAAAATCTTTCTTTTCTAAGACGATCAGAAAATAAAAAAATTGTTAATCTATTCAAGAGAATTACGTATTTATAAAATATAAATTCAATTCATCCTAAGTGTATTAAAAAATATACTTTACTTCATTTTTTTATAACCGATTTTAACAAACATAAATTAAATAGTGTTTATAGACTCATACGACTCGTATAGTCATACCCGTGCAACAAAAATGCAATTAATCACCGTCAATTTCTTTTCTATATATACTTTTCGTAAAGCATTACACGAAATATATGCCAAAAATATTACTCGTTACACATGCTAGTTATTTTTCATGACATAAATATTATTAAAAGAATAATAGAATAATGTATACGAATGACGTAGATTCATTCGATTTGTATACTCCAGGCGACTTTCAAAATCAAACACCATCGACACCATATGAATTGTAAAGCCTTAAATCATTAGTATAGATGTTGGAACATTCACATCACGTTTTCTATATTTTTGTAAATATATATATTATATGAGAATGGTTGTAAGTTGAGTGATAAATTATTATTGTTCATCTATAAATTTAGTAATACAATGTTTAACCCATATAAATTTTCTAATACTTTTGAAATTAGTTGTGAGTAGAGGAGAGATAAATATAATGATAAAAGTATAAAAAGTACTATTTAATTAAAAATGGGAGTAAAATAATAATAATTTTAATGTAAATATAAGATTAGAATAAGAAATGAGATGTGAATGCTCTTAACAGTATATCATTAACCAGAGTGGTGTTTAATAACTAGACCCATTAAATACATGGATGAGCCAGCATAGGGCTATTCACGCGCCGAGCCAATCGTCTCGTTTACAACAGAGCGAAAATCGAACAAGCATCTTCTGAGCATTAGCTTCCCATTTAAGAGTCGAGCGAACGACGAACACTCATGACATACCTACCTTCTAGTCTGTCATCCTTATTTAACAGTGTAAATTCAAGTTACCTTACGTTCCGATGAACAATTTAGTTCGAAAAGTTAGCCAATTCTAGTTTATATTTAGTTAATATTTTATCACGTCACGTACAATGTCGCCGCAGAAACGCATACTAGTTATAATTATTATTATCTATCAATACTAATAAAAAAATTTTTGTATGACACTTATCACAATTCTAGTGTTACTAAGTTTTATTTTCCCGCTTATCTCTCTTAATAAATATTACATTAACTACAAATAATATTATTTAATTCTTTTCATACTACAAATATAATTTTTTAAAAAAAAGATATTTCTACAAATACAATTCGTAAAGAAATAATTTTTATTAACATAATAATGATTTTTAAAAAAATATCAAACTTTTATAAAACACAATATATTTTATAACATGTGGCTTTTAAAAATAAAATTCTTATGAAACAAAAGTAATTAAATTTTAAAGTTATAATAAACATATTATTAAAAATGACACTTTTTTAAAAACGATTTGTTTTGAAACAATTTGTGTAAAAACTAATTTTTAAAAAGACAAAAAAAAAAGTTAAAAAAATGACATTGTTCTTTTATCACTCGTACATAATATCAATCATATGTTATATTAAAATATCGTCTTATAATTGATTAATTTTTATTAATACTTATTTAATATTTCATCTATTCAACTCGTGTAATACACGAGTATTAACCTAGTAATATATAAACCCAAATCAAACTAAACCACAACACAGGTGACATCTGTTGGAGCCGTATCTTGTCGTCACGTTCACCTCTCCCCTCCCAAAACCCTTCTTCTCTCTCCATCACCATTTTTATTTTCACCCTATCGATTCCATTGTCACCTACAAAACACACACACACACACACAAACACACACACTCACTGTGTGTATTCTCTCTCCCTCTATACTCTCAGCTTTCATCTTCAATATCATTCGATAGATTTACGCCTTCATGGATTCTACTCGAGCTTTCGTCAAAAACGTCAAGCGTGTAGTCGTCAAGGTCCATCATCTCTTTTGCATTTTCGCTTGTTTCTGATTCATGATATCTGATTTCCTTTCGTTTCGTTTTTGATGGTTGATAGTGGTTGTTAACTGGATCTTCCTAGAATCCTGCTTAATCCACTCCGATTTGTTCATCTCTGTTTTTTCGGATCGAGATTTTGAGAGATTTTTTTGCTGTTAGTTCTGTTTTCGCTTGTGCGATTTGATGTGTATAGATTGTGGATGAATGACACTTGGCGACACTTGCCATGCACATGATAACGACAATCTCGATTGCTTATTTGCTTTTGCATTCATATATGATAACAACAGATTCCGATTTCGCTTGGATTGTTAGTGGTGTCATGATGCAACACGATTTACTTCTCTCAGTATAAGATTATCAGATCCACAAATTTATTTTTTTGAAGATACAGAGATTGATGCAAAAAATAATATTTTTGGAAAATTTGTTTATTATTATTAGTATATTTATTTATTTTCTGCCATTGAATCTGCTGTTTGGGTATACAACTTGCCCTTAAATAGCATCAAAATAACTAGAATTTGGTTATATGCCTGAGTGCCTGACGCATCTGATGAAAAGGGCAAATTTTGATCAACAAAAATGATAGCAAAATAATTTAATTTACTTATGATTCCCAAATAGATTAGAAATTAAATTCAAAATATGTTAAATCTTGTTTGTGTGATTTGGAATGGAGGTAACATAAAATAATTTACTCTGTCTACCATGTCTATAGCCTTGTCTAGTTGTCTATCTATACCGATTACCATATATATTGTGACATTGAATATAGAGGATGACTGAAAGTCAATGTTACTTTTGACCTTTTGTTTGTTAGGAAATAAATTTTGGTTCTTCCATTGAGGGTCAATGAATCAGAATAACTGATTACAGTCATGATCAGTGTGAATTAACTCTTGTGCTAAATATGAATTCCTGAGATAAGTGTAAAGATTTGTGGTGATTGGTGCTTTTTTGTCAAAAATAAATTATCATTATGCTCTTGAGGCAAAAGTTGTCCATTGCATAATGAAGATAACACCAAATGTCATCCAAAAGCAAGGTTCCATGCAAGTGAATTTCAGGCTAAAAAGTTCATTTATTAATTTTCTTTTCATTATTGTAGGTGGGAACAGCTGTGGTTACCCGAGATGATGGAAGATTAGCTGTTGGCCGGCTTGGTGCTATTTTTGAACAGGTAATTTCGACGGCTTTTTCACAAATCACGTGCATAAATTTCAAAAATAGCAACATTCCGTATTTAGTCAGCACACTTGCTATAGAGTGATTGTTGTCAGGAAGGGGATGAAACAATCCTATCGATGTTTTATAATTGAAGATATTACTTATTACTGAGTTTTTAAAGTAAACCTTCATTAAATACCACTTTAGTATGCAGGGTAGCTCAAAAAATGTTTTAATTTCCTTCATTGATACCATACAGGAAGAGAAGGAAGCAAAAATATAGATTTCCTTTATCCACGAGCTTATTACATATTGAGTTCCCAAATATGAATAAACCTACTAAACTTGTGCACCAATCAATTTTATTGCAGCTTGAAAAGCTGAACTCCCGAGGCTTTGAAATCATTTTAGTTACTTCAGGAGCTGTTGGAGCTGGCCGCCAAAGGCTTAAATACAGGAAAATGATCAACAGCAGGTCCCTATTTTCCCTTCCTTTTTCATAACATTTTAAAAATTCATTGAATACTTCAATTGTTAACCTTTGTCAAGTTAGTTATCACTGATGATAATTTTTTACTGTAGCTTTGCTGACCTCCAGAAACCACAAGTTGAACTTGATGGAAAAGCTTGTGCAGCTGTTGGTCAAAATGGTCTGATGGCTTTGTATGACACTTTATTCAGTCAGGTAAAAATGTTAGCCTGTTTGAACTAATTCCAAAATAATATACATGGGCATTTTGGTATTTTGGTTTATGCTCACACATTGCTCTTTTGCAGCTGGATGTGACCTCTTCTCAACTCCTAGTCACGGATAATGATTTCAAGAATGCAGATTTCAGGCTGCAACTTTCTCGAACAGTGGATTCATTGTTAGATCTTAGAAGCATTCCAATTTTTAATGAAAATGATGCAATAAGTACTAGGAGAGCTCCTTATGAGGTATCTAAACGTCATTGCGCTACATGACTTAGATTCCCTGTATTCACAGATATGTATAATTTCAGGAAAGTTCTGTCTTACAGGACTCCTCTGGTATTTTCTGGGATAATGACAGCTTGGCAGCCCTGCTGGCAATGGAATTGAAGGCAGATCTTCTTGTTTTGCTGAGTGATGTTGATGGTCTTTATAGTGGTCCCCCAAGTGATCCACGCTCAAAGCTAATCCATACATATGTTAAACAAAAACATCAAAAGGTGATTAGTTTTGGCGATAAGTCAAGGATGGGAAGAGGTGGAATGGACGCAAAAGTCAAAGCTGCAGTCAATGCAGCTTATTCTGGTACACCAGTTGTCATTGCAAGGTATCATATTTTAGATTCTAGATCCATTTGTAGCTTATATATGACTATAATTCTACATTATTTGATTTTGGTTCCTTAAAATTTTCATTGTAGTGGCTATGTTCCTAATAATATCATAAAGGTTCTAAATGGAGAACGTGTGGGTACTCTGTTTCATAAGGATGCACATATGTGGATTCCAGTTAATGAAATTGGTCCACATGAAATGGCAGTTTCAGCTCGTGAAGCCTCTCGAAGACTTCAGGTTAATTAAATCTTATGCTTATAGTAGCTAACCTGTTCTTAATCTTTGCAAATGCTATACATTCTGTTAATTAAGTTGTGATATATACATATATGCACATAGCACAGATGTACATGTTACATACATATGTATATTGTGTATGCATATGGAGACATGCTTATCACCTGATAGATTTTGATTGATCACTTTTTTGTTGGGTATTACAGGCACTAACAAGTGAAGAAAGAAAGAAAATCTTATTGGATGTAGCTTCTGCATTGGAGGCAAATGAACAATTTGTCATGCTGGAGAATGATGCTGACGTTGAAGCTGCACGTGATGCAGGATATGATGAACCTTTGATAGCTCGTTTAGCTTTAAAACCTAGCAAGGCATGTCCGCGTGCACCCTTTTTATTTCTCAGAATCTTGTTTTTCCTTTCTGGAAAATTATATATTTATTAATTGTCATTTTACTTGCTGGGATTATAGTATTAAGCAATGGAATCCAGGAACTTCTCTTGATATGCATAACACGATTTTTATTTATTTTTATTTTTTTCAGATCCGTGCTCTTGCAGAGTCTGTGCGTAGACTAGCGGAAATGGAAGAGCCCATTGGTCAAGTTTTGAAAAGAACAGAGGTGAGAGTAGAAAATAAAGGGCATCCTTTGTCTCTACTTAAAGTTGCTCATATACTCTATGTAACCGAGTATCATATTACATATTATACGGTGGAACTTAAAATGAATTATTGGCAAGTTAATAATGCATAGAACATAAGAAGCCTAGTATCTTTCTTATCCTGATATTTTGCTTTGTACTCAGTAATTGTTAACTACATATTTACTATATTTTCATGTGCAGCTTGCTGAAGGGCTCGTCCTAGAGAAGAAGTCATGTCCTTTAGGTGTTCTACTTATTGTTTTTGAGTCTCGGCCTGATGCATTAGTTCAGGTAACAATAAATTCTTCTATCAGTCGCAAATATGTTTTCTTTGATGCTTTTTGCAAATTTATATGAGCTTGTAAGTGGTGCACCCTTTACAAATTAATATTTGATTTTCTTTCATTGAATTTGCAGATAGCTTCTTTGGCAATACGTAGTGGGAATGGTCTGCTATTAAAAGGAGGTAAAGAAGCTAAAAGATCAAATGCGATACTGCACAAGGTTTGTCTTAAATATAATTCTTAATAATTATATATCTTATGTTAGTTATAAATCTGATTACTTGTATTTCTAAAAATCTGCACTCTTTGAAGGTAATCACTTCTGTCCTCCCGGAAACTGTTGGAACAAAACTAATTGGATTATTGACATCAAGGGAAGAAATTCCAGAGTTGTTGAAGGTGTGTAAAAAAGTCGCATGCTTTGTAATTGACTACAATATATGTTTGATTTAGTTCAGTAATGTAACACTTCTCTTTTTCTCCCAATAATATTTCAAACAGCTTGATGATGTGATAGATCTTGTGATCCCTAGAGGAAGTAATAAACTTGTCTCCCAAATAAAGAACTCGACAAAAATTCCAGTTCTTGGTCATTCTGGTAAGATGAAGCTTGAAAAAAAGCTTCCACAATGGAACAAATCAAATAATAACAGAGTATCAATCTGCAACAAACTCACAAATTTCCATTGCAGATGGAATTTGCCATGTGTATGTTGATAAAGATGCTAACTTGGAGATGGCGAAAAAAATTGTATTGGATGCAAAAACAGATTATCCTGCAGCCTGTAATGCTATGGTAAACCTAGTAACTAATACCCACTTAAATTTGTACTTATTTCCAAATTCTTATGTTTTCCTTATGTTTGTACTTTTGGATTTCTAGGAAACACTACTGGTGCATAAGGACTTGTTGGCTAGTGGAGGGCTACAAGAGCTTGTTCAAGAACTTGAACAAGAAGGTACTGAAGCTTGTTCACATTTCACATTACCGAGTTAATAATATAATACAATACATTGTTATACTGAAACAGAAAATGATTATGCAAAGAAACCTTTTGTACCAAACAGTATAATGATATTTTAAATAGAACTATACACACATGCATAGGGGTGACGAGCTGAGCCTGAGCTTGCCTAAGCTCGAGCTTGGCTCGTCCAACTTAAGCTTAAGCTTTGCCCAGGCTCGACTTGCTTAGTATTTAATAATTAATTATTTAATTATTTTTTTACATATATTTAAATTATATATGTATTTATTATTAGATAATTTTATGCGACATAATATATGTATATGTAATTTTTTTATCATAATTTTATATATAATAACTACCAAATATTATCATGTAATATATAATATCAAATAAAAATTATACTATTAATAGGCTTGTGAGTCTAGTCAAGCCTCATAAGTAAAGCTCGGGCTCAAGCTCGTTTATTAAATGAGCCTCGATATAGGCTTGAGCTCGGGCTAGTGTTTGTTTAAGCTTTGTTCGATTTTAGCTTTTAGCGAGGCCATCTCAAGTGCTTACGAGTAGCTCGGTTCAGTTTACACCCCTGTAGACTCCCACTTCAAAGAGTAACCCTAACAATAAATATGTATTGCAGGTGTTACCCTATTCTCTGGACCGAGAGTGAATGGTGCGGTTAACTTCTCAAAGGCAAATACATTCCATCACGAGTATAACTCCAAGGCTTGCACAATTGAAATAGTGAACAATGTTGATGAAGCCATTGAGCATATACACAGTTATGGAAGGTATGTTAAATCTTTTCATACCAATTAATCTAGAATTAATCTTGTCGAAGGGGATGATCACTTTCACTCTCACTTTCTATCTTTAGATTTCTGGTAAACTATATTCCTTCTATTTCAGTTCCCACACAGAGTGCATTATTACAGACAATCAAGATGTTGCTGAATATTTTCTAAATCGAGTTGACAGGTATTGGATGAGTTATATATTTTAAGATATCTTACATAACAGCTTTCTCTTCATTTGGTATACTAGTTATCACTTCAGAAAGAGAAATATATGGATTTGAAATCTTGTTACAAATATAGTAGTATTGATTATGCATTATTGCCTTCGGCAGTGCTGCAGTTTTTCACAATGCGAGCACAAGATTCTGTGATGGGGCTCGGTTTGGACTTGGAGCAGAGGTATGAAATCTATAAATCCATTATGACATTAATCTCAACACGCAAATTGTTCAGTTCTCATTCATTTTCTTGTAATTCTATAATATTTCGAAAACAGGTTGGAATCAGTACAAGCAAAATCCATGCGCGAGGTCCAGTCGGTGTAGAGGGACTCTTAACAACAAGATGGTAAGCATAAATGAACTAATAAATTTTGTATGTTAGGGATAAGCCAGGTTTCATCGCTATATAAAGTCTGTGGTCTATCATTTTGTCCTCATGAAATCGGCACAAGTCTAAAGACCACTATGTACATGACTATATAGAGGGATGGAACCTCTTAACCATAACAGGCTTAACCCTATATACAAAATTTATTATGAATAAACACGACTAAATTGTCTAAACAGATCATTGACGCAGAGAACTAACGATTTAAAATCTATTTGATCTATGTGCAGGGTGTTGAGAGGTAAAGGGCAAGTGGTGGAGGGTGACAAGGGAGTTGTTTACACCCACAAAGACCTTCTAATGTCTAACGGATCTAATGGCTCTAACGGCTACTAGACCCGTTATTGTTTCAGTCATTATCGTGGTTTTATATTTATGTTGGATTGGGATATTAAACGAAAACAGTAAATTGACATTATTTGAATAATGTATTAGTGACAACCTGGTTACATATCCGGTCATGCGTAAGCATTTTGACTTTTACTCTGGAAGTTGATTTGGTCTATAGGTTTTTTACAGTGGTAGCAAAATCAGCGGGTTGGATGGGGTGATTCTGTACATTTTAAACCCAATGAATATCCTTGATGAGACTTGAGAGCATGAATAATCAAATCTTTTGGTTGATGAAGAACTCATGTGAATTGTAGGCCTTTACATAAAAATAAATTGACAACACATGTTTATATGAACATCTGGCAACATTGACAACGAGACTAAAATTCAGGGGGCTGTCAGAGGGGATATACGACCCCTTATACGACACGTATGGGGCTATACGACCCGTATAAAAATTTTGGGGTGTTGATTTAAAATATTGAGGTGTCCAAATAAACAATCCCTTCTTAAAATCAACGTCGAAAGGTTTCTGTCCCTCTGTCATATTTTAGTTTTTATTTTTTTGCTGACGATGACTTTGGAAAATGCACTTTTTCAACCATAAAAAAACATCGCTAAAATTTGAAGTGTTCTCATTTGGTTTCATGTTTTCAGATTAACCTCGAAAACTACACTTTTTTAGTATTGAGATTTAAACAGTGAACTAGTGTTTCCTCCTGCGCTACGTGTGCGGGATTTTGGAATTTTTCCCATATCTTACGCAATCGTGACTTTTTTTGTTGTCGGGTTCGCTCATCGGAAACCACAAAACCGTATACCGATATCGATTCAGATAATACCGAATACCGATACCAATGTTTGACGCCAAAAACACAAAAAATAAACTTTTGTGATCAAAAAGCAAAAATATAAAACTTTATTGTACCATCTCACTTGCCTTCATCATAAAAAAAACTCAATAATAGTTTGGCCATAAAACCAAAAGAATAATCCTAATTAGGATTTGTGTTTTAATATCAACTAGTATTAAGCCCCCTCGCGTTGCGGCGAGAGGCGTAAAATCATGTCAAATAGCAACAATTCCATACTCCTGTTACCGACCACCAACACCGAAAGACTCATATTAAAAAATAAATAAAAAATAATAAAAAAACTGAACGGAAATTAAACATAAAAACATTGAACCACGCACGTGAAACATAAAACATTAAAAAATAACTAAGTTGATCTAGGACACGCGCGTTGTGATGGGCCGTTAAAGGGGGAAAATAAGCGTAAACCTAAAATCACACGCGCACATTACAGTCTGTTAACTCGTGAAATTTAGACCGAAACGTAAAACGAAATTTTGTAAAATATGAAAAGTATATGGTATAAAGTTGAAATTGAAAATTCATAGGGGTTAAATTGTAAAAGATGTGAAAGTATTGGGGTTAAAAATAAAAAAAGATTAAAGATTAAAAAAACAAAAATGGGTACAATCCACTAAGCTTAAGGTACAAAGCTTGATGCACACAAATGTTAGTAATTAGTAATATATATAATTTTTAAAAGATGTGATCAATATATTAATATGCAAACTTCACACACAGTACGAGCGTGAGAGTTTGGTTGTTTTTCCTTGTCTTACGCTACCGTGACTTTCTTTGTTGTTGGGTCGGCTTATCGGTAACCGCAAAAAGTGTATACCGATACCGGTTCCAATAATATCAAACACCGATACCAATGTTCGACGCCAAAAACGCAAAAAATAAACTTATGTGGTCAAAAAGCAAAAGTATAAAACTTTGTTGTTAATCGCAATTAGAATTTGAGTATTAAATACATTTTGTAAAATTATATGACCAATATATTAAAAAGTAAACTTGTGTAGTAGTGAAGTTGTTTTTTAATATATATTATAATGTTAGAAAATTTTTAATCAATCCTTCACTATCAAAATGGTATTTTTCCTCTTCACGTAATTTATTGTTTAACAATACTTTAATGCTTTATTTAATGCAACTTTTGACATGTTTTTGCCGATGAAAATTTCTAGATTCGTGATAATCAGTGTCTGATTTTTTGTACAGCTAGTTAGTTCTTATTTGTTAGTAATCATTTGTTTATGTCATGTTACAGAATGAACTCATGACCTCCAATATTTTCTTTTAAACTATTAGACTAAAATATTATTGGTAATTGATATTTGTTATGTTTGACATTACCATATATTTTGGTGATTATAAATACCCCTTCAAATGTTATATCGTTCTTGTCAACTTCTTAAAATAATTAATATTTTCTCGTATTTCTTTATTTTTTGACATAATTTTTTTGGAATGGCTAGTAAATGCTATAAGTTTGGTTACCCTGTAATCCCATTAGCAAAAGGTTATTCTTATCCGCGAACACAGATAACGCTGATGACCGGCCAACCTACTATTCAAGAGGAAGCCTGCCACCCAAAAGCCCACCATGTTAAACCCTTGACACACTTAAAACATATAGTACCAAATGAAACATGAGCCCATTACCTCCATTTTGAAAAGCTATGAGATGCCTTCTCCTAAACCAATTGACCTGGGCTCATTGGCGAACACAAAAAGCGTTGGTGACCTAGCCCGTTCACCATTTAGGGGAAACCCACCACCCAAAAACCCATCATGAGGAAACCTTTGACCCACTTGATACATATTGGGTAACCTCTACTTTAGAAAACCATGAGATGTCTCATTCCAAACTAATTGATCTAGATTCATTAGCATTCATTTCTTTTTTTGGCACGTGACCTCTTAATATGATAAAGTAAACTTCTAAAATTTATTTATTTATTTTGTTTCTTAATTTTTATTGTTTTAATTTGTACGAATAAAAAAGACATGTATAGTAATAGAGTTGTCAAGCAAGCTCATAAGCTACTCAGGATCGGTTATAAAAAGAGCCGAGCTTATACTTGAAATATTTAAAGAAAGTGTTTTTTAGTTTACTTCGACATATATTAAAAAATATATGGAAAATTATTAGAGATGGTATTTTATTAAAAATAAATTCTTATTTTAAAAAGGAAATCTTTTATAATTAGTTTTATAAAACGTTTTTAATTTTTATAGAAAGTTTTTTAAATTAAAAATGTTTTATATTAATTTTGTATATAATTCAATTTTTTAGATACGTTTTTATTTGTGTTATAGAAAGTGTTATTGAACCTTCTTTTAACAACAAAATATTTTTTAAAACTAAAGATATTCACGAAATAATAAGTTTTGAAACTGAGAAACATATGACAAGTGATAGGAGATTATAAAATGTATAGTTTAACATTTGTTATCATGACCCTTTTTTGAAAAGTTATGTAGTCAAAAATTAAGGGATATAAAGATAGACAATTAATATTTTATCATTTTACACCAACACTATCAACAAAACACATCCCTTGACGAACCACCCACAATTAAAACTACCACCCACATTCAATTAAAAAAATAATACATAAATGCTCTCTTGATTAATACTACAACTTAATTTATTTCTAACCATTATAAATATGTGACATACGTCATATTTACTCACCATTGCATTTCTAAAGCATAGTCTTCAGGTGATTATCATTGCTATGGCTAAAGTTATGATCATAGTTAACATAATCTTCATTCTTCTTGGGGTCTACGGTAACACTTTCGATATCATATTTTTACTTATGAAATCTGTATACTATCTATTTACTAGATGAAATATCTTTCATACAAGTATATAAATGCATCTTAAAAAAATAATTAAAGTTTCTGGAAAAAATATGATGGTTTTGCTAAAAGAAATTTATCAAATGAATTGGGTGAAAAAATCAGTCATCTTTTTTGTTTGCATCTTAGAAAAATAATACAAGTATTATTTTATTCTTACCATAAGACATAAGTAATTTTAAGAAAACTAAGCTCATACTTGCAAAAGACTTGGCCCTTTAATACCTGTTTTGTGTTACATTTCCTTGAGATAAAATAAATTAACAAAGTTGTATTATGTGTTTGAAAACATAAAAATGAATTTAACTAAATGTTTTGTTTTATTTGGTTCAAAAAGGGAAGAAAAATTAAATATATAAAGAAAATAACTAAATGATTCTCATGAGAAGTGCAAAAATGATTTTTATATGTATTTGAATTTGTTGTACATCACATAAACTTATTATTGTTAAATTTTATACTTTTTACGGACAACATAAGGTAAGATAAGGATTTAAAACTATGAAGATAAGAAACATAATTTTTAACATCAGGTTTTTCAATGTTTCTCAAAATAATGAACTGTTTTTACATTTTTTATTGAAGAAAATTGAAATAAATTTAAGTTTTTTTTTAATTTTATATTATACCGAGTTGTTGGTTACTCTAGAAAGTTGGTGTTGCATAAGAACTTAAAGAAGATTAGAAAGAATGAGAATATGTCATACTTACGTGGATGATTATATAAACAAGATGTAATAGCATTCATTTATGCATGAAAAAAATACAACATGATTATTTGGTATAATTGTGTTGTTTATCAAATACAATAAAACTTTTACTACAATAACACAACAACACAATTATAATAATACACACATATATACGATTATAACATAGCTTTAAATAGTGAATTGGAACAATTTCCGGTGAAAATTGTCCACCGTATGGTAAAACGAAATATACAATTTCGCACAAGTAAAACTAACTATTATTTTCATTTTTTTTTCAAAATGTCATTTTCTATATAACAATTTATAACTAAAATAAAAATATAAATGCTTGATTTTATGTTGTCTAAAACAACAAGAAAGGATCAAAAAGTTATCCAACTTAAAAGTTTAATAAAGAACTTGATAAAAATCAATAATTATGATCAATTTCAATCATTTTATTTTTCTTGCGCTTAGATTTTAACCATTAATTTTTCTAATCAATGGTCCACGATCCTTCTTAAACAAAATCAACTCCCCCCCCCAAACCCCAACTTAAGTACTACATATACATGCATATATTAGTATATATCATTTGTATCTTACTGGCTTTCATTTAAATGATCGTTGAAATGAAAAATAATACTCAATGGTGCAGGGGCAGAGACAGAGTTAGCAAATGGAATGGATGAATATGTTAGGAAAAGTGAAGGGCATCCAAATGAGATGTGTTTTATACACTTAGGAGCATGTACTATTGAATGTTACACCGAATGTTGTGAACAAAAATGTAAGAATAGATTTGCTAAGACTGGATGGTGTGTTAAGATTCCCAGAAGCATTTCAATATGTCAATGTGAGTACCCATGCTGAATAGCTAAACTTTTTTATTAATATTAATATTAGATGCAGTCAATCAGAATTCTAAAATGAATAATCAACAATATAGGTTATGTTATCTTGTTCTTTCTTTGGGTATGTATATCTTACACATATATAATAAGCAAATGGTGTGTTAATTATATCATACACCAAGGACAAATATTCTGATAGTATTAGGGAGCCGGAGTAGAGTTTCTTATAAAAGTATGGCTGAAAAATAAAATAAATAAAGGCTGGTTAGGGTACAATTCTCATCAAGAACAAATGGTATATATTTAAGAGTAAGTTTAGTAGGTGTTTGAGTTCGTGATTCAAAATTTTATATAAAATTTAAAATTGTTTTTTAGCGAGTGAATGTAAACCAAATTAAATACTAGTATATTGATGCATTATGTTGGTATATAATTATTGGGTTATTGGGTTTTAATAATCCCTACTTTTATTTATTGGTTGAGATTAATCCAACTCAAAAAATATTTACAGACATTTTTAACTTTGAGCTTATTTTTCTTTAACGATCTTTTTACTAAATGATGGTTAATCTCGTTAGTTTTTTGATGATGTAGACTGCTTTGTGGCCAAAACACAAATCAGAAAATTGAAATCTACAATTAGGTGCATCAATCTGAAACTTCTGCACACTTAAACACGTCAATCTCCACTCTTGATCTGAACCACTTGACTTGTTGGAGGTAAATTTCAGGTGACGATGGATGCTAGACACCTGAAAACAGACCTGGTGGAGGGTGGACGGTGGCGGAGTTGAAAATAAGCTCAAAGTTGGCTACATTTTCATAAAAAAAAACTAGCAGGGTTAACTTTCAGTTAATAAGGGATTGTTGGAGAAAAATAAACTTACAGTTACGAGTGTTTTTAAATATTTTTGAGTTGAGAATAATCGCAACCAATAAATGAAAATTAGAATTATTATAATCTAATAACCCTATATTATTAGATGCAATGATACATGAAAACATTTAAGGGTAGATTTGATGTATGATAGGGCTAGAGTATAAAAAGGCCCATCAAGACATGTATGTAACATGTTTAAGATTCTTTAATATTCACTCATAAACACGTTTAGTGAATGGGCGTCTTAATTGTCGATTATACATATAACAAATGAATACTTGTATCAAAAGCTATATAACACAAATTATACTTTCTAGTTATATCTAGCCTCTAAAAGTAAGTGTAGACGAGTTGTATTGTGCCGCAACATTAAAAGTAAAATCAGACTAGGTCCAAAAGAAAGGCCGTTTGTTTGGTTTACTTTGTGTATGGTGTTTTTGTGTGTTTAATATGAAGGGAGAGCAAGACCAACAATCTATGTGTTTGATAAATGATTTTATTTTAATTATATAATTTTTATTGAAGCGTTATTGAATAAAGTTTATGTGGTTTTTATAATTCTTGGAGGGAGATAAAAATATAAGACTAACCGATAGATAATCTTACCTTTTAGATTGAAGGTGTCATCTAGTTTGAAGTCCATGACAGAGGTGAGGCCCACTCAACCTTCTATTGGGCCACATTAAATTAGGTAAAAAGCATAAACGCCCCCTCTCACTTTTTTTTTACAGCCCCCAAAGCTCCAACAAATTGACAAATAACCCATTTTCATTTTTTTAAGCTCAATGCTTAATGAATCATTCATGATCAGCGATATTGTCTAGACATATATACGTGATCAACTTACAAGTTCATGTGACAGTGTTTTTTTCACAAATTATTAATAATACATATTTTTTTAAAATTCGGATATCCAAATCTGAATCTAAAATTCCGAATTTGGATTTGGATGTTGAAATCCACCATCTGAAATTTTCTGATATTTGAAATTGGGATATTCGATTTTGAACACCCTTACTTCGCCCCCACTAGAAAAAGTTCTGGATCCATCAATGTATAGATATAAGGGTAGGGTAAATTTGTCGTTTAAAAAAAGAATAATTAATTTTTGTAGGACTTTTAGATAATTACGAATCAAGGGTACAGTTAAAGTAACATCTAATTTGATAGTATTTTCTTAAGCTATTATGCGTAATAAAAAGAGAAAGGCTTAAATAGAAAGTCTTATAAAACTAAAAATATAAAAAGTAATCTCGACCATTCATCTTGTTAATCAATGGTTGAGATCAAATTGTAAGGAAAAAAGCTTGTTAGAGGGATATTTTAAAAAAAATCACTTTTGTTGACTTTTTGTAAGTTCCCCTATTTTTTTAAATGTCTATAACTTTTATATACGATATTATTTTTTATAAAAATTACACAAAAATGAGCGTTTTTTATCTTTAAAACGAGTATAGTATTATTATATAAAAAGATAATTTTTTTTGACATTTTTAAGTTTATATCTCGTCATTATGTTTATAATGCAGGTAATTGTCTCTTTTTGTTGGTTATTGTGTTAAATTTGAATACTATTGTGTTTTTTTTTCTAAAATGATGAATTATCTATCAATCTATCAATACTAATAAAAGAAGGGTTTTGTATGTCACTTGTCACAATTCTAGATATACTAAGTTCTATTTTTCCGCTTCCCTCTCCTAATAATTATCACATTAACCATAAATGATATTATTTAATTCTTTTCATATTACATATATAAACTGTTTTAAAAAATGATCTTTTTACAAATGCAATTCGTAAATAAATAATTTTTTTATAAAATAGGATTTTTTTCAAAATTTTTTTCAAACTTTTAGAAAACACAATATATTTTAAAACCTGTGGCTTTTAAAAATAAAATTCTTATGAAACAAAAGTAATTAAGTTTCAAAGTTATTGTAAATAGATTATTAAAAATGGCACTTTTTTTGAAAATGGTTTGTTTTAAAACAATTTGTTTAAAAACTAATTTTTTCAAATTTTTTTTTAAAAAAAGTTTAAAATATGACATCGTTCTTTTATCACCTGTATGTAATGTCAATCATATCTTATATCAAAAGATCATTTTATAATTCATTATTTTTATTAATAACTATTTAATAGTTTATTTATTCAACCCGTGTAATACACGGAGTACTAACCTAGTAAAAAAATATAATGATGGAATAATATTGTTGTGTATCTCTAATATGTATTATGTAAAGCGGACGTCTTACTGGTTCACTGGCCGGACCGGTTCAATCGGTCGGACCGGATATAAGAACCGGATAAAATTATAATTACTTTATAAATATATATGTAAAAAGTACTAAATAAACAAAAAATATATATGAAAAACCGGTTCAACCGGTCCAACCCCCAGTTCATCCGGTTCGACCCCCGGTTCAACCGGTCTGGTTCCCGGTTCGAACGCCGGTCTGACCGGTTCGACCTGTCCGACCACCAGTTCAATGCCAAAACAGTTTTAAGCACCGAATCGGACCAGATTGGAGTCCGGTTCCCGGTCCAACTAGTCGGACCGGCCGGTCCGATCCGGTTTTAAAACAATGGTCTTCAACACTATGAGTTTTGAAAACTAGATTGGTGAAAGTATATCATTATGTCTTCTAATTGTAAAATAAAATAATAGATAACAAGTTTATAATCTATAAAAACAATGACAAAAAATAACACAAAATGATCTAAAACATAAAACATAATGATTAATACACATAACAAATGATGTAAAATATATGACACAATGAACGTATAAGACACAATAAACTAACGTATTTGACACAATGACCAAAATGTCATTCTTTTAAAAACAATAGAAGAACACATGTTAAGCCCATAATCCTTCTTAGTCTTTTTAGATTAAATATCATTTTTAGTATAACCCTAACCTAATAAAAATGTAATAATAATTTTTATCCGTGTTAACAAAGTTTAGTGATCTTTATGTTTTAATTACTAGTGCTGTACTGCTACGTGTTCTCTAAGAACGACTATGTGATGAGTTTGTTAAAAGAAATGCCATACACCATGATCACACTTAATTTGACATGAGTATTTGAAATGGCAACTATACTTGTTATAAAATAAATAAATAATATATAAAACTTTATATCATGTTATGTTATAATGTAATGTATGGTAATATTATTACAATAATTATTTGAAGCCATACATCATGATCACACTTAATTTGACATGTGTATTTGAAATGGCAACTATACTTGTTATAAAATAAACAAATAATATATAAAACTTTATATCATGTTATGTTATGGTGTAACGTATTGTAATATTATTACAATAATTATTTTTCCGGTGTAAAGAAGCCATACATCATGATCACACTTAGAATTTTACTCTTTTCCTTTTCTTTTAGAAATTTTTTTCTAAAATATTTATGAAATTAGGAATTTTTACTCGCAATGCAGTGGTAAACTTATATAACATTAAATAAAATAAGTTTATTTATAGCAATATTAACTAAGTTTAGTCACACAAAAGAAAAGGTTAAATGTCTAGTATGCCCATAAAGATATCGACAGTATTATTCAGAAAATTGATGTTGAACTTGTCATTCTACTAGATCGTGAAAGGTAGTTGAGGCGTTCATCGACGAGATAATAGTAATAACATAACTCTGTTAATCAATTTAAATTATTCTTTCATTCTCTTTTAATTATAAAAAAGAATATAAGAAATGAATAATAAATTACATATTATACATATATAAATTACAAGACATCAAATTGTCCAACTCATCTCTTAACTAAAAAAAAAATACATAAATGCTTTCTTTAATTGCTAGTGACTTAACAGCGGTGGACCCATAATTTTTTTAATGGGTCGGAAATTTTTTATGATCATCCATATATTTCTAAATTCTACATTTTTAGTTTCGGGTCGGTTCTAGTCACATATTAAATGAAAGTTAAATGCTAAATTAAATTTTAAATACATAAAAAAATATGTCAATTTTCATTAGAAATGTATAATAAATGTATAATAAGTCTAAAGTTATTTTCAGTAGGTTTTATTTTTAAAACCAAGTCATTACATCATCTATAAATAAAACATTAATAAAAAATATATTTTTCAAGATAACAAAAATTATGGGTTGTATGACACGACTAAACTTGTTTAATAAAAAAAGTACTTATTAATTTTTTACATTGTTGAAATAATTAAAATCAAGAGGCTAGACTTTATTATTTCACATTCTGGATTCATAAAAACATATAAAAAATTATAGACATAATATATAAGTAGTTAAACAAGTCTTTTGCATGTTTGATACGTGAGCTACGCGCATCATCTCTAATTTGTTAAACACGATAAGAACTGTTTTGTCAGCCCTAGGTTGTAACCACGAATAGAGCGTTAGCCAATAGTAAGCAGGTCCAACAAAAAGTATTCATGTGAAAATTGGGTAGTTGGGGCTTGAGGTGGTAACAACGATCCAACTATGTATAACTAGATCTGTGATTAAGAGCATTCACAACTTGTTCTCTATTTTGATATGAGTGGGTGCACTATATTATAGAGGATAGTTGTAAGTGGTTATGAGTGAAGGAGATGGAGAACTTATGAGGGTTGTACCTTGTTTCCCCATATTTGGAGAAATATGGGAAAACACGGTATAATCCCCATAATTTTTTTAATATTTTTTACAGTGGAGTGGATGAGAGAGAAAATGTAATGATAAATGTATAAAAAATATTATTTAATTAGAAAGAAGAGAGAAAAATAGTGGTTTATTGTAATTATAAGGATGGGGATGGAAGATGGATTGTGAATGCTCTAAATAATTAAACAATCTTTTCATGCCTTTAGTATTGTAATTTTATAAATTATAATCGATTGTTTATTAACTATTAGGTTAATTATATATTAACTATTAGGTTAATTCATTTATGGTTGGGTCATTGCTTCAATGAATTTATATTTTTAGAATAGTGATTTGGTATTTGGATAATTGGATTTATAGTAATTAATGGAGTAATTAACTATAGGTTTAAATAGTTGTTGGGCTTATATGAAAATTTTAAAATATGTGTTAATTAGCTTATAATAGGTTTATATTTGTAAAAATTTAAAATATTACATTGGTTTTTTTGGAGTCGGTGTCAAAATTCCTTGAGGGCCGTAGGAATCTTTTGGGGGTCAATGTTAAAAATTCAAAAGGGTCGGTTTCAAAATTTAGTGAAAGCATGTCGGGATTAATGCGTATATATACCAAAGAGCTAAAATTTACATGCTGTGCTCAGTGGCGGAGCTTGAACATATCCGTAGGGGGGCGGGGGCAAAATTAATTTATTTTAGGGGGACGAACTCGAGTTTTATATAAAAATTTACACTACCCGATCAAAAATTTACACTAACGGACTAAAATTTAACATTACGAACGAAAAAAAGAGGGGGGGCAGCGCCCCCCCCCCCCCCCCCTAAATCCTCCGCCACTGGCTGTGCTGGCGACCCCACCCCCACCCCTAAGGTCCGCAAATGAGTGACTACTCTCTATATAAACGTAGACATACATCACATTTTCTCACAATTTCAATTCTTCAACATAACATTTAAGTGAGAGGTCCATCTTCATGGCAACCATAGCCAAAGTTATCCCCGTATCTCACATCATCACCATCTTCATTCTTCTTAATGTTTCAGGTATTATTCTCATATATCACGAACTACTTTTATAAACGCGTAAACAACTTTTGAAGCGCTATTTTCTCTTCAGTTTTAATTTTTCCAACCCAAGTGACTTACTTTGTCGGAACGGAAAACATTATATGCAGGTACATTAATGTTAACCGATGCAACGGATGAATATATCACCAGTAAATATGACGTTAATCAAAAGTGGGTGTGTCGTGAATTTTTAGGGCCTTGTAACTCGTGTGGGACGTCTTGTTGCAATGCAAAGTGCGTTAAAAAATATAAAGATGGAACAGGGATGTGTGTTAAGTTTGATGAAAATGGTGTAACAAATTGCCGATGTGAACATCCATGTGGAAGATAAATAATATATATTAAATCTTATTGATTATATTAAAAGTGTTTTTCAATTAACTCAATCAAGTTTAAAGAATATTTCATATTAAAAATCATATTATAATAGGCCACCGAGCTTAAAAATTTAAAGATAGTAAATTATGGGTCAAGAAACTATCATATCTTAGAGCATTCCACACATCGTATTAATGTGAATGTGTTTCCTATAATATGAGGATGGTTGTGAGTGAAGTAAAAAGAAAATTTATAGGGATTGTACGGTGATTCTCTATATTTGGAGAACACGATACAACCCTCATAAATTTTTTAATATTTTTAAAAGTGGTTGTAAAAGAAGATGAGAGAAAATATAATAATAAAAATATAAAAAGTTTTTGTTTAATTAAAAAAAATAACAAAATTATGTTTTTAATGTAAATATGATGATGAGTATTGGAAAGTTAGTATGAATGGTCATACTTGAAAATAATTAGTTTCATCCACTAATAATAGTTTAGACCGTAGGAGTAGTCAAGAAATGGCTATGTGAGGGGGTTGGGGGTGCGGTCCCGGTTGGGAAACGGATAGGTGGGCCCGATTAAGATAACACCTATTCTCCGAAGCAGGGTCGTACATTTGCCGTTAAAAAAAAAAAGAAATGACTATGTACACTACACCAAATGAAGTATGGTCCAATCATGTGTCAAAAACACTGAATAAAGAAAAAGGGAATCTATGAAGAGATCTTGTAGCATTCACGTGAAATTTCTAAAAAGAAATATGAGTGTATTTATTGTATTATATGAAATGATTTTTGAATAGATGTAAGTAAATGAGAGAGAAAAATATTATTGTTGATTGGTATATTTGAAATATTATTGTTCAATTCTTATAAATTTCTTAATATTTTTTAAAGTTGTGAGTGGAGAATATAAAAAAAAAGTAATGATAAGTGTATAAAAATTATTATTTAACTGAAAATAAGAGATAAAAAATAATGATTTTTAGTGTAATTATATGAATAAGGTTAAAAAATTTATTGTGAATACTTTTAGGTTGTGATACAAAAGTATTTACGAGTAGATCACACGAGCAATCTTATTTGAAATTAAACATAAAGTTATATAACAACTTGGTAAATAGGAAAAGATTAAATAAGTACTGTAGAACCTTGTGACAAATGTATGTTTATTTGCATATAACTAGTTATGAACTCGCATTACGACATATACGTTAAACCATAAAGAAAATGTTGTAATGTGTAAAGCTAATTAAAAAAAAGACTTCAAATGTTTTAATGCTATTATACTTAATGATATAAATATTGAATTAAAAATCAATTTAAAAGTAGTTATACTTGTTTCCAAGAGCATTCATAATAAGTTCTTCATTTTCAATTTGAGTGTGTACTCTATAATTTGAGGGATGGTTGTTAGTGGTTGTGAGTAAATGAGGAAGACTATTTATGGGGAGTGTATCGTGATACCCCATATTTGAGAAAACATGATACAACCCTCATAAAATTTTAAAAAAATATTATTAATAGAAAAAAATAGTAAAATAGTAGTGTTTTTAGTGTAAATATAAGGATGGAAACATGGGGTTGAGAAAACTAGTGTGGATGCTTTAAAAGAATCGAACAACTAACCATGTATAAAAGAAAAAGAACCAACCACACAAGTTAAATCACACCGGATAATAAACAGCACAGGTAATATACATAACTTATTTATAGAATCCACCACCGACATTACTTTTTAAAAGATATCTATTTATTATAATAAAAGAAAGTTTTAGTCGGACACTTGGCATAATTCAAAAGCCTCTAATTCTAATTTTCCCGCATCTTTCTCCTATTAAATAATCACATTAAATACAAATGATGTTAATTAATCTTTTTAGATTAAAATCAAATTATTTTTAAAATACGAATTATTTAAAATTAGTGTTTTTAATTAATAAAATTGTTATAAATTAAAATAATTAAAATTCAGAGTTATAATGAAGTTTTTTTAGAAATGACACTTTTTTGAAATGGTTTGTTTTGAAACAAAATGTTTGAATTTTTTTTTCAAAAAAAACAAAGAAATTATTTTATTACTTATAATTATTACTCATAAGTAATTTCAATTGTATCGTATATCAAAATATAGTTTTATACATAATAAATTTCGTTATTCATTATTTAATATTTATTTAATAAACCCGTGTAATACACGGGGAACTAACCTAGTTAATTATAATTATATACTTTTTTTGAATGGATAACATATACTTCAAGTTCGTTCACCCGAGTAAACCTATTAGCGAAAGACCACTTACATATGCTATCACAAACAATGCTGGTGACTTGATCTACCCACCATTTTATGGGAAACCACCAACCAAAGACTCACGGTAGAAACCCTTGACCCATTTGAAACATATTGCACCAAATGAAAACCAACTGATCACGACATTCTTTATGAAAACCCATAAGATGTCGCTTTCTTTCAAACCAATTGATTTGGGTTGGGAATAATAATTATATACTATTGCATATATCATTGATATCTACACTACTAAACTTCCATTGGTTCATCTTGTAACTATTTTTGTTCAAAGACAAACTAAAATAGCAAGTTAGCCTAGTGGTAATATAAGTTTTCCTAGACCACCTTTCACATGTTCGACTCCAACCCTTATGTCCGCTATTTATTTTTCCTCACCCCTAGTAGCGTTTGATATACATGAATGAGGGGCGGAATGAAATGAACCATTGAGGGTGAATGAACAAAGACATGTTTGGTTGATGAAGGTAATAGAATGAACCATTACATAGTTGATTTCATTTCATCCACCCTCTTTTTTATTTCATCCATTCTTTCATCATTAGTCACTACACCACTCACTCACCCACCACAACAACCACCTCTGCCGGTCACCATCGCCCCGGGAAAACCAACGCCAGAGCCCGCCGTCTCAACCGGAAACCACCGAAGGCTACCGCCGCTACCAGGAACCACCACCGAAGGCCACCGCCGCCACCGGGAACCACCACCGGGAACCACCGTCGGCCATTTCCGTTGTCAGAAACCACCGCCACCTCCGGAAACTATTGCCGGCCACCGCCGCCGCCGGAAACCACCCTCGGGCCATCGCCGGCCGCCGCCAGTGCTCACCATCACCATCATAACCATTTTTACATTTCATTGATTCGTTTTTTCATACCTTGTTAGGTCTAGAATCAGTAGATCTAGTCATTATGTATAGGCTTAGTACTTGAATTAATATTTGTAATGAACTTTTGTATTTCATTATTATGTATGCATTAAATATATAGGTTAACCCATTTATATATGTGTTGATGTATGTATGGCTGCAGGTACAAACAAAATACTTGATCAATTATTAAAATTGACCAAGTGTAAGAAACATCTACGGATGAACATTTCGTTCTTCCGTAGATATATATTTTACAAGTAACAAAACATCCGAAGATCATCTACGGATGAACAAAGTCAACTGGAGTTCCAAGTGTTCAAGAAATGCTGCGGAAGAACAAGAATACTGCGGAAGAACAAAACATCTGCGGAAGAACAAAACATCTGCGGAAGACAATATTTCTGCGGAGTCCAAACACTTGCATAATACAAGTGTTACAAGTCAACAAGGCGGTTATTCGAATCCCGAGAAATCCGATGATTCCTTATCAGAAACAAATCAAATCCCAAGAGATCCGGTGTTTCCTATAACTGAAACATCTTTGTCTATAAATATGGATCCTAGGTTTCGATTCAAGACGATTGAGTCAGACGATTGATTGATTGAGAACAGCAATAGCATTACAACAATCATCAAAAGTCTTTCGATCATCAAAACATATACAACATCATAGCATTCATTGATTCATTCTTTTGTAATCACCAACACATTATAATAAAACATTAATTAATCTTTAATTGTGTTTTGTTTCGTGTGTTCTTGATATTTCATTGATATTGAAAGTTGCTTAAATACAATTAAACCAAATCAACGTTAATTCCGCTAACGTTGACTTGACATCGATTCACACTGATAATTCCTGTCGACGATCCTTGGATTCACAGGTGGTATCAGAGCCAAGTGCTCATTGATTTAGATCAATTGATCTATCAGTGTTAGTTGTGTTTTAATTGTGTTTGTTTTCGTTTAACAGCAATTTTTAATTAACTTGTTTCTATATTCAAATCAATTGAATAGTAGATCTTGTTAACATCATGAGCAACTTCAGTGGTTCATCTTACCAACCCCCGAAGTTGGAAACAAAAGCAGATTTCAAGTCGTGGAAAATCAAGTTCAGGAATCATGTAAACTATACTGATTCTGACTTGTGGATTTCCATCACTGAAGGTCCTTATATTCCACTCACTCTTGGGCCGGATTATAATGATAAAAATCAACCAATCAGCACAAAAGATCTATCACCTGATGATGTCAAAAAGGTTAAAGTCGATATAAAAGCATACAGTCTGCTTAGTATGGCTTTACCTGAAGAGATATTAATCAGGTGTGAGAACTATAAAACAGCTCACTCCTTATGGAAGATTCTTCACACTCTCTGCGAAGGGAGTGATGAGATAAGAAGTATAAGGAGAGACACCCTCAGATCACAATATGAAACCTTTCATCATATTGAGGGTGAATCAATTTCTCAGCAACTTCATAGATTCATGCAGTTAGTCACTGAGATGAATATTCTAGAGTTGAAGTATACTAGTGAGGAATTAAACAAGAAAATGCTCCACACTTTGCCAGAAAGTTGGAAGCATACTGTGTCCATGTTCAAGAATACTATAGATCTGAAAGCAACTGGTTTAGATACTCTGGTTGCAAAAGTGGAAGCTCTTGAAATGGATGAAAAATCAAGAAACAAGAGTGTGAGAACTCATGTCTCACCCTATCACTTCAAAGAAACAAATAATGTAGGAAGTGCATTTATTTCAAACAATGAAAGTGATAACTCTTGTGCTAGGAGTGATGATGAGGAGGAAGTTAGCTTCTATGCTTCAAAACCCTCAAAGAAATCATCTCAAGACAAGCAGCAGAAGAATAAAGGAAGAACTGCTGATAGACAAGATACATCTGCAGCAACAACTAAGTCTTCCTTTTCAGCAAATCAGTCAGAACCAATAACTGTGATATTGGACTCTGAAGAACAAAGAGCAGCCTTTGCAGCTTTTAGCTCAAGTTTTCAAGCATACCTGGGAAGCTCTCTAACATCAGCCAATATCTGTCAACAAGACTTAGAAGAACTACCCCCAGATGTAGTGGAAGAGATGGATCTACAATGGCAGATGGCCATGATTGCTTATAGAGCTAAGCAATATCTCAGGAGAAATAAGAACTTGGCTTCAGCAAGCAGAACATCAAAGATTGGTGTTGACAAATCAAAAGTGAGATGCTACAAATGCAATCTCTATGGACATTTCTCAAGAGAATGCAATCAACAGTCTTATCCAGAGATGAGACAACATCAGCAGCATTAACAACATCAGATTCAAGCAAATCAACAATCTTCTCAAAGACCTCTGCACAAGCAATCTCAACTGATCAATGCTTCCCACCAGCCACCAAAGAATCAGCAGGACCAAGTAACTCAAAGGAGTCAGGGCTGATCATACTTCAAGATGGAACGTGTGACTGGAGTTTGTATGAGAAGGAAGTTTTGGAAGAAAATCAAGCATTGATGGCCCATATGGATCAAACAGTTCCACCAATGGCAAAAGAGGTAAAAGAAAGATTGTGTTCATCAACTTGTGTTGAGGAAGTTGAACGATATAGAGTCCATGCTCAACAGTTGGCTGATAAAGTAAAAGAAACAATGATTTTGAATGAATCTCATGTTAGAGAACATAAATTATATCAAATAAAAATTAATTCTTTGCAAAAGGATTTAGAAAAATTTGTTTCTGAAAATTATAGCCTAAAAGCCCAAGTTGAGCATTTGACCACTTCCTTAACAAAATCCATGGCTGATCATGCATCAACTGAAGTGAAACTTCAGAAGTTTCAATTATCATCTCAGCAATATGAGAAATTACTAACTTCTCATATTGAATCAAAGAAAAGGTCTGGGTTGGGTTATAATGCGGTTGCACCACCTATAAATGATAATTACACATCCTTACCTACAACAATGACAAACACTCTGTCAAATCATTTTGTGCCTAGCACTAAATTTGAAAAAGATTCAACTAAAACTAAAATTAATGATAAAGCTGAGGTGAGTGAAACTGAATCATCTGAATCAGAATCATTAGATCAAAATGATTCAGAATTTGATTATGATAAGTGTGATGACTTGGATGATTCTGATGAACATGATGTTGATCAAACAAGCACTGGTAAAAATTTTCAACTGAAAGCCCATATTCCAAAAGTGCTTGAAGAAACAAAGTTGCCATATCCTCCTAAACAAAGAAACATGCTGAAGACCATCTGCAAGAGGATAGCTCAATTGAATGAAGGTCTTCAAGAACTAAGTATGCAAGAATCCTCCAAGAAATTGACTGATGAATCTGTCATCACTGAGGAAAGAGGAAAATTCAAAGGAAAGAAAAAGGCATCAGCAGATCATCAACTGAACAAGAAAACTTCAGCTGCTGATCTCTGATTCAGCTCCAAACGATCAAAATGTGCACAAAAATGAAAAAGGTGAAGCACATTCAAAGCTAAAGAAGAAAGAGCCACAACAAAAATCAGCAAACAAAAGGAATGATTCTGAGAAAGAATCAGAAGAAAAGTATTGCAAATGGTGTGACATGAAAAATCACAACACTGAAGATTGTTACTTCAGCAGTTATTGTTCTATTTGCAATATGAACAATCATATGACTGCTGATTGTTACTTCAACAAACATTGTTCTATTTGCAACAAAAATAATCATTCCACACAGGAATGTTATTTCAACAAAAAGAACAAGACAAAAGGATCAAAGAAGAAGAATCAGACAAATCTGAATCAGATTCCCAATCCACGGATTCTGCAAAGGGTTCAAAACTGAAGAAGCATGAACAAAAATCAAAGGCAAAACCAAAGGACAAATCATCATCAAGTGTTAAGATACTGAAGAAAAGATCATCTTTCCAGCAGTCAAAAACACCACACAAAAGAGTGGATTTGTCAGACAAGGAATCAAAGGATGATGATTCATTCTTTGATAAATTTGAAAAAGGCATTCATATACCTCTTTCAAAAACAAAAGATAGTGAAACATTTAAAGGTTCACTATCAAAACAAAAGAATCAAACAAATGAAGTTGATCTAAGTAAAGCAGAAAATATGAATCATGAATCTACTTCATCAACATCCCATTCAGCAGAATCATCCTCATCCAAATCAAATCAGAATGAATCAATCAAATCTGAAACTGAAACTTCAAAAAATATTCTTGAAAGAGTAACTGTTTTAGATCCTGTTGACAAACCCAAGATCACTAAGACTTGGGTTGTCACTTCTAACTGATTTTCTTTTCTGATTGCAGGAACAATATTGGAGAGCTGACAACATGTGGTATGTTGACAGTGGTTGTTCCAGGCATATGACAGGAAACTGTTCTCTTCTCCATGATTTCAAACATAAAAATGCTTCTTATGTGGCATTTGGTGGGGATAAAAAGGGAGGTAAAATTGTTGGTGAAGGAATGATAACCAATGGTGTACTTAAATTTGATAAAGTAAATTACTGTAAAAACTTACAGTATAATTTACTTAGTGTATCTCAAATCTGTGATCAAAACTACACTACATTGTTTGATGACACTAACTGTTACATTCTTAAGCCAGGATTTATTGTCCCAGAAGATTGGATTCTCCTCAAAGCAGCAAGAAAAGGAAACACTTATGTGTTGGATATGAACAACACTTCTCTCACAAAACATGAAACTTGTCTTATATCTAAACTTTCAGAAGATTTGTCACAATTATGGCATAGAAGACTTGTTCATTCTAACATGAAAAATATGAATAAATTGGTGAAACATGACCTGGTCATTGGCTTACCAAATAAAGAGTTCCATTGCTCAACTCATTGCTCTTCTTGTTACAAAGGAAAACAACACAGAGTGTCACATAAACCAAAAACAATCAATACTAATACTACACCACTCAAATTGCTTCACATGGATTTTTTGGTCCAACCAATGTAATGAGCATTGGAAAAAGGCAATATTGTTTGGTGATAGTTGATGATTTCACTAGATTTACATGGGTCTTTTTCTTAAACAAAAGAGTGAAACATCAGAAACATTAATGGACTTTGTCATCAAGATTGAGAATCAACTTGATACAAAAGTCAAAATTTTCAGGAGTGATAATGGTACTGAATTTGTTAACTTTGAACTAGATTCTTTTTGCAGGAGCAAAGGAATTGCAAGACAATTCAGTGCACCAAGGACTCCACAACAAAATGGAGTTGCTGAACGAAGAAACAGAACTCTCATTGAAGCAGCAAGAACAATGCTAGCTGATTCACAACTACCTATTACCTTTTGGGCTGAGGCTGTGAATACTGCATGCAATGTTCAAAATAGAACATTAATTGTCAAAGAACATAACAAAACTCCTTATGAGCTCCTATTTAAAAGAAAACCTTACATAGGATATCTAAGAGTATTTGGGTGTCAAGTAACTGTTTTGAACATAAAAGAGTCATTAGGAAAATTTTCAGAAAAAGCATATGATGGTTTCTTTGTTGGATATTCTTCAACATCAAAATCATATAGAGTGTATATTCCACAGCATAACATTGTGGAAGAGACCCCTAATGTATCTTTTGATGAAAATGTATTCACCAAGTCAGTTAAAGGTTCATCATGGTTATTTGACATAGATGCCTTGTCTAAATCTTTTAACTATGATCATTTGACAAATGCAGGTTCTGATGAAGTATGCTATCCATTTGTTCCACCTATTATGACTGAAGTAACTTTATCTGCTGATCCCCCAAGGATACATCCATCTTCAAGTGACAACACTTCAGCAGAAGCAGATATTACATGTGAAACTGAACAAAATGCATCAGGAGTTCCTTCGGAAGAACAGCATGCATCAGGAGAAATTCCTTCGGAAGAACAGCATGCATCAAGAGAAATTCATTCGGAAGAACAGCATGCATCCGGAGAAATTACTTCGGAAGATCAGCATGCATCTGGAGAAATTCCTTCGGAAGACCAAAATGCATCCGGAGAAATTCCTTCGGAAGACCAAAATGCATCCGGAGCTCCTACGGAAGATCAGCATGCATCCGGAGAACTTCCTTCGGAAGACCAAAATGTATCCGGAGCAACTCCTACGGAAGAACAAAATACTTCCGCAGAAGTTCCTGCGGAAGAGCAAAATCCAACTGCAGATACTTCTGTAGCTCAATCAACAGAGACTCAATTTGATTATTTCTTGAATTCTCAAATTGAGATGAATCAGTCAGAGGCAATGGAAATGACTAATCTGGAATCATCCATTCCAGTTGAGTCAACTCCATCCATGAGAATTCATAAAACTCATCCACTTAACAATATCATTGGAAATCCTGACAAGAGAACTACAAGGAGCCAAAGTGGTACAGCCAACCTTTGTCTCTTCAACTGTTTTCTTTCTCAAGTGGTGCCTCCAAACATTACAGCTGCTTTAAAAGACAATAGCTGGATTGAAGCTATGCAAGAAGAGCTTCAACAGTTCAGAAAGCAAAAAGTATGGTGTCTTGTTGATTTACCTGAAGGTCAACATCCTATTGGAACTAGATGGCTATACAAAAACAAACTGGATGATAGAGGGATTATTGTCCGAAACAAAGCAAGGTTAATAGCACAAGGATACACTCAAGAAGAAGGCATAGATTATGATGAAGTTTTTGCACCAGTTGCAAGAATTGAGGCAATAAGAGTGTTCTTGGCATATGCATCATACAAGAAATTCACTGTGTATCAAATGGATGTCAAGTGTGCATTCTTATATGGAAAAATTGATGAGGAAGTTTATGTGTCTCAACCCCCCGGATTTGAAGATCCTCATTATCCTCACAGGGTATACAAACTAGATAAAGCCTTGTATGGTCTTCATCAAGCACCAAGAAAATGGTATGAAACACTATCATCCTTCTTACTCAAGCATGGCTACAAAAGAGGAACTATTGATCAGACACTCTTTCTCAAACAAGAACATCAAGATCTCTTAGTAGTTCAAGTATATGTTGATGACATTATATTTGGATCAACTAATAAGAGATTGTGTGTGAATTTTGAAGAGCTGATGAAATCTGAATTTCAGATGAGCTCAATGGGTGAATTAACATTCTTCCTTGGCCTTCAAGTTCATCAAAAAGCAGATGGAATATTCATCAATCAAGAAAAATACATACATCAAATACTGAAGAAATACAATCTTGCTGAAGTATCCTCATGCAAAACACCAGCATCAACAATTGATAAGATTGCTCCTGATCCCACTGGAAAATCTATTGATCAAAAATTATTTAGATCCATGATAGGTTCACTTATGTACTTAACTGCCAGTAGACCTGATATTATGTTTGCTGTGTGTGTATGTGCTAGGTACCAATCTGATCCAAAGGAGTCACATCTCAATGCTGTCAAAAGAATTTTCAGATACCTCAAGGGAAAACCAGGACTTGGTCTATGGTATCCCAAGGATGGAGACTTTACACTCTACTCATACTCAGACAGTGACTATGGTGGATGTAACAGCAATAGAAAATCAACAACCGGTGGATGTCAATTCATTGGACCCAGGCTAGTGTCATGGCAGTGCAAGAAACAAACAAATGTTTCTGTATCCACAGCTGAGGCTGAGTACATTGCTGCTTCAGCCGGGTGTTCTCAAGTGCTTTGGTTACAAAACCAATTGCTTGACTATGGTTACAACTTTCTTCAAACTTCAATCTATATAGACAATTCTGCTGCTATGTTTATAACTGCTAATCCTGTGCAACATAGTAAAACAAAACATATAGAGATTAGGTATCATTTTCTGAGAGATTGCTCAGAAAAGGGATTGATCAAGTTAGTCAAAGTGGATACATCAAATCAGCTTGCTGATTTATTCACTAAAGCCTTTGATTCAGTCAGATTTAATTTTCTGATTGAGTCTCTAGGTATGATTAACTTAGATTAAATCAAGTTCAAACAAACAACATGCTGTGTGCAATAATGCATCAGTATGCCTTATGCATGGGAAATGATAGTAAACTATAGCTTTGCTATTTCTGCATAAACAAATAACAATATATCTCAACAAGTTTCTTGATATGTGAGTAGGTTCAACTTGAGTGGAAACAAATCTTAGTGCTTGCAAAACATAATATTGTCATAATGTCTGTGGGAAACTTCATTTTGAGAAAACAAAGTGAGTCTTATCCTAATGTGATCAAATCATTCATCTGAACACACTATGTAAAACACTTTATACTATCTATCTTTGCAAATCATACTCCCTCTGTTTTGTGTGAACAAAGACCTGGGTGTATGATCACCATACTGAATATCAGTATCAAAGGTGAAAAGATCATGCTCATCATCATCCCTCTGTTTTGTGTGAACAAAGACCTGGGTTAAAGGCACCTCTGTTTTACGTGAGTAAAGACCTGGTGACCTGATGATGATCATATCTAAAGCTCTCAAAAGAATCCTAAGTGATCAACTGTATATTATCCTGAGCTTTATCAACATCGCATCAATGAGATGCCAAACACATCTCAAGATAGCTATTATAATTTAAAGTACATAGTCTTAAGTGTGAAAAAATGATGATTTGACTTACAAAGGGAGGACAACACCTTTGTGAATCAAATGTGAAGTCCATGACAGTTATTTCTAAAACAATAAAACATGATAAACAGCAAGCCTAGTTGATACATGAGCTCTTGTATGGATTTATAAGGACAATATACTTGCAATCAGAACTTGTTTAGCATCAACTATACAACATAACTAATCAGGAAGAGGCTTAGCATTATAGTATGATCCCATCTTAAGTGCATCTGATCATTATCATATATTTAGAGTTTATGTTATTCCTCTTAAAGAAATTTATGATAAATGCTTAAGTTCATCATTAATCACAAATTTAGGGGGAGTAGCATTCATGAAAAAGCATCTATTTCAGCAGCAGCAATGTCTATATCTTTATCAGTTTGAAGAAATTGAAACCTGAGCATCGCCTTAGCCGTTGGTTACATGAAATTTATTTTAAATTTCCTTGTACTAAATTGTCATGTATACAAAGCCAACGAGGTCCTATAGCAATAATTGGTTCAACCAATGGAGTTGGGCCATACATACAACTGTGTGTAAATCAATATTAGTATAATAATGTTTATCCGTAGATTGGTAAACTACGGATAAATAAAGATCAATCAGTAGAAGTTGTTGATCCGTAGATGTACTACGGAAGAGTAAATTGTGGATCACAATTAATGTGAAATTACTTCTACGGAAGAGTACAATGTGGGACCCACTGAATAAATCCGAGAAAATTAATATGTCTGAGGGTATAAATAAAGAGATTTGACTTGTCAAATGCATTATTCACTTTTTCAGCTCACTTTTTCAGACCTAGAAAATCTCTCAACAAATTTTTCCCACTATTCTCAACATTCAAAATTTACCAAATCAAACCTTAAGCAAACATACATCTGTGTTCTTAATCAGCGTTTATTAAGATGGATCAACGATTTGTAAAAGAGCATAATGTGTGTGCTTTCTTGAACCCTGACGATCGTGTGTCAGAAGGATGTCAAGAAATTATGAGATATTTGAGAAGATCAAGGGTTTTCTATGCATTATCTGCAAAGCCAACGATTTATCGCTCGCATATCAGTGATTTCTGGAATTCTGCACGTATAGAAGAAGATGATGAAGGAATTATTGCAGAAGTAAAGAATCGAAGGCTGAGAATAGACGAACAAACAATAAGAAGGGTACTAGAACTGGGAGATGTTGAAGCTGGACACCCTGATGTATTTGATAATGAATACATAGAAAAGGTTTTTCTTCTAATGGGGTATGATGGAGACTTTGAAAAGGGAGAAATCAAGAAGGGAAGACTCTGCAAGCCATACAGATTTTGTGTCACACTTATCTGAAGTGTATGTCAAACAGAAAATCTGGGCTTGACAGATTTTCAAGACATATACATCTGGTATTATTGGCATCTTTGAGGGAAGGACCTACAACTACTCAAAGTACATCTTTAATTGTTTGTGTGATCACATTAGAGTACAGAAGGCTGATAAGATGTATATGTTTCCAAGGTTCATTCAGCTCATCATTAATGCAGACCTGCCTGGAACATCTGTGGAGGGTGGTGTGTTTATCCAAGCACACCTTGGCAGATCTGTGCTGAACAAAATCTCAGGGAGATATGAAGGAGAAGACATAGACATGTTTTCTCATGTGATTGATGCTAATGCAGACATACCTCAAGAGCTAGTTTGGGAAAATGAGGAAGAGAGCTCTGCTACCAGCTCTGCTCAAGACACTCCATCACCAGAAGCATCACCTCAACAACAAACACCCCAAGTTCAATCACCAGCCAGCCAAACTACAGAACCTATCTCTCCAATCCTCAATCTATCACCACAACAACAACAAACACCCCAAGCTCAATCTCCTGCCAGTCAAAATACTGAACCAATATCTCCCATTCAACCCCAATCACCAATTCAGCCTCAGATGCAACTCTACCAACAACTTCCAAATTCAGATACTGAGAGTATCTACACTGGAGAGACAGAATTAGTCTCAGAAGCAAGTACAGTCAAACTGTCATTATCTAAGACTGAATCCCCTGTGCATTCAAATGAAACTGAACAAGTTTCTCCAGTGATTGATCAGCAACAACAACAAACTCTTCAAGAGCATGAAGATCAAGCCACTGAACCAAAGTCAAGCTCAGCAAGTGTTGATCATGAGGAAGTAAAAGAAGATGAGATTGAGTCTCAGCATCAGGAAAGAGATACAGAAGCAGATCAGGTTGATGTGATTGCTTATAATGAAGATGATCTGAGTGATAATGACATTCCTGTGAGCAAAAGTTATCTGGTGGCTGAGTACAACAAACTTGTGGTCAAATCAAATAAAAGAAAGGCAAGAATACAAGAGCTGAAGGGCATAATAAAAGAAAAGGATGAAGAATTGATAAGTCAGCAAGCAAGAATAAAGAGACTGAGAGAAGATGCTCAAAGTGATAAAGAAGTCATTGATGCTCTGCTAGACAAGGAAGCTGAGCTTATAGAGTCAGCAGAGACTGAGAAGAAAGAGAAAGAAAAGGTCATGAAGAGACTTGAACAAGCATCTGGCACTATGACTGCTCAGTCTAACATCATAAAGAGAAAAGAGGAAGAAATTGAGCAACTTAAACTGAAAATCAGTTCATTGGAATCTCATGCTAAGGCCTCAACTGCTCAAACAAAACAAAGTCCTGAGGCATCTAAAGAAATGATCTTGTACTCAAGGAAAAGAAAGTACCTTGGTACTGCTGAGAAGAAGCCGACCACTTATGAAAGTATTTCAAAGAAACAAATGCTGACTTCTCCTGAACACACCCCCTCAATAGACTTATCTACTGAGAAGCCCATCTCTGAAAGAAAGATGAAAGTGATAAAGAATTGGGAAGAATTAATCAAAGAAGACTCTCCTCCAAAACAAGAAGTCTCAAAGGCTGATGATCTTCTGACTACAAGTGACATACTTGAAGAGAGGCCTAAATCAACCATGTTCATGACACTTATAAACCATGGTTTCCCTTATGACATGGTTGAAAGACTAAACATGACAGAGATGAAGAACATGTTAAAAGAGTTTGAGCTTGCCTGCTTCATGATTCCAAACTGTGATTATGAAGCCTTCAGCACCTTTCAATCAATTCAAAACACAAAGAAGGAGTTGGGACATTGTGACACAGCCAAGCTGAGCAAATACAACATGACTTGCTGGTTACAAGGACATAACTACAAACCTCATGAGCTTAAAGGAAGATCAGTAGGGGAACTCAGAAGGATGATGGAGCATGTGATGAAATTGAGCTAGATACAGGAGTAAAATTCAGAACTGAAGCTCCACATCCATCTTATGAACAACAAAGCAAACTTCCTGCTGAACCTATAACTGTTGAACCTAAAGATCAGCACAAAGGAAAAGAGAAATTGATTAGAGAGCCAAGGGAAGTCATCCCCGGAAAAGTATGGCCACTTGGGACTGCAGTTAGAGAAATAACTGAGCAAAAGTCCACTCTAATACAACTGATAGATCATCTCACAACTCCCAGCTCTGCGGAAGAAAACAAGATCATGGCCTGGAAATATGATCCAGACTGGGATTGTGCTGTTATTAAAAGAACATCTGGAAGAGTTGAATACTTCCATGATGTACTCTCAGTGGTGAGTCTGCCAGAGAACGACATCAGAGACCTTCAAAGTTTAATCATCAGCAATTATCCAATTCACCCTAGAGGAAGAGACTTCTCAACTCTAGTGGGAAAGTTGAAGACAAAATTTAAAGATGATGTGCTGATAGAAGCTAAAAGAGAAGATATAGAACATCAGAAGAGAATCAAAGGGCTCAAAAGATACAAGTCCAATGCCTCAGAACATGTAGATGATGAATTCTTGAAGAGGATTGGCTACAACAACAGAAACAAAGCAGCTCTTAAATGCATTGAAGGGACTCAATTCACATACCCAATCACTGAATGGGGATATGTAGAGAAGACAAAAGAGTTGGTCCTACTGAGAAATGCTGAGAACAAGAAAGCTGAAAAGATCAGAATCTTTGATCCTGTGGAAATCAAACTGCTCCATCCCAGCTACACCTCATACCTAAATGACAAATTCTTTCCCAAGCTGTCTGATGAACAAGCACAAAATGATCTGTTCCTACATGTTCATGTGATTCAAGTAGTAGACAAACTACATGCCAAAGCATATAAAAGAAGAAGATTTAATGCTGGACTACTGAAGGGAACAACATTTGATGAAGTAACAGAACTAAGAATAACAGAACAAGATGAGCTAGAAGTGGTGAATAACAACAAGGTGCTAGACACACTCACTACAGAAGAAGATGTTCTGGGAATTAGTTATGAGACTTTGAAGAAGATCAGCAAGATGAAGATCAACTATAAGTATGATGATCAGAAGACTGCTGTCTCCTACTTCTACAACAAGATGATCGCAAGAATCAAAGATCTTGCAGTTTTGAAGGACTGATTGCAAGTAGCTAAGCCTAAGGGGGAGTATTGTTAGGTCTAGAATCAGTAGATCTAGTCATTATGTATAGGCTTTGTAATGAACTTTTGTATTTCATTATTATGTATGCATTAATATATAGGTTAACCTATTTATATATGTGTTGATGTATGTATGGCTGCAGGTACAAACAAAATACTTGATCAATTATTGAAATTGACCAAGTGTAAGAAACATCTACGGATGAACATTTCGTTCTTCCGTAGATATATATTTTACAAGTAACAAAACATCCGAAGATCATCTACGGATGAACAAAGTCAACTGGAGTTCCAAGTGTTCAAGAAATGCTGCGGAAGAACAAGAATACTGCGGAAGAACAAAACATCTGCGGAAGAACAAAACATCTGCGGAAGACAATATTTCTGCGGAGTCCAAACACTTGCATAATACAAGTGTTACAAGTCAACAAGTCAACAAGTCAACAAGGCGGTTATTCGAATCCCGAGAAATCCGATGATTCCTTATCAGAAACAAATCAAATCCCAAGAGATCCGGTGTTTCCTATAACTGAAACATCTTTGTCTATAAATATGGATCCTAGGTTTCGATTCAAGACGATTGAGTCAGACGATTGATTGATTGAGAACAACAATAGCATTACAACAATCATCAAAAGTCTTTCGATCATCAAAACATATACAACATCATAGCATTCATTGATTCATTCTTTTGTAATCACCAACACATTATAATAAAACATTAATTAATCTTTAATTGTGTTTTGTTTCGTGTGTTCTTGATATTTCATTGATATTGAAAGTTGCTTAAATACAATTAAACCAAATCAACGTTAATTCCGCTAACGTTGACTTGACATCGATTCACACTGATAATTCCTGTCGACGATCCTTGGATTCACATACCTAACAAACAACATAAAATAATGATTAATTTATTACTAAAGGGTAACCAAACAAGACAACGGAATGTAATGATTTATTTCATTCTTTCATCCATTTAATTCCCTCATTTATTCAATTACTTCATCCATTCCATAACCTCATAACAAACATACCCTACTTTTTTTTCTTGGCCAATAAAAATTATGATCAATTGTATATATACCCTTGTAAATATCCCTTAAATGTATATATATATCCAAGCAAAAATTTTATTTGCATATATACCCAATTTATTGTTATGACAATATTAGTCTTCTAAAAATTAACAAACACTTACAAATAGGTATATGCCATTTAAAAGTTTTATAGGGAGATATATACTTTTAATCTATTTGTCAATTATAAGATTTGTAAGGAGAAATTTGCCAATTATGAAGTTTTAGTAAAAGTAAGAAGAAATTAGTCAATACATAAACTACTTTACATGAAAATGGGTAAATATGCCAATCATGAGGTTTTGTAAAGAGATATATGCATTTAAAATTTTTTGTTTGGGTATATATGCCATTAAAGAGTTTTAAATGGGTGAATATGCTTTTAACCCTAAAAATTAAAACCAACTTCATTATAGAACATAATTTATAGCTTCTTAGAGCATTCACAACCTATTTCATATCCTTATCTTTATAATTTAATTAAAATTCATTATTCCTTAAATTTATTTATACAGTGGTATACGGTGGTAACAATGAATCTTTATATTTGAAGATTTACTATAGCTGGCACAAAATTTTATGAATAATGAATGGATATAAGGATTGGAATGGAGGGGTGAAAATGAAGAAGTTTATGGTTTTTTCTTATATTTTATGGATGAAAAATAAATACAAAAAAATAGGTTGAGAATGCTCTAATAACTTTATTTTCAATAATATTAAGAGTAAATTACAAATATTATCATTTAAATATTACTAAAATTACGGATTTTATCTTTAAACTTTGATAATTACACTGGATGTCCTTTATTTGAAAAATTATCACACTTTTCGTCCTTTTCACTAACCGAAGTTAAATATTTTTGTTAAGTTTATGGTAAATGATATATTTACCATTGTCTTTTAAAGGACAAAATATATAACTTATACTAATCATATATTTTCTTTCTTTTATTTATTTACTTACTTTTCTTTTTTCTTTTTTACTCACCACTTTTATTTTACAAATTATGTTAAATATAATTAATAAATTAAATTAATTGTAAAAAAATAATTTCATTTATTGATTTTAATATATTACAATTTAGTTATTTGTTAAATTTAGTTAAATACTTTTATGCTAGAACAAATAAAATTTAAAGAACACCTAATAGGTTTTCAAAAAATTAAAAGTACATAAACTAAAAATGTAATTTACAAAAATTAATGAAACATATGATTAAAAAATAAACTAAAATACACATGGGTTTAAATAACACCGATTAATGAAAAATTTAAAGAACACCTAATAGTTTTTCACTAATATATTATTTTGTTTCTTTATGTTTTTATTTACTTTACTTAACTTTTATTTCTTTCTCTCGTATAAACATTTTTATTTTATAAACTTATCTTAATGTTATTAATTAATTAATTTAAACATTTTATTAAATTCAAATTTTATTTATGGATGATTAAATTATCTAATGTTTTCATTTTTTTACTTTAGTTATTTCACATTAGATAGAAATTAAACTAGTAATCGGTTTGTTTCACCGTCGATTTTTAACCCTTTTGGTATAAAAATTTCAACTATATCAAACAGTTTGTTTCATATATTATATTAGAATCTTATCAAATATCATATGAAATTAGGCCATGACTTTGTATTTTACTTAGTTATAATTACTCTATGTTAGGTCTTATATATGATTAGGTTTTGCTTAATATATAAAGTTTTTAATTATTCTTATTGAAAAGTTCGCTTCCATTTTAATTTTTAGTGGTTTATGTTTGATTTGTAATAAATAAAACTCTTTGGTAACCGTTTAAAAAAGCAAAATAATAATGTGTTTAATTATATAACATTTGTGATTTTTGTTTAATTAAAACTTAAGAGTAGTTGTTTGGACTTGTCACTATAGTGAACTTTTAGATAGGTTGGTCGTTACTTTATAAAAAAGAGAAAGAGAAAAATGTTAAAAGTCAATTCGAAGCCACGACCCGACGTGTAGAACAACCCACTAATCCATGTTGCCACCTTATTTTCTAATTTTCTAAAATTGATTGGGCCATTAATATTTTAAAACCTCACAATATAAATTTTTTATTAGCATACTTAAGCCTTGAATTTTTTCCCCGGTCTGTTTGCTTCTTTTATAGAAAAAATTAATACATAATCTTTTTATTTTTCTAAACATTTTATATATATATTATTGCAAATGGATTTTTTAAAATATATTTTTATTATAAAATAAATATTAGCCATCTGATGATTAAAAACTAATATTTAAGATAATAAATAAAAACTAATCATAACTCATATGGATGATTAAAAATAACTAGTTAAAAATATTTAAGATAAGTATTTAAAATAAAAAGTGGTTAAAAGTAAAAGAATAATAAAAAGTAAAGTTAATAAAATAAGCACACAAAGAAAGAAAATAAATCATAAAACTTACATATTTTGTTCTTTTGAGGGGTTAGGGGCAAATGAGCATTTACAAGAATGTAACAGCAAAAGTTATCTTCTATTAGTAAAAAAGATAAAAAAAGGTTACAAATTTTTAAATAAAGGATACTAAGTGTATTTATTAAAGTTTATGTACAAGATCTGTAATTTTAAGCATATTTAAAGGACAAAATTTATAATTTACTTAATATTAACAAGTTAAACAATTAAAGTTAAAATAGCCAAATAATTAAAATAAATTAACTTTAGTACTCTTAATTGTTTTATTTTTAAAAGTTTCATACACTAAAATGATTATGAAACTTTTTAATCTAAACTAAATCAAACTAAAAATTAGAAACACCTTGTTTTTATTTGTTTTTGTACAATATATATTCTTTCTTTTGAGGTTTTTCTTTATTTTAAAACTTTTATTACTTTAAATATGCTTATAAAATAGACCACCCTTGAAATTAGCTTTCATGTTCTTTAACACTTATATTCACAATAACATATTCTTCTCTTAAATTTCGAATATACGCTTAAGACGTGCTTATTTTTATCCATGTTTACATATAAACATTTTGTAAAACCGAGTCGCCATGCAATTCGATTGATTTCTACTAGTTTTTATTTATTAATGAAAAGTACAATAATTTGAAGAAAAATAAAAATGTGAGATTAGCCTATTTGAAACAGCCTACTGCATCTTAGATCGAAGGTTATGGGTTCAAACGCGGATATGACACAATTTAATTTGAAGTAATCTAAGAATGGATGCAAGGTAGATTTGTTGTAAAAAAAGAAAATGATTAAACTTCTTTAGAATGGGAAGAGAATAGTTAACGTTCATCTTATTATTAGACAAACTACTAATTAAGGGTACAACAAAAATAACAATTAATTTGATAGTACTTTCTTAAGCCATTAATACCATATCAACTGACAAAATACAAATAGCTTAATAAATATGTTTTAATATAATAAAATGGTAACTATGGATAACATGTGACAAGATCATATTCATTCTCAATAAAAAAAATTCGCTTCTCTCTTTTATTAAATAACTACATTAATTACTAATAATATTATCTAATTTGTTTTTAGCTTAAAATAGATTTTTAATAAATTAAAAAATAGATCTTTTAATTAATGTTATTTCTAAATAAATAAATATTAACATTTTTAACTAAAACATCAAACTTTTTCTAAACATACGAAATACTTTAGAATGTTTTTTATAATTACAATTCTCAAATAACACAATGCTAAAAATATAAATTTTTTTTTATAATTTTCAGTTCACTCATGTCATTTTTTATAATTTTTGAATAACACAATAACAAAAAATGTAAAAATTTTTTGTTTCAAGTTTATTGTGTAATTATCACAAGATATATGTGTAATCTTCATCAATTCGAAGATTACACAATATTCTGATGAAATTACACAATGAGTTAAAAAAACTTTTTTTATATCAACACTATACGTGTTTTAAAGATTAAAAAATGCTCGCTTTTATGGCGTAATTTTTTATAAATATAATATCGTATGTAAAAGTTATGAATGTTTAAAAAAATGTGGAACTTAAGAAGAGGGAATATTATCAATTTTGCCCCCAAACTAATTTGATCAAAAGTACACGCGTCAAAATTTTAATATTTTTTTATATATTTTAGTTTTTAAAAACTTTGTATTTTAGCCTTTTCCTAAATGGAGACCTTGTTAACATAGTTAAGTGACCCTTACGTTTTACTTACTAGTGCCGTGTGTTCTCAAAGAACGATTATGTGATGAGTTTGTTAAAAGAAAATGTCATCCATCATGATCATGCTTAATTTACATGAGTATTTGAAATGGCAACTATGCTTGTTACAAAATAATAAATAAATAAAATATATAGCTTCACAAGGCCGGTGCTTAAGATTTAAAGGTCTAGTGCAACCTTAAAGAATAGGCCCCAAATAAAAAGAAAATTATAATGGAATTTAAATTGTTTGTATGAGATGAAGTAATTAAATAAGTTAAATGATTTACTTAAATTACATTTAAAGTGTGTAATGAATTAATTTTAAGTGTTAATTAGGTAAATTTTATAGATGAATTTTTTATTATAAAAAATATATCACTATTAGTTACACATACCACTATTAGTTACACATACCACTATTCAATCCTAACCATAGATAAAAAAAATCAAAGGCTATGTAATTAAAATTAATTAAAGAACATCAATCAAATATTTACTCAAGTTTTAGTCTTCTATATAAATATGAAACAATTAATTTACATGCAACTCCAAATACAAAAGTTTAATACTTCATTCCAAAATAATAATCACTGACAATTAAACTTATATCTCCAAATACAGAACACAATTGTCAAAGTTTTAAACTATTATAATAACAAAACATTAATACGTAAAAGTCGCTTAGTAAAAATAAGATAAAATAGTCACTTGATAGGTTAAAGTAATTAATTTTAGAGTTAATTACGCAAATGGTCCCTGTGATTTATTGAAAATAACAGGTCTGGATACTAAGAGTTTTTTGTTGCATGTTTGGGTATTGTGTTTTCAATTTTTAACGAGTTAAGGTATTAACACTAACGGACGTTAACTTTTCTGTTAAACCTAAGGATATTTTTGTCTTTTCACTTTATATGAACTATTAATGTACATAAAGGGACTATTTATGTCATTTAGTATACATAAGGGATTGCTTGTGTATTTAGTATACATACATATATAGACATTTATATACATATATATTAAATTTCTAAGGTTTTTTCAGCACAATTTCTTCACCACCACCGCCACCCCCCACCGTCGGCCACCCACCACCCACCGTTAAATCCACCACTATCGCCGCCCACCTTTCATTCCACCACCGCTGCCCACCACCACATTTCAATCCACCACCGCAACCCACCACCACATTTCAATCCACCACCGTCGTTCCACCACCGCCGTTCTGTCACAGTCAATCCACTATCGCCCCCCAGCACTATTCAATCCACCACCGCAACCCACCACCACATTTCAATCCACCACCGTCGTTCCACCACCACCTTTCCACCATAGTTCAATCCACCATCGCCGTCGCCCAGCATTATTCAATCCACCATCGCCGCCGCCCAGCACTATTCAATCCACCACCGTCGCCACCCACCACCGTTCAAATCCACCATCGTTAGTGCCCATTCCCATTTAGTATCATCAACACCATTCAATCCACCACCACCCCTGCCCTAAAATTAACACCGAAAACCCTAAAACCGATAGTGGGGGAATATTGAACAATGATATCGATTAACGAAAGGGGGAGATTAGGGTTTACAGGGAAAGAGAAGGAGGGTTTGGTGATGACGACCGATTGTGATGATAATAAGGGTATCAGAGGTGGGCGATGGTGATGAAAATGTGCAGGATCGGGTTTTGTCACTTAACACTTGTTTTCTCTCAAACTCACTTATAATTGTCACTCAAACAAGATGAAGCAACGTCTTTGGCAAGAGTTGATAGTAATATAATAAGTAACAACAAGCAGAAATATTTTCAAGGCACTTGTATATATTATTTCTCAACTCAAGATTACAAGACACTTACAAGCATACTACAAGAGTTACAATGAGAAACTATATATACTAGATCCTACAGCCGGTTATACTTGATACCAGCTGGAAACCTAAGACTAAAGCATATACTACAATGCTATAGTTAAGGTATCTTAGATAAAGTATTATCTAAGATATGGTAGTCATGACATGTCCATGACTTACCTTTTGTCACCAACTAAAGATGGCAACTGTACTTAACATGAAAAGGTAAACAGTAGATTAAAGTATGGTCAACTACATGGCTTTTGAGAAAACGCCATGCAGTATCTCAGAGATTTGCAGCGGACTGTCAGACAGACCATACTTATGTCTACTGGATAATAGAAGTGTTCTTCCGAAGGTTAACTGGCTTCGGAAGAACAAGTTCTTCCGAAGCCACTTATACTTCGGAAGATGCTTCTATGCTTCCGAGGCTTTAAGGACTTCTTTATTCTTCGGAAGTTGACTTCAGAACTTTGTCTTCAAGTCTTGAACCTTCGGAAGTAGTTTCTTTACCTTCGGAAGTTGGAGTTCTCCTTCGGAAGTGTATTTTACACTTAGACTTCGGAAGAACTCTTTCTTCCTTCGGAAGTCCCACACTTGGCTTCGGAAGTCCTTTGCATGTAGTACTCAAAATCTTCTAAGTGTTATTGTTTTGGTTGCAACAGCCTCTTATGATCCAACAAACTCCCCCTAGGCTGATGCTACCAAAACTTCACTTATCTCTACTTCTCAAAGTTTTCAGCACCAGGGATAGAAGATATTTGTCTGTCTCTCTGTTCTTCCCGGAAGTGGTGCTGAGAAGCTTGTACAAGTCATTCGTGGATAGGAGATCCAGTCTATCACTTTGAATGACGTGTACCCTTTGTTGTGACCCCCTGAAGAGAGTTAGTTGACGGGAGTTGTAGTCATACTCCCATCTAACTATGGACTCAAGTTCAGGACCTTCAACCATTTGAAGAAAGGCTTTGCCTTTGGTTGCTGATCCTTTCCTTTGCTCCTCCTCTCTCAGTTTTGACTCCTCTTCGACCTTGCTTCTTGCAGTGAGCTCGGCCATGTGAAGGCTGCCTAGATGATTTCTGATGTGAGCAGCTACTTCGGAGTTTGAGGGGTTGGAGAATGGTTTCTCTGCTAACTCAGCAATATCGAATCTGCTTAAGTGTAGCAGAGATGAGGCATTCAGCCTGTTAATCTCACCATTCTCTCTCTCAACAACAAAGTTGTGAGAAGAGTCTTCGAACCTCCACTGGACTATCTTCTTTCTGGGTACAAGAGATTGTCTTGGTACCCTATCTCCTTTCTTTGTGTCCAGCAGAGTCACCAGCCTTCTCCTTAGCCTCTTTTCTTCCTCATTTAATGTATCTGAATTGAGGCCAAAGAGTCTTGCGGCTTGGTCCAAAGTTCCTCTTGGTAGATCAAGAAACTCATCTCTTGTGAGGGAACTTGAGGATCCATCAACATAAGTCAGGTTGACTGTATCCTCCTCACAAGAGATGTCGCTCAGAGTAGTGCAGTTGATGAGCTTGGTTTTGATCTCCTTGAATTCCTCCATTGAGAGATGTTTAGAAGGCTGAGGGGATGGTTTGGTTGGTTGTTGGGTAGGTTTAGGAGGTTGGGTTCTGGGTAAGGCTTTGGGTTGGATGATGGGTAGTTTAGGTGGTTGAGGTGAGGGAGTTGGTAGATGGGAAGGTGTAGGTTCAGGGGTGAAAGGTTCAGGTTCAGTTTTGATTGGGAAGGGAAAGGGTATTGGTTCAGGTTGATGTTGGGTTTGGATATTTGGCTGAGAGGTGGCTTTGAAGGTCATCCCCTGTCCCCTTCTATACATCTCCTTTCTTCTCCCTGCACGAATGTCAGCCTTGATGTCACTGACATGTCGTTGCAGGGTCTTTTCAGACATTGGACCCACTTGCCTGCCAGAGAAGCCGTGAGCTTTAAGATAGTTCTTCATCCAAGCTTTGTCACCTATCTTCTTGGCGGCAGACAGTCCAGCCTCTTCTTCCTTCTTCTTCTTCACTACCAGCTTCTCCCTTGCAGCTCTCTTTCTCTCCTTCTCCATTTGATCTTGCTCTTTGTTGAAGAGCCACAAGATCGTGTCATTGTTGTGTGGAGATAACTCATCTTGAGAGAATCCTCTGGAGAGTAGGAAAGTGATCCTTTCTCTCCTGAGCTGCAGATCAGCTTCTCTCTCTTTTCTCAGCCTTTCTTCTTCTAAGGCCAACCTTGCTTCTTCTTCTTTTTGCTGTTTTTGCAGCAAGGTTGCCTTTTCTAGCTCTATCAGCTCCTCTAATGGTAGCAGGAGTACATCTTCCGAGGCAGCTCCTAGACTGACTAGTCTATCAATTACCTCCACCCTTCTTCTATTGTTGATTGCCTCTTGGTTGGCTGCAGCTGCTTTTGAACTTGCAGCTAACAGTTTCCCAGTTGGCAGTCTTCCTTTCCTTTTAAGTTTCTCCAGCCTTTCTTCTTCCAGAAGCTCTTCCCTTTCTTCTTCAGAAGCTCTTCCGAAGTCATCTTCCTTTTACCTTTAATGTCTTCGGAAGTGCTAGACTTTGGTGGTTCTTGGGTAGAAGACTCAGGTTGGATGGTGGAGGTAGGAGCTGAGGTCAATGCAGATGTAATGGCTAGTGGTTGGCTGAGAAAATCCTCCCTATTAACCTCAGATGCAAGTTCCAGAATTGCATCTGTGACTATTAGATCATCGGAAAGAGAGAACAGTCCTTCCGCAGCAGCAATTTCAGCTTCGGAAGTTTGAGTTGGTTCTTCCGAGGCTTCAAATTGTGCTTCGGAAGCCTGTGAAAACACACCTTCTGTCCCAACTATTTCAGTTGCTGGGCCATCAGTCCTAGTTTCCCCTTCGAAATCAATCTCAGGTTCCACTTGGGCCTTAGGTTGACCAACTTCCTCAACAGTGGTAGGAGGTGCATTCAACCTTTGAAGCTCTTGAGCTCCAAAGTATATCACAGACATATCTGGACTGGGTTGATCAATGAGGGACTCTAAAAGGAACTTGTTGAAGATCCTATTTAGATCCTGAAGCATCCTTTGATCCACTTGAATCACAACTGGAGGAGGCTCAGGGAAGATGGTGGTTTGTTGCTTTGAGCTCAAAGAAGTGAGAGCTTGACTGGTGGAATCCTGTCTTTGACTTAGTTCCTCAACATTCTCCCCCTTTTTGGTAGCATCATCTTGAGAGGTAGATGAGCTAGAGGAAGAGGTCAAGGAGACTTGAATGGGTACATGCCTAACAGATCTCTCAATCTGTTTCTCAGCTAGTTTTACCTTGAGATTTTCAATCTCAAGTTGCTGAGTGGCAGACCTATCCTCTAAAGTCTTAACCTTTGATTCAAGGTTTGAGACTTTAGAAAGTAGGTCTCTTATTATGAGTTGCAGTCTTCCCTCATCTTCTTTGGAAGAATCACGGGGAGATGATAACATACCTAGTATGTTCAGCCCTCACCACCAGATGTGGTTTCTTGGCACCCTGGTTTCCCTTGCACCATGATGTCTCTTTCAGAGGCATCATAGGGCATGGTTGCCGTAGATTCAGTCTGACTATTGTTACCACTGTCCTGAGGATCCAATGAGGCTCCTTCAGTAGTGGCAGCTGAATCTACATGAGTCCCCTCCACATCAGTGGGACTCACCTCAGTTGGGCTTTGCTGGTGTGGGCTAGAAACAAGAGGTTTCTCTAGGCTCTGTTGATCCTTAATGGGGTGTTGTGTGATCAACTTCATTGCCTTGGAGAGACATAGTCTCTTCACCAGCTCCGGTCAATAGGTCAGTAAAAGAGAAGGAATGAAGACCTAAAGACCCGGGACTTTGATCAATGTCAAAAGGCATTGAACTGTCCCTTGGTGGCTGCTCAGGGGAGTATGAGACTCACCCTGAGGGCTATCAGCTGGGGTTATGGGCTCATGGGTCTGAGACTGAGGAGACTCAAGACCCATATTGAGGTCAATAGTGAAGGATTGGGGGACCTCTGGCTGAGTGGGAGCCCCTTGTTCCACTCTAGCCTTTTTGGTTTGAAGAGGAGGGGCTTGTTCAATCAGAGTAGATTGAACAAGGGGTTCGTTTGGTACGTCTGATAGGTGACTTTTATTGGTGGAGAAGGTAGATTTGGAATGGTGAGGGTTGTTGCTGGTGTGGGTTCATCACCTGTGGGGATAACAGGGATGTCACCAGGAGCCATTGGCTCAATCATACCTGGAAGTAGTGCGGTATCCCTTCCAGTGTAGTTGGTAGACACTCTCTTCAGTACTTTGAAGATAGTCGGCCTCATCTGAGGAGCAGATAGAGCAGCTGAACAGACAAGCTTACTCTGATCTAGCTCGCAGTTGATTATGTGCTGTAGAAATCTGGGATACATAAAGAATGTGTCCCTTTGCAGATTTCCCATGAGATTAGTCAGCACAAACCTGGAGTAGTTGAAGCGCAAGCCTTGTACCAACCCATGAACTAGGCACCCGAGTTCATAGGGAATTTGATCCCATCCCCCTGATTTGTTATAAGCAGTGGAGAACCACATGTAGCAGGAACTTCCACTTGTAGGAGAAGTTGAATTTGTAGACTGTAGACCTGCTTACATCTCCACCGTATCCCATTTGGAGATAAGAGTTATCTAACTCAGACTTGGGAATTCCGTCGGTGCGCCTTCATCATGGAGCTCAAGATGCTCCCTGATGATTTGTTCAGTAACGACCAACTCTTGGCCACATACACTTGACCTAATAGCACGAACCCCATTTAGGGTTTCAACCCGACTATTTGCCCAGAATTCGGACATTTGGTTGGTGTAAATGGTAGGGTTTACAGTCAGTGCTGTGTAATATGAAGATGGGCTAGGAAAGAGATAATATCAGAGAAGTCGGCATCCCTTGAGGAATCAAGGAGTGCGACTTGGTTGTGCTGAGGGTTTAGAGCCATTTGGAAAGGTAGCAGAGGAAAAGTTCTTGAGAGAGAGAGGTAAATTGGTGAAGAAGAAAGCTTTTAGGGCAGTGAATTTGGTAAAAAGAGTGTAAGTGATTACCGGAAGTATTTAAATGGGTGAAATGGCGGTTTAAAGGGTGGTTTGGATAAGATGATGTGAGGGTTCAGAGGATGATGTGACAGGGGCGGTAAGGTTAAGCCATTTAAATAATCCGACATCATTAACAAAATCTTTACTTTTTACAGAGTGGGGCCCAAAAGATTTCCGTTACACAGTAAAATCCTTCTTCCGAGTATAAGGTATTTCCGAAGGTAAAGTTCTTCCGAAGGCAAATGTATTTCCGAAGGTAAATAAATTGCTTCCGAAGATACATGTTGCTTTCAAGTGGAAAGTATTAAGTGCTTCGGAAGTAGATCTGAGATTTCCTCAATCGCTTCTTCCGAGACTTAGTATACTTCCGAGAAGAAAATTATCCTATGAGAAATTTGCTTCGGAAGTTATGCTAGATATCTTCCGAAGGCAAGTTTCTCTTCGGAAGAACTTATACTTAGTTAAATAAGAAAGGATCTTTTGTAACAGGGCTTAGATTGTATTGACATAAGACTTTACATATTGAAAAGGTTTTCAAATGAGATTGACTAGTCAATGTTTATCATCCCAATAGCTAATGAGATATTTAAATCTTTGTTCATCAAATGCTTTGGTGAACAATCAGCATATTGTTCATTTGAATTGACTTTGACTAGTTTGATAAGATTTTTCTCATGAATATCTCTAATGAAATGATACCTGATGTCAATATGCTTTGTCTTTGAGTGCTTCACTGGATTTTCTGTGATGGATATAGCACTGTTGTTGTCAATGTGGATAGGAGTGCTCATGAAGTTGAATCCATAGTCAATCATCTGGTTTTGAATCCACAGCAGCTGAGCACAGCAACTTGCAGCAGCAATGTATTCAGCTTCAGCAGTTGATGTAGAGACACAGGATTGCTTTTTGCATTGCCATGAGATGATCCTTCCACCAAGAAATTGACATCCTCCTGATGTTGATTTCTTGTTGATGTTGCAGCCACCATAATCACTGTCAGAGTATCCATAGAGATTAAAATCACTATTTCTTGGATACCAGAGACCTAACTTAGGTGCTCCTTTGAGGTATCTGAGGATTCTCTTGACAGCAATTAGGTGAGACACCTTTGGAGCAGCCTGATATCTTGCACAAATGCAAGTTGCAAACATGATATCAGGTCTACTTGCTGTAAGATACATCAGAGAACCAATGATTGCTCTATACTGATGTTGATCAGTATCCTCCCCCTCAGAGTCAGGGCATAAATCATGGTTTCTGGGTATGGGTGTCTTTGCTGCTTTACAATCCTTCATATCAAATCTCTCTAAGATGTCATTGACATACTTAGATTGATTGATGAAAAACCCTTCCTTCAGTTGCTTTACCTGAATTCCAAGGAAAAAGTCCATTTTTCCCATAGAACTCATTTCAAACTTCTTCTTCATAATGCTCTCAAAGTCTTTGCACATTTGGTCATTTGAAGAACCAAATATGATGTCATCGACATAGACTTGAACTAGCAAAATGTCTTTCCCAGACTTTCTGATAAAGAGAGTCTTGTCAATGGTTCCTCTAGTGTAGCCGTTCTTCAGAAGAAATTGAGACAATGTCTCATACCACAGCCTAGGTGCTTGGTGCAGCCCATATAGAGCTTTATCCAATTTGCACACATAGTTGGATGCTGTGGGTCTTCAAATCCTGGAGGCTGGCATACATAGACTTCCCTATCTATATCCCCATATAGAAAGGCACACTTGACATCAAGCTGGTAGACAGTGAAATTCTTGGATGCAGCATAAGCAAGGAAGATCCTAACTGCCTCAAGTCTTGCAACAGGTGCAAAGACATCAGTATAATCAATTCCTTCCTCTTGAGTGTATCCTTGAACCACTAGTCTTGCCTTGTTCTTGATAATCAAGCCTCTGTCATCTCTTTTATTTCTGAAAACCCACTTGGTGCCTATAGGTACTTGACCAGATGGTAGCGGACATAGGTTCCAAACCTTCTGTCTTTTGAATTGAAGCAGCTCCTCTTGCATTGATTCAACCCAGCTACTATCCTTTAAGGCATCTTCCACCTTCTTGGGTTCCATTTGGGATAAGAAGCATGAGTACAGGCAGACATTCCCATTGTGAGTTTGTCCCCTTGTTCTCACACCCTCAGAGACTTCCCCTATGATGTTTTCAGCTGGATGAGTATTGTGAATTCTAAGTCTTGGAATCACCTCCAGCTGCAAAGATAAGTCCAAGTTGGACATATTTTGCTCTGGAGCTTGAATACTTGGTCCAGCTGTTGTTTCAATCTCATTCAATGAGGACTGATTGAATGAAAGAGAAACATCATCATTTCTTTGCTGTGAAGCATCATTAACAGTTGCCTGTTCCTTCAAAATGCTGCTTCCATCAGCTTGGTGTTGTGTAGGATCACCTGAGGAGACTTGAGATCATCAGGTGAGTCCCTTGTTGAAGTTCCACTATTTCTTGAAATGGTTATACTGTCAGATCTTTCAATAGTGGGAACTTGATTTGTTGTTGTTCTTGGAGAACTTGGAGCAGGTCTGGGAAGCTCAAACAGTTGATCTTCATCAGAATTGCCTTGAGCACCTGTTCCAGCTGAAACATTCTCACAAGATGGTTTAGAATAGTTTGGAAACAATTCTAAATCAAAAATATGATCAGGGCCATTCCCCCTAACACAAGGAGTGTGCTCATTAACTACAATGTTGGAGGATTCCTCAAATTGTTGGTTTTTAATGTTATAAACCCTGTAAGCTTTAGAGTGGGAGGAATATCCAACAAAGATGGCATCATCTGACTTTTCAGCAAATTTTGCTAAATTGTCTTTTGTGTTAAGTATGGTACACCTGCTGCCAAAGGACCTTAGAAAGCCAATGAACGGTGGCCTCTTGTTCCATAGCTCATAAGGGGTTTTTCCATGTGGCTTTACTACAAGAACTCTGTTCTGCACATAGCATGCAGTGCTGACTGCCTCTGCCCAGAATGTTAGAGGCAGCTTTGAATCAGCTAACATAGTCCGAGCAGCCTCAATAAGTGTCCTATTTCTCCTCTCAGCAACACCATTTTGTTGAGGAGTTCTAGGAGCACTGTATTGTCTGGCAATCCCTTTTGAGTTACAGAATGAGTCAAGAACAAAGTTCTTAAACTCAGTCCCTTGATCACTTCTGATTATTTTAACCTTGTGATCAACTTGATTTTCTATTTTAAGAATAAAAGATTTTAAAGTTTCAGCAGTTTCATCTTTAGTTCTTAAAAAGAATACCCATGTAAATCTAGTAAAATCATCAACTATCACAAGGCAATATGATTTCCTTCCAATGCTCATTATACTTGTGGGACCAAATAGATCCATGTGCAATAAGTGTAATGGAGTAGTGATAGAGTTAACAACTTTGGATTTATGAGAAGACCTGTGTTGTTTCCCTTTCAGGCAAGCAACACAGTTATCTTTGCAGAAAAATTCCTTTTTAGGCAAACCATGTACCAAGTTATTTTTAGCCAATTTATTCATTGTCTTAAAATTGACATGACACATTCGTTTATGCCACAGTGTTGACTCATCACTATCAGCTTTGGAAAGAAAGCATGATACTTCTCCCATTGGGGAAGCATTGTTCATATCAAGCTTGTACATATCCCCTCTCCTGGGAGATCTAAGAAGCACCAATTCCTGAGGAATTGTCATCCCAGGTTTGAGGATGATGCACTCATGTTCTGTGAAAAGCATTTGATGCTTTTGATCACAAAACTGAGAAACACTTAACAGGTTGTGTTCAAGCTGTTTGACAAAATTAACTTTGTCAACTTTTAGTTTTCCATTGGATATACTTCCTCTGCCAGAAATATATCCTCCGGCCTCACCTCCAAACTGGACAGGACCTCCATCATAATGTTGAAATTGTTGAAGGAGAGATCTGTTTCCTGTCATGTGCCTGGAGCATCCACTATCTACTATCCAAATGTTGTTATTCTTGTCATATGGATGTCCCTGCACATAAGGTGAGAAAATTAGTTTTGATTGGAAACCCAAGCCTTTTGGTCTTGGGTTCTTCCAATGAAAGTGACATGATTGAACCAAAGTTTATGCATGGGGGTTCAATGGATGTCTTTGAAGAAGAGGTTGGGCTACAGCATCTTCCTTGATCTTCCATTCCATCCCTTGGTTGATCATAGAAGATGAGCTTGATGAAGCTTTTGCAGCTTGGCATTCTTCCGAAGCTTCTTTCTTTTCGGAAGAGACCTTCACCACCTTTTCTTCCGAAGCAGTCTTCTTCTGGGATGGTTTCAAGGAACTCTTTTGTGAGTCTTTGCAGCTTTTACTTCCGAAGCCTTTTTCTTCTCGGAAGAAGAGTTTTCTTCCGAGACAAGCCTTGCTTCGGAAACAAGCTTTCCCTTTTTCAACACTTGAACCATCTGATATGGTCCAAATGTGAAACCTTCCCTGACTCCTTCTCTTTTAACATTATTTGCATAATGTGTGCTAGCAGGATTGTAATAACAATCTTTAGCCATGTGATTTTGCAACCACACATTATGCATGCAATGTTAATTTTCTGGGAATTGGAGGGTTGCTGTTTCTTGTTCTTTTTCTCCTCATCAGCAACCTTTCCCTTTAACTTCTGATCCTTTGGTAGGACAGGAGTACTGGTATTATACTCCTTTCCTGAATCAGAAGGTCCAACCACCTGGAATCCTGCTGATATGAATACACCCTTTTGCTTTGGGTCTATCTTCAGCTTGGATTCAGCCACCTTCTTGGCAGTTTTTCTGGCTGCTTTAGCCCTGCTTCTTCTGGCTTTGGTGGTCAGAGATTGATCATCATTGGTCTGGGAGGGCTCAATTACCTGTTCCTTCCCTGTGATGGTCATGGTCTCCACAGTTGCATCACTCTTTGACTCTTTACAAGGTGGGTCAACAGATGGAACCTCTTGCTCTTCAGTACCACATCTTGGTTGTCTTACAGACTCATAAGAGTGTGGTGGAGCAATTTCATTGGTTCCCAACCCACTTTTGTTTTGATAACAAAGTTTGGAGTGAGAGGATGATGCAAGTATGGCTTGGAAGTTTTGCTCAGCAATAGCATACTTCCTGGCTTGAGCCTCAGCTGTGACAAGCTGGGCTTGAGCCTCAGTCAATTTGGATATTAAATCCTTGATTTGAGTCTTGTAGTTGGTGTGTTCATGTTTTAAAAGAGATACAGTTTTCTCTAACTCCTCAATTTTCTTTTGGTAGTCAGATTCAGCTCTCTTAAAATCAGATTTTAGCACATTTAAAGACTCAATATCGGATTTAATTTCCATATTGTAGTCCTGATACACTTAACCTTAGCAATGCAGGCAGGGGTACAGAGATGTTCATATACCTTATTTCATCTGTTCCTGCCATGAGTGCTTGAGCAGGAGTCACATCTTGAACCATAAAGCTCCAGTCAACTTCTTGAGCCATAGCTGCAGTTTCAGTTGACTTTCCATTGGGCTTTGGTGTAGAAGGATGTGTGGAGGCCTGTGAGGTTCCCGGGTTGGACTTGGGAGCCTTGCATTCCCTTGCAAAGTGGCCAAGTTGGTTACAGTTGTAACACTTAGCCTTGCTTTTGTCAAACCCAAACTTGCTAGTGATTGGGTTTTGAGGGAATTGCCTTCCAGTTCTCTTAAAGAACTTCTTCGCTCTGTAGGTAAGGAGAGCCATTTGCTGGACAATGTCCACATACTCTATGTCATCTGGACTAAAGCACTCAAGATCATCAAAGCAGAACTGATGATCATTGGAGTGTCCACTCCCTGAACAAACGCACAGCCCTCCTGAAAGGAGCTCTGCTGAGCTTGATGAGACCTTGGAGTCTCAGGGAATGTGATGTAAGGCCCAGATGAACAAGATGGCTGCTGGGTGTATGACAGGTACTGCTGAGACTGTGGATACCTGAGCCTTCAGCAACCATTAAAGCGTTGCTAGCAGGAAGGCTCAAGGGTCTGCTTGCTTGGTGACCCTTCTTGCTTTCCATTTCCAAACGGTATCCATCTAGGATCCCATAGAGTTCGGTCATGGTGAGAGTGTTTAAATTCTCTGTTCTCTTAATGGAGACACAGTAGAAAGTCCACTCATTGGGTAGAGCACTCATGAACTTCCTGGTAAGGTCTCTTAGTTCTTGAGTGATTCCCACAGATTGGAGGGAGGAGATAAGATCCATATACCTGAAGTATTGCTGGCTAAAAGTTTCTCCAGCAACATAGGTGAAGTTCTCGAACTGCTGCTTCAGTGAGTCCTTCTTTGAATCATTAGAGCTCGAGTACATCTGAGCAAGTGCATCAAAGAGTTCTTTGGCTGACTTGCAATGCTCAAACCCCACCATGATGGAGTTTGGGATTGCAGTCATGAGAACAGTCATAGCATTGCTGTCAATGTCGAGCCTCTTCCTATCTTCATCAGAATAGTCTTCGACATCCTTTCGATCATGGCACCGTTTCCACCAGCAACTTTTGGCTTGTACGGGCCATTCACGATGGACTGCCACATCTTGCTATCCTGGTATCTGATGAAGCCTTCCATTCTTCTGCTCCAAGACCTGAAGTTTTCAGGATCGATGATAGGAGCTTTGGTCATCGTTCCCATTTCGACTTCAGATTTGTTGAGGGCCATTTTTGAGTGAGGTATAAGGAGGAGTGAAAAACTTGGTTGATTGGGATGGTAAGATCTTACAATCAAGAGCCTAAAAAGCTCTGATACCAATTGCAGGATCGGGTTTTGTCACTTAACACTTGTTTTCTCTCAAACTCACTTATAATTGTCACTCAAACAAGATGAAGCAACGTCTTTGGCAAGAGTTGATAGTAATATAATAAGTAACAAAAGCAGAAATATTTTCAAGGCACTTGTATATATTATTCTCAACTCAAGATTACAAGACACTTACAAGCATACTACAAGAGTTACAATGAGAAACTATATATACTAGATCCTACAGCCGGTTATACTTGATACCAGCTGGAAACCTAAGACTAAAGCATATACTACAATGCTATAGTTAAGGTATCTTAGATAAAGTATTATCTAAGATATGGTAGTCATGACATGTCCATGACTTACCTTTTGTCACCAACTAAAGATGGCAACTGTACTTAACATGAAAAGGTAAACAGTAGATTAAAGTATGGTCAACTACATGGCTTTTGAGAAAACGCCATGCAGTATCTCAGAGATTTGCAGCGGACTGTCAGACAGACCATACTTATGTCTACTGGATAATAGAAGTGTTCTTCCGAAGGTTAACTGGCTTCGGAAGAACAAGTTCTTCCGAAGCCACTTATACTTCGGAAGATGCTTCTATGCTTCCGAGGCTTTAAGGACTTCTTTATTCTTCGGAAGTTGACTTCAGAACTTTGTCTTCAAGTCTTGAACCTTCGGAAGTAGTTTCTTTTTACCTTCGGAAGTTGGAGTTCTCCTTCGGAAGTGTTTTTACACTTAGACTTCGGAAGAACTCTTTCTTCCTTCGGAAGTCCCACACTTGGCTTCGGAAGTCCTTTGCATGTAGTACTCAAAATCTTTTAAGTGTTATTGTTTTGGTTGCAACAGCCTCTTATGATCCAACACTTACTGTCCTACTAACTACACCCCCTTACGGTCAGAGGAGTTTCCTACGAGCTAAGTACTCTGGGGACATCAACGCAGGGGCTCACACAACAAGATCCTGTGTCCCCAGCTCAAGTACCTTGCTCAGTGCTGCTGAAGTGCATAGAGTCTAGAAGGGAGGATTTGATGAGCTATCGGATCAGATCCAGAATGCATATGTAGCGTTGGTGCTAAACCATCCGTTCAGCTTCTCCAGGATGATCTTCACCTACTTGGTGGAGAACATTGAGGGGAAAGGGAAGGAGGGCTTCTGCCTGTACCCTCGATTCATCAGATGATTATTGACCAGAAGCTCCCTCCTTGCCTAAGGAGAAGAAGATGCCGTGGTGCTTGAGGTGATGGATGATACCACCTTAGGCAGGATGAAGGTGTACAGGGGGAAGCAGGTGAAAACCCCCTGTCAGGCGACTGTTTGGGCATCTGGCCCGTGAGGATTATGTGGCGCCAGCTCGGAGGAAGTGGCACCACGATGACAGTGACTCGGACGTTGAGCAGATTGCTCCACCCTCCGATGATTCCGATGACGATGATCTTGATGCTGATCAGGGAGGGGATGTTCAGGGTGGACCCGAATCAGCTCCTATTCACCCTGACTTCGAAATGGAAGAGGAGGAAGAGTCAGATGAAGAACCTCTGGTGCGAACAGTGGGCAGCAAGGTGGTTGCCACTGAGAGAGGTATTAGGGCAGTTAGTGGACGCCATGGGGAGTCCGGAGATACTGCAGTTGCTGATACAGATCCATCATATACTCCGGACCCACCCAGCAGCCAAGGGGGAGCATCCTCCTCATAGGGAACTAGGAAAAAGAGGATGGCTCAGCCTCATGGCATGAAGAGCAAGAGAAGAAGATTTACCCTGATCACCACCAAAGCCACCACCACAGCCACCACCACAGCTACCACCACCACTACCACACCCTCTACCACTGTCATCACACCACCCACCACTACATATATCCCATCCACCACCACATCATACACACCTACATTACCACCACTATCATCTAGACCTAACCCAATCTTCACCACTGCCACCACCACCACCACAAGCCACCAAGCCGGGCCATCATCACATCCCACCCATCTATATGGATCACCTCTACCTCCCATTGGGGTAGAGGAACAGCTATCAGCGCTGAACCGTATGGTGATGCGTCTGTTAGCAGCCGATGACGAGAAGACAACACAGATTCGTCAGTTGGCAGATCTTACAGCTGCACAATCCCAGCAGATCTCTCAGCAGGCTCAGCTGATTGAGCAGCAGGCACATCAAATGGCTGCTCAGAGTCAAGGGATTGCCCAACTCCAGGAGCATAAAGTCATATCAGCAAAGAAGATTGAGGAGTTGGAGGATGCCAAAAAGACTATCATGCCCAAACTCAAAGGAACTAAAGATGAGCCTCTGAAGATAAAGGAAAGAGATGGTGATGATGATGGTGATGACGATGATGAGGATGAGGATTTGGATGAAGATGAAGATAGTGATGATTATGAAAAAAATGATGAAGAAAAGACAGAGGAAAGGCAGGATGATGATGATGATGAAGGAGGAGATGCAGCTGCATCTGCCTCAGCTCAGGGTCAAGAAAGACGATCGAAGAGAAATCAAGACCAACGAGCTTCTTCTTCTGCCTCACCTAGTGATGATCCAGCTATTTAGGACAAAAGTAATGATTAGACGTTTATGTATTTGATAGCTTTTGTACTTGAATCATGTATTAAACTTATGTACTTAATGTTTATATATGGTTAATATATTTCTTTTTGATTATTAACTAATGTTTGATGTGTTACATGTTTAAATCAAGCAGATCCAAACTTTCAAAGGGACGAATATGATGTTGCTCCCCTTCAGCAGGTCAAGACTCAACTGACTATGATTCTTGATTTGCAAGGGATCGTCAGGAGATCAGTGAGTTATACCCCTAAAGAGGGGAAATAATTCATGATCTTACAAATGAGCAACTGGCTGAGATGTTCAAGCTAAATCCAGATGATCATTAAGGATGCTCCAACTTTTGAGTCTACCAGTGACGAAGAGCTGAACGACATTTATGAGATAGAAATCGAAGATGTCACAGCAGAGCATTATCCTGAGTACGCTGACAACGAGGGAAATGTGGTTCCCAATCTGGGTGAATCCCTAGTCAGTGATACATTCGAGGTATTGGATCAGATGGAGCAAGAGTTTGAGAAGATTGAAGGACAAGCCCAAGCCTCAAACGCCGATGTTGATATCAGAAAGGCAGAATGGGCTGCATGTTTCGAGGAAATCCGAGCCCAACGCATCGCTCCTAAACAGACTGTCTACACCAAACTCTACAAAGTGAAGAAACATCACAAGGTGTCAGGCAAGATTATTGCGTGGGCACATTTTGAGGATCTTAATGTTTATGCCATAAAGAGGGAGAAGGGCATTGAGTACTTTAGATTCCCACATGATCTAAAGAGTCTACCTGGTTTTGAACTCAACCAGCTAGTTAAATTGAAGCTACTATATGCTGACTCGAGGAAAATGTCAGGCTGGTTTGAGGCTGCCCTGAAGAAAGAGTACCACACACCAGGTGGGTCAACTTCAAACCTCAACAACCTACTACGAGGTATATCAAACGTTCTGAAGTTGATCCCATAACTGCTAAGCCCAAGATAGTGCTGAAGTGGAGTCCCCCAAGAACAATGTCAAGAATCCCTCTCAGGGAAATGCCACAGGACTTCACTCCACACTTTAAATGGTGGTACTATGATTGGAGAACCGGGGAGGCGGTCATAGTTCTAAATAAAGAGGGACAATGGATACCATCAGGGTGGTTTGACCCGAGTGGCTCACTAACTTAATCTGCTAAGATGTAAGACATTATACAAGTGGCCACTGTTCTATGACCTCACGCAAGATATTGTACAAGCCCTCCAATTCCAAAATGTCATAAGACTTTGCTTTGCGTTTGAGATACACGCAGGAGTCACAAGAGATGAGAAGTACAAGAAGTATGAAGAGGTGATGTAGAAGGTAAGACATTAGATAGATCTAGGTCCAAGGGGGAGTTTATTGATACATATGTACCTAGATCCTGAAATTAATGTAATGTGTCTTGATTGTCTTACACTTATGTAATGGTTGGGTTATTAATGAAATGAGAATGTTTGATTGTGATTTATAATGTTTAATATTTCATTAGTGAGTTGATATTGAATTGGTTATATAGGTTTGTGATTGTTTGAATTGATACACATAATGTTATATTATTGTCTGATATTTCATTAATGAGTCATTATTGAATTGATTAATTGGGTTTATGATTGTTTGAATGGTTACACATCAAGTTATATTAATTAAAACATTCAAACTTAACTTAATGAAGTTCTCATGCGAATGGCCCATGCGAGTGGACCATACGCATGAACAACTTCAGG